>BGPR01000020.1:2100538-2391908 GCA_013235015.1 Araneus ventricosus | reverse complement strand
TATATATATATATATATATATATATATATATATATATATATATATATATAAACGGCTATTTTGTTCCTATAAATTCAAGCTTTCCTCTACACCAATAATATTAAAACAATTTTACCAATAAATAATATAAATAATCACAAAAATCGACAAAATTGATCAAATTTAAATAAAACTTCTATAAAACATATGCCAAAACTTTTAATAAGCTGTAATACTATTTTATTATTTCTAACCTTAGAAAAAGTTTGATCTTATCCTTTTTAAATATTTACAAAATCTGCAATTTTTTCAAATATACTTTTTTAATTTTAGTACAAGATGTAATACAATTCAATAAAATAAAGGTATTAAATTATATAAATTCATTTTGAAGTTTCTCTGTATAAATACTTGTAATATTTAAATCTGCAATGTATTTTTTTTCCAGACATCTGAACTTTACAGCTCTTTAAGAATATTTTGTCAAGAATCTAATCACTTACTTTATAAAACATAATTTAACACTTTCAGTGTCTTTCAAATTAATTTAAATCAGAATTTTAATAAAGGTGATTATCCTCAGTATATTCCACCAGATGCTTTTTATTAAATTAGTGATATCAATGACACTGAAGTATGGAATTGAAATCTTTATTCCTATTTGTATAACATTACAAATTAACCAAGAGACAGTTCTAGAATAAAAATAATAAATATTTGGCTGTAAAATTATTTATAAAATTCTTTAGTTTTTAGATATGAATTAAAAAACACAGAACTTTGCTTAAATTTTTTTCTGGCTGCATAATTAAAAATTAACAGAAACACATAAATAATCCACAAATTTCATGAATTGTCAAAAAATATTTTTATTATATACAAACAATGTTTACAAATTTTTCAAAAGATGACAATTTCAGCTTTAAATTTATCATAACTATTAAAATTCGTCGTATGTATGTATCTATTTCCGTCCGGCTATCTTCTCACAAACCACTGAATCCTGAAACCAGCTGAAAGTACCGAAAGATGGGAAATAATCCAAGGAATCCATTTCGACCATTTAAATTCCGAAATTATAATTAGTTAAAAAGATATTAATTAAAAACTTCATGATGATTGTGATTTCACCATGCTGCCATCTACTGACGACTTTGACATCCAAAGTTTGTGCATTTTTTTTGTTTATTTGCAAATTTGACATCCGAAATTCTTGCATGTTTTGTTTATTTATTTAACGAAACCTGGTTTTAATTTGTATAAAAGGTTTTTTTCTTTTTTTAGAGAACTTTCTGTTTTGATTTATGAACATCGGAAGAAAATCATTTTCTTACTTTTTCATTTTACTGTGTTTTATTACTGTTATATTAGTCATGTGCCGCCATCTATTCAGCAGAAATCACACTAATCGATTTATTTTAAAAGGAAATTTCTGGTATTTTTAAAATTTTACAGGAGGAGAAAAAAATGGGCTGTAAACAACTTTGAAATTAGGGACGAAGTTATCTCTAATGTGTTTCAGCGTAGAAAATGAACAATGGAAAATATTACAATTTTTAATTTTTGCAAAAATTCAAATTTAAATTTTGCAGAAGTCCCCTTTTAAAATAAAAGTTTCAGAATTTTATGGAATGAATCATTATAAAGCCAAGAATATCAATGAAACTTAACTAAAATTCAAATTTTATTTATTTGTGAGTACATTTAAATTTAAAGCTTCAAAATAAAATAGAATTTTAAAGTTATTCGTTTTTAAGAAAAAGTGAAGTTTAAAACAGGAAAAAAAAATTCAAGGAAGAAAATAATTAGAAGCTAGAAATATCAAGGAAACTCAAATAAAATTCAAAATTAATTTATTTGAAAGTAAACTTAAACTTAAAAGAATCCAAATAAATTTTAAAGTTATTCGTTTTTAAGTAAAATTCAGATTTAAAGAAAAAATTCAGGAAAAAGATTATGAAGCCTGGAATATCAATGGAACTCAAGTAAAACTGTCTTTATTTGCAAAGAAATCTAAATTTGGAAAGTTACTGGTTTTTAAGTAAAATTCAGATTTAAAAAAAATTCAGGGAAAAACAAATATGAAACAACAAATATCAATTATACGCAAATTAAATTTAAAATTTGTTTATTTGCAAATAAATTTAAATTTAAATAAAACAAAACAAAATGTAAAATTTATTTGTTTTTAAGTAAAATTCATATTTAAAAACAAAAATTAGTAAAAAATAGTGATGTAACTTAATTTTAGGCCTTCTGAGGGTCAATTGAAGACCCTTTTCGGCGCAGAAATCTCCTTCTAACTCATACGGAAACTATGATGATTTACTACAACTTAAGTGTGAATAGCAGAATTTCAGGTTTTACAACAAACAATGCAACTACATTCATCAAATCGAAAACGCAAAAAAAAAAAAAAAAAAAAAAAAATTTAGTCGAGTCTGCAGAAGTCCCCTTTTAAAATCAAACGGTTCGCATACGGTGTTCTTTCATTTCCATTTGTTTATTTATTTGACGGAGCTGATATTTCTTTTTTAGAGAGCTTCTGTGTTAGGATTTGTTAATATCGGCAATATCGGAAAAAAAAAAGCGTTTTCTTTCCTTTTTTTGTATTAGGGTGTTTAACTTCATAACGTTTGTTGGGGAAAGTAAGTGATAATATTTGTTGAAAAAAAAACGGAGGCGGGCCATATGAAAATATATGGGTCCCGAGGCTTCACATGACCTCACTTCTCTCCTCCCGGGAATATCCCTTTATTCGAGATAGCCCGTGCAACACCGGGCAATACAGCTAGTATATACATAAAACTTGTCAGTACATTTCATTTACTGCAAACTGGAAATCTTAAGCTCTGGTCTCAGGGGTGTGTCGTAGAGTAAAGTAAAGTACATTTCATTTCAAAATGAAATTTCTTTACTAGTAAAGCACATGCAAAAAAACCACATTATGGTGAAATTTTTTAAAAATCTGTCATGAAATATAATAATTAGTTTGTGTTTGCTTTGGTTTTTTTTTCTGAGAGAAATGGTGGTCTTGCTTTCGCTGAGGATTTCCAATTTCCACTTCTTCGTAGTTTTGGAGCCCTTTTGTTTATCATTTTTAATTTTGCACTAATTATTAAGCAACTTGTTAGTAGCTTATTTCATTATTTTAGCAATTATTTTTTCAAAAATATATCCACAGCTACAAACTGAAAAATCCACATGTCATCACTAAATTACATTGATTTAGAACTTTTAAAAATTCAAGCTCCTACTTTTCACTGAATAATTTTTGAGTTACAATGTAAATATGTAGAACAATATTATATGACCGAAACACGACTCAAGTTTGTCTGTCTGAATATTTCTTACAATAAATAAGACATATTTAAATAATTACAACAGTATTCTGTTACAGATTTAAAAAAAGCTTAAGAAGTTTGACGTAAAGCTGAATGAGTCTCTCGACTAAATCTTCCTTTAATTGAATTTATTTGTTCAAACATGTCTAACCAAGCTATGGATTTTTTTAAGAATTCTTTTTTAAAAATATCAATAGGTGCATTGGTTATTGGTTCGGTCATAGGATTGTTTTTGTGTTTTCTTTTTGTTTCAGTTTTTACATTGGTAATGTCCAACCAGGTGCAAAAATATATTTAAAAAAATCTGCAGTGTCACTATAATGCATGAGATTATGTTTTTAATCTAACTCCTAATATATTATAAATTAACCAAGAGACAGTTTTAGAATAAAATACTAATTATTAAGCTGTAAAATTATTTATAAAACTCTTTAGTATTTGGATATGAATTTAATTAAAAAACACTAAAGCATGCTTATTTTTTTCTGGCTGAGTAGTTATAAATTTCTCAAATTTC
Organism: Araneus ventricosus; assembly: GCA_013235015.1. NCBI lineage: Eukaryota > Metazoa > Arthropoda > Arachnida > Araneae > Araneidae > Araneus > Araneus ventricosus. The sequence continues at coordinate 2,388,068 of BGPR01000020.1, read as the reverse complement.
GTTTAACTATGAAAAATTATTATCACTATAAAGCACTTAATACATTTATATTCTCTGGACAATTTTCATATAATCCATTAATTTTATAAATCTTTACGATTTTATAAATCTAATAATCTCCCTTTCATTGCTTATTTTCCAAATAAACATACTATTACCAAACAAACATATTACAATCTACACAAAATAGTTTTTATTTTTATTTTATTTTAATTTCAATTAATTAATTTTGCTAAATTTTATCAATTGTAACTATTACTACATGTAATTAAAATATTCTGCCTTAAAAATACGATGTAAAAATAACTATATATGTATATGAAAATAATTACTTGCAGGTACAAGTTAATCCAGTCAAATTATAAAATACCTTGTGCTTATCGGCAATAAAACTTTTTGCTAATATATCAGCAGTATTTAATTAGAAGGTAAACCATCAATAACTTCACGCACAAAATCATTACAATTATCTGTTATTGACGAATATCTATCTGTAACATAATTTTTAGAAGTTTCAGTGAAGATTGATTGTCTTTTAATACCACATTTGACTTTTGATGAGAGAATTAATTGAGACATTCACCGACCATCAGGCCACTCCAATATTATGGAAGAAGATACAATATTGTCTCTTTTTTATCTTCGGAAAGGGCCATGTGTTCAGCCTCAGTGGCTATGCATTTAGCCACAGTTCGCTGTTTCTGAAATCCAGGCAGAGTCCATGTATCCAGTTGAAATAGAATATAGTTGAAATCTGTAAAGGAAGAATAACAACTCATTAAAATGACATAATAATAAAATTTCATTAATTAAAAACTACAAAAACAATACCCATATGTCATATATTAAATTTTGCAATAATTTAAAGTTACAGTGTGACAAAACTAAGCAAAATACACTGCTTCCTAAATATACTACGTGAATTTTCCATACAATGAATTAAGATATGTGGATAATATTTTAAAAGATAAAATAAATTAAATATACTAAGCAACATTATAACTTTTCCCCAACAATTATTCAGACACACTTTAAAGGTTTAAATAAAACTGTTTCACTCAAATTTATAAAAAAAATATAATGCTTCAATTTATAACAAAAGTTACAGCTTGTGCAAGAAACATTTTAGAAAAGGAACCTTTTAGCAATGTATTTAAGAACATTTAAGAATTGCTATCTTTTGAATTTATCATAATGAAGTAATAAAGTAAGTAACAATGGTTTAAAAACAATCTTAGAAAAATTCAGAATTAGTAATAAGATATAAATTTCTCCTGTCTATTATTAAAAATGAATATAATCTTGGGAGATTCATCATTCAAAAAGATAACAATGTGTCCATACTTTGAACTTTTAATAAATGCTTAAAAAAGCATTACATGGATGACATTTTAAAACGTTAATAAATTTTGAAAGCAATTTTTATTTTATGTGAAATGAAAGGTTAAATTTCTTTTAGAAACTCTTTTAAACATATACTTATGAAACATTTGTTAGTAAACAATCCTACACTCGCAGCATTCGATTAAATTTTCATACACTTACGATTCAACTTAGCTAACCAATAAAAACATTGTATTAATGTAATGATTGCACAGCAATTTTAAATAACCCCCTAAAGTGAGTAAAAGCATTCGAAATTAGTATTATCAAGTAACTTTAATGTCTATATGAATCATCGAGTTAGGCTTATCAACATACAGAGTTAAAACATGTTTAAGGGAAGAATAAATAAATATTTCTACACTTACCTTTCTAAATACCTTTTCCACAGGTTATAATCAGCAGTCTGGTGAGGAAGACTTGGGAAATTTAAAAAATATCCTTCGAAAAAACAATACTTAAATTCGGACTGGGCATCGATTCTGCCATAATGCTACGCAAGTACGCATTGTTTTGCAGACTTCGATTCTCCGCTTCTCTTCCCTTAATATGATGACTCATTCCACCAAATTCTGGCTGTTCCTGGGCCTTGTTTATCTCGAAGGTGACGATCGGGGGAGGACGTTCGCCCCCTTTTTTTGTGGCAAAAATTAAATTTTAATTCAATTTTAGCTGCTTAAACCCAAGAATTATAAAAAATAGTGTTAAAGAAAGCTAGCTAATTTTGTAACTAAATATTTAAATTTTGGTGACTACCTTATGTCTGTTCTTCTGGAGAATAGTTCGAATTCTTATACATAGATGGAGCTAGGGGCTTGCTTCTTGATGTTAGTGGGCTTTATTTGTTTTAGAGCGTTAGTTTTGAAAGAGGATGACTTTTTGCTTTTTAATTCTGTTGTACAGGTATCTGTTATGTTTTTCTTTTTTCCTATTTTCAGAGGTTGGACAAAAATTCAGGCCACATAAAGGAATAATTTTGACTAACGGTCATTTATTCCTTCCTTCAGAAAATTTCCTTTATTCAGAAAATTTTTGTTCTGCTTTAGAGCTAAAATGGCGTGTGGCCTCTGAAGAAGAATCGCCATTTTGGCTCTTTTCCATTTTCTTCTATTTTGCTTTCATTCTAATTGTATTTTTCGTTCTAATTTACTTTCTTGTGTTTTATATTAGGGTTTTATTAATGCTTTCTTTTTATAATTCTTAACTTAATTTTTGAAGTTCTAATTTTGTTTTCGTGTATTCTATCAGAAGCAGCTGCATTTGCGCCTTTCTGTATGATGCAAAATAATTTTAATTAATTTTTAATTCAAGTTCTATTAATATTTAATCTAATTTTCGTTAATTTTTATCAATTATAACTGTTGGTGACTACCTCATATACTGCCGGGTACTTTTAGGTGTCTCTAAGGTTTTTTGCCCTCCCCCCACTTTTAACCCCCAGTCGCCGCCACTGTTTGTCTAACACTATGGGCCGGATTAATTCCGTTACAGACCCTGACGGTGCGTATACACTTGCGAGCAGAATAGTTCACGAACTGCTAGCAGCGTGTTCGTGTTCGTTATTTTCACTGCGAACACACTTTGATCCATAGGAAAGCGGGAAGCAAACTTCGAACGCATCAATCATCATTACCCTTGTTAGTCAGTGATAGAGGAAGGGGTTATTTGAAAGTGCTAAGGGGAAGGGAGGGATCTTTGGAAGCGCTTTCACTCGGTTTAGTTTAGTTATATTAACGTCCCGTTTTGAAGCAACACGAGGGCTATTTTGGGACCGACCTTGTAGTTTTGAACCGCGGTCAGATGACGAGGATGACACCTGAATTGGCAACCTACTCCCCAAACTTCAGCAGCACAACGACAGAAGGACGTTTCATCCCCTACGTTTCACTCGCAGGGAGATTAACGGGGAATGGCGAACAACACTCAAATATGTCTCAATTTGAACTGCGAGTCCCTTTGTGTTCGCCGAAAAACCTACAGAATTTGGCTCCCGAACTGCAGCGGCGATCAAAAACCCTGTCTACACCTGTGAGCTGTTCGCAAGTGTCTTTAGGTGATACAAGTTTCGCCCCCTTCCCCTCCCCAACTTCCAAAACTAGATATTTTATTGATCTTAATTTAATCTTTATATAAGCAGCATTTAATTAACAGATATTATTACAAACTGAAATAAAAAAAACCCATTAATTGCGGGTTCACTTTCAAGAGAGCTAGTTTCAGTATCTCGAGTATAAAAAAATTAAAAATTTAAATTTCAAAGTAATTAAAGTGGTGAAAATATTATAAAACTTTTTTACCAAAACAAACTGCCAGAGCTGTTGCCTCGTCAGTGAATCAGCAAACTGCGAAAAAAATTGGACCACACTGATCTCTAAAGCGAGTTTGGAAACACGAAAAAAATCCTAAGCACAATGTTCCGAAATTTAATTGATATTTAATTTTAATTTGAATAAGTTCGAGTACATGGCCCCTTGTAAAACAAATGAAAACACAAAATTAGAATCCCCTGAAAATACCTAAAAAAAATCTCGAATCCCCCCGCCCCAAGTTGGGGGGGGGTTCTAGGCAGTTGCCTACTTCGCCTATTTGATAATCCGGCCCTGCACTTCCAACCTCCACAATGGATGAATGTTGTTCGTTCGCCCTTCCTGGTAATCAAATGTGAGGTCATTAACTCTTTCATAGCAGTCAATAACATTTTTTCATTAGCTTGTAAGCATCTAATATTTTATGTAGTCATTCCACTTTTTTAATGAGGTAAATATCCTTCTTTATACAGTGAAATTACTCTCGAATGAAAGAAGCTCGTTTTGTGAAAGTAACATCTACTTTTTGTAGAGTGAATATGCGCTATAATCTGAGACTGATCACAGCGTCCCTAGTGGCAAATCTTTCAGCTTATAGATTTTATTTACGAAACTATGACAGACATCGAAATACAGTCAGTTGCAAAAGTGTTGAACATAACCAATTTAATTTAAAATGATTAACTTAACTTAGTCAATAGAAACCTTGAAATAGCTGGCAGAGGTGGGCATTGTCATTACACATTTTACTGCAGTTACTGGCATACATAATTCAAGAACATTATTTTATGTTTTTATTCTTCATAATACCCTGTTGTAAAAGTTTTTACTAAAATGTCAGCTTTATCAATTAATTTGAATCCGTCTTAAAATATAACATTTCTTCTGTCTGACGTAGGTATGACGATGATCGAATATCATGAAATATGCAATTAACAGTCAGTTTTTTGCGCCGGTTGACAGCAATAACCAGTTTACTCTAGACCTAGTTAACTGCAGCTGATAGTAAATGAGAAAACATTTTTTAAGTCTCTCTTTAAGCAAAGTAAATGTAATTGTTTTAAATATCAAGTCTAATTTTACAGTATCATCTCACTACATACAAGAGAGCATATAATTTTAAAATTAATTGAGCCAGTCTTATTTTGTTTCTCCTACTAATGTGTAAATATGTTACGAAGTTATTTCTATATTAATTGATATGCTTTCCTTATTATTCCTTAAGACGTATTTACATTGGGATAGTAATAACGGCAATTGGAAAACTATGTTACTCTAACGGGATTGCATGGTCTTTCAAATGCTACCTATTACTATCCCAATATAAACTCGACTGTATGTAAAATGTTCTCAGTTGATCTATTTGATGATCTTTGGATGGCAATTCAAATGATTAAGCTGATCCTTTTATATGTAAAGTGTTCTTCAGACAATGTAGCATTACATTTCGGCATCAATTTTTTTAAAAAAATAAGTACGATTTAACTACAACTATTATCATTTTACAAAAGTTTCTTTGTGCAATTTATAACTCCCATTTTTTACTTGAATTTTAACTCAGAATTTAGTTTCACAGATTTTTAAGATACAAAATTACCTGTAACGTAGCTGGACTGATTTGAAAGAGATGATCTGTTTGATTTCGGATTTTCATCAAACGATGTGATTGAAAATGATCGCCCCGTGTCTTCAAAAGGATCATCATATATAGAAGGTTCGCCGTAAATGCCTCGTGAACTAAATGGATCGTTTCCTTCAGTGACAGCGGTAGTTTTAAAGGAACTTTGATTGGTAGGAGTCTTGTCCTGATGAACATCCAGAGTTTCAGGAAATTTATAACCTTCGTATATTTCAGAAGTTCTGCCATGATGGCCATTGGTCGATTCAGCAAATTTGAAGTTTTCACTTGATGATTCGAAAGATTTATCACCAACAGTTGCATAATAGTCTTCTTCAGCAACATTTGCATGATGCTTTTCTCTTGTAGGTGCAACAACAGTTGGATAATAAGTTTCTTCTTCAGCAATTGCTGAGTGATATTTTTGTCTCGTAGGTATTGCATATTCCAACTCCTCGTTTGGTGATATCAGTTGTTGACTGGGAGGTAAGTTTGCTGTAAAATTGATTTTTTGCATCCATTCATTTCTCTTGATATCATTTTGGGCCTCAAAGAGAAATGCTGAGTTATCAGACAACTCGAGCCTGAAAACATATTTTTTCTTGTGATAATCATTCGGAATATAGCATCGAGCTTTCAATATGTTTACTGGGGGCTTAGCAGAGTGACTATCAAGGAAAGCTTTTTTATCCTTAAAGAAACACAACAACTGGCCGCAAAGAACAGTGTATAATGTCTTCCACTGTCTAGAACTTGCGCGTTTTCCACCACTGTCAAGTTCGTTTTTGCGATTAAGAAACCCTTCAGCTCTTGTTGGTGGAATTGACGGGGGTTTCTGGTACACGCTAGGTGTTCTCCCAGGAATGACTGGCGTTGTTGGTCTAGAGGTCTTGCCATCGGGTTCTTGGTATGATAGTCTATTACTTTTGAAGGACGCTCTAATATTTCCTATTCCTTTGAATCCCGAAGATGCTGTGTCTCGACGTACGTAATCATCATCTGAATCTTCATACTGAGAAAGTTCAGTCGATTTTCGTTCCATTCTTCTTTCCTTTAAAAATCACAACAAATTAAAGTTAGATATTTCGTTTTCACTATTACAGAAAAGTACTTAGAATTCAAAATAAAAATGTTTTATACCTCCAATAGCCTCTCCTCTTCCCTACGTCTAATTTCCTCTAACTTTTGTTGTTCTAAATCCCTTTCATTTTCTAATCTCATTTTCTCTTCTTCCTCTGTTTTTCTTCTGGCATCTTCTTCTAACTAAAATTAAAAGCAATTATTTTATGGAAGTTTAGCACTTTTGGTAAGTTATATGTTTCACAGACCAAGAATTTTGTTATTACTTATTTGCAAGGAGAGGGCACGATTTGGGAAATTCAATTCGGGATGAAACTTGGCATATTAGTAGCACCATTAGGGTGTTCATACATTGATCTAAAAAAGTGCAATGGCCAGCCAATTCAAAGGAAATGGCCCTCAAACTTTGAGCACAACTTATATACCAGTAACTCTTCACAAGCAATCAGTGCTCAAATCTTGCGCTCGCCTATCATTCGCTAGGTCCGCAGTTCGGTCCTTGCTGTGGTTTTTTTAAAAAAAATTTTCAAAATTATTCCAAATTACAATAAAAATTTAAAAAATGTTTTAAATTAAAACTTTAATTATTTTTATGCAGAAAATAACTTTATTTATATGATACTTGAATTACAGATAAAATAATATATAAACAGTAAAATAATTCTAAATACATCTTTAATGGTGATAAATATTAGCTATAATTAAAATTGTCATTCTAAATACATTGAAAGTTTTCAATTATTGGGTTTTTATATTCACAAATTCTTCTTTCTTATTTTATCTTGGAAACAGTAGAGAGCAGATGTTAATATATTGAATACATATGCAGATGCTCCAATATTTTAATGATGGAATAAAAGTAGCAGAGAGCAGCTGTTAATTTATTAAATAAGTAGGCAGATGGTCCGAAATTTCAATAATTGAAAAGGGACCAATGGGCAAATGTCTTTACTCATTATCGTATGTGAATCGTAGAATGAATTTACAAAATTTACTAGTGATGAAGTCTAAAAAATATTTTTCATGATGTGGGTAATTGTAGTTATGATTTATTACTTTTAAAGTTATATTTATCATTATTTTAGTACTTATAAAGTAAATTTACCAATAATTCAAGTATCATATCAATAAACAGTAATTTTTTGTGTAAAAAATAATAGTTTAATTAAAAATATTTAAAGTTTCATTTAATTTGTAATAATTTTGAAAAACTTTTTAAAAAAATTGTCAATCTTTCTAATGAAAGAGAGATCATTTTTAATGTGAACGAAGTTTGCATTCCTACAGATCAAACGGACAGTTGCTCTTGTGAACAATAGCCCTTTATAAATTGAGCAAGGCGTCAAAATATTCTTTGTTACTAGTGTTTTTATGATAATTATTATTCTGGGTTTTTTTTTATATAATTTAATGTAGAAATATACAGTTACTAGTTCAAAATGAAAGATAAAATGAAAATTAATTAATAAATGTAGAATAAACTTCTAAAATTTATGAAGGATAATGCCTAAACAAAAATGATGATGCGAGTCATTATAGTTAATGTTTATCACCATTAAACATGTATTTATAATTATTTTACTGTTTATATATTATTTTTATTATTATTTTATCTGTAATTCAAGTATCATATAAATAAAAGTTATTTTCTACATAAAAATAATTAAAGTTTTAACTTAAAATATTTTTTAAATTTTTTATTTTATTTGGAATAATTTTGAAAAAAAATTAAAATAAAAAAAATGCAGCCAGGACCGAACTGCGGAGCTAGCGAATGGTAGGCGAACGCACTGACATCTAAGCTATCTGAGCACTGATTGCTTGTGAAGAGTTACTGGTATATAACTTGTGCCCAAAGTTTGTAGGCCGTTTCCTCCGAATTGGCTGGCCATTACACTTTTTTAGATTAATGGGTGAACACCCTAATGGTATGCTACTAATATACCAAGTTTCATCCCGAATTGAATTTCTAAAGTAGTGACCTCTCCTTGTTAACGCAACATTACTCTCCATGAATCAATTTTTGGTATTATTTACTTTAAATTCTAATAAATCGTAACCATTTAAAGTTTCAATATGAACTCTGCATTACCAAAATTCAGATTTCATAAAAACACAATCAATATAAATATAGAAAGAAGAAATAAGCCAAGTAACCCTAATTTTGCGCTTTCATTTTTAGAAACATTTCAGAAGTATGAAATCAAGATCATATAAAGAAAGCCAAAAAAACAAAATAAACTCAGAGGTAATCGAATAAAACCAAAAGCAAACAAGGAATCCATTCTAGTCCATTTTTTCAAGGGCTAAGAACTTTATTCGAAATGGATTCAAAATAATAATTGGGAAATTTTTCTGTAAGAAGCTAGCATTACGCCAAACATAGCTTCTCTTAGCCCGAAATTTCCCAAACAAAGGACAAAGGAGATCAGTACACCAAAAAGCATATTTTCAAAAGAAAGAGGAAAAACACATACATCAAAACGCTAATAAGATTGATTAAAGTTATCAGCCATCTGGCTATATTAAAATTAGCCTTCATAAATAAAAACTTACCCTATGCCCATAGCTGAGAAAAAATAGAAAAAAAAAAAGTCTTCACAAAAACACAAACCCACGCTAACTCTCTTTTAAAGGGAGGAATTATTAAAGAAAACGCTAGTCCCATGGCGCCATCTGTATTCGAAGAAACAAAACAGAAGAGGCCAAAAAATGATTTTTTTTGAGGGAATGGAACAAATTCAGACATATTAAGAAAAAAAGCCCCTAGTTTCCATCTATGCCTCAATGAATATGATTTTTTTAGATTGTATATTCCAGACTGCTTTCAAGGATAAGATAATTAATGCCATGAAAAGGGAAATGGTTGTCATGCCAACCATTTCCCTTTTAATATTCACGGCATTAAAGATCTTATCCTGGAATATACAATCTAAAAATTAAAAAATATCACATTTAAAAAAAATTCGAATTTTCTAGTTGATTGTTTTTAAGCTCAGAAGTATGAACATCTTTATTCTAAATTAATATGCTTATTTTAAATTCGATAATAAACTTACTTTAGTAGATAATTCTAGTTCTCTGAATTTAGCCTCGTAAAGCTCAATTTTCTTCTCAAATTGTTCGTGTTTCTGAATAAGATACTCCACTTCTTCCACTGAGCGTCCATTTTCTTCGGTTAAATTGTGTTCTTGAGTATTCAGCCACATTTCAAGTTCTATCAGTTTCTTTTTAAATATCTAAAAGAAAGAAGAAACATACTATACACATCTGTAGTTAAGACTAATACTCATGAAATTATAGTGCTAAGAACTGACATTTTAATTTAGAAGACTTAAATAGCTTTTAATTTCGTATAGAATTTCAAAATAGTTTATGCTTTTCAAATTTTAAAGTTAAAAAACATACATAACAGCAACACAGGATTTCAAAGACACAACGGGGTTTCAAAAAACTTACATAATGTAAAAACAATTATCATACCATTAAAAATTTAATTTGTAGTTAAATACACTGTCGGAAAATAAGATACCAACACCAGAAAGACATTGTTCAAGGGGTCTACAGATGCCTCTAGTTGGTCATAAATAGTGATGTTCTGAAACATTATGCAATACTGGCTAAATTTTTATGAAATATCTTAATCGAAGCAGAGGCTTGGTTTGTGTAACTGAGTATTTTGAACGTGGCTGGATTGTAAGGCTGCTCGAGAGAGGGTTTTCCTTTCGGCAAATCACGGAAAATACGAGTCGAGATGTCTCAATTGTTGGCAGCAGTAATATAAGAATACTAAGTTTTGGTCTGTCTCGGGCGACAAATGAAAGGGAAGATCAATGATATAGGAGGATAGCCTAGTGGAATGCATCGACGAATCGAATTCGAGCTGTCATTAGTTCTGAAGGCACATCGCGGACAGTTAGAAATCAGCTTTTAGAACTGTGGCCACCGGTCCAGACGTCCTGCAGCATGTCTACAGCTCACTCTCAGCTTTCGTCAAAGCCATTTTCAGTGGTGCCGAGAAAGAGACGACTTTAATTCCGAGTGGGATGAATTTGCGTGTATGACCGAGAGCCGTTGCTATATCTGTGCTAGTGATGGTCGTCCGTTGTGAGAAGGAGGTATCATAAAAGACTTGTCGAATGCTTTCCGACGTTGACATTGCGGGCCAGCTCTGGACATTGTGGTTTAGGAAGGGGTTTGGTGTATATCATGATCGATCTCTTGTTATTGCTTCGATTACCCTGAATGCAGAGCGATACATCAAAATGGGATGTAACCCATTGTGATACCGTTCAAGAACGAGATTGTCGGAGACCTACTTCACCACGCAGTACTTATCCATACTGTATCTTACCCGAACGTGCCCTTATGGATGTCAACACTCTACCATGGCCGCTATGAGCGCCAGATCCAACCCCATTTGAGCATGTATGGGGAATAACCTGACAGTAATTCCGTTCTTATCCTCATTACACAACGACCATTTTTTATCTTAATTAACCAAGTGCAATAATCGTGGATGACAGTTCCGCTGCATGATATCCGACACTTGCAGGCTGGAATACATGCACATGTTCATGCCTTTATCCAACAACTTGGCAAATACACGGATCACTGAGAAGCACTTCCATCTCATTTTACCTACCGCTACTCATGCATTCTTCTACCTATGCTCTTAAAGCACATAATCAGTTTTATGCTTCATTACAATGAATGTATTATGTTTTTTTCACCAACTCGATGTAATTGCTTCTTGATGTTGGGATTCTACTTTTCCCCTTCGTATGTCGAAAATCATACTGTAATGTGAATCATTTGAATGCAAAGTATTGGCCCATACTTATATATGTATAAAAGTAGCTGTAATTAAGAACAATTATTGGAACGATATTTGAATGATTATACTGGCAATCATAGTGCTTTGATACATTTTATCAGCTTTACTCAATCGAGTATTACGAATAAAATGAAAAACTTACTAGTAGGTCCATAGTTTGTTCGTAAATACTTCGTCTTGTGTTCCAAGTAGACATTAGATCATTTAATGAAGATCGCAAACCATCTACTTTCGTTTGAATGTCTTGAGACAAGAAATGTCCGCTTGCAATTATCTCCTTCCCCCGAGCTTCAAAAAGATCGAATGATCTAAATCGAGCCTCAATTTCTGATTTATAACCGTCATGCTGGGCCATTAAATCTTCACAAGTTGCGACATCTTCAGGCAGTTCAGAACTGGTTATCAAAGCGGACATCTCATAAATCCATGCACTGAAAAAGGAATAAGAATGAACCATATAATTTGTATGAATATAAAGTCCAAATACTAAGCTTATTTGTGCTTGTACAGGGTGATTCAAATTTCCACAAATTATCAGGGCTGATAGAAAGCACGAAAACAAGCTAGAACCACATAGGAATGTGTGACTGGAACACCACCCGAATCAGCTAGAATATACACGAAGATGCAAAAATGACTAGCCAATAATGAGTGGAAACTCTTTTATTGGCGATACTTTATTATTGGAAAGTACGTGAATACGTCCAGACAACACAAAAACTGCTCAAAGTTTTTATCATTCACAGTTAACAAAATTTACTTACAATGAAGGCGTATGACTGGTGTACCCTATCAAAAATACCCGGAATTTCATGGACATTTGCAGTGGCGATGGGGATTCTCGCGATGAGGTCGGTAAGTCCACCATCCTAGCATTAGTTAACTATTGCATGTTGTCTATAACGATTTAGAAATGTAAATGACTAGCGTTAGAAATGTAAATGACCAAGAACAGCGCTGGCGAACAGCATCGTCTAGCTCATCAGGTTGGCATTTTTTGTCATACTTTCCTATATGATATTGGCTTGTTTTTGTGCTTTCTACCTCCCCTAATAGTTTGTACATTTAATTTTGAATCATCCTGTATAACTCAACTTCGATTTAACAAAATTTCTTTAAATTCACCATCTGCATTTAATTTATAATAATATGGACTAGTTATTGTTTTAAGAAAGGCAGATTATTAACTGATTATTAACCAAGACATATTTACCAAGGTGATGTGGTAAAGGAATATTTTTAAAGTTTTCCTATTGAAAAATATTCCAGCCTACAACTTGAATGGCTTTCGCAATTTTGTTTTAACCTTTTAAATTTTGCTTGATTTTGGTGAAATTTATATTGGTTTCATGGCTTTCTTTATGGTTCCTTTATAATTCCTTTAAAATGAAAATATTCAAATGCTACATTTTCTTCCCATTTTATATCGACATAAATTTTCAAATATAAGTTTATAGCCTAACGTATTTTCATCAATAAAAACGAAATTGCCTTATGAGATTTTAAGTTCGGAATTTTTTAAATCTTCAACAAATAATTCACATAAAATGCATTTGATAAATATATTAGATTCCATGGTGTTGTACCCAAGAAAATGTTTTAAAATTTGCAGTAATTTTATATTACTTGAAATTTTATTCATGATTGTGCTTCGGTGCCGAAGGGTTCCAGGTGCAAGGCCAGATTCCACTAAAGAAACGTCGTGTATGTGGCCATGGTGGGATCTTACGTTGTAGAATGACTTCCCATACTGGGGTGGTGCGGAAGTTAGGAGAGGAAGATGCCAGCTCAAGTGTCGTCCTCGTCATATGACCACGATTCAAAATTACGAGGTCAGTAAAATAGCCCTCGTGTTGCTTCAAAACGGAGCGTTGCTATAACTACATGAAACTAAATTTATCCACGATTGTAATGACCAATTGGCTGGAGATCTGAATGAAATTCAACTCACTGGAAATCTCTCGCCTCATCAAAATAGGACTGTAGTTGTTCAGCTTGCTGCAGTCTGTCTTTCCTGTTTGCTGCCTTTTCTGTACATCTCTTCCAGGAACCCATGACAGCCTGTTGTTTTGCTTCTATATCTTCTTTGGAATCAGGGAATTGAGTAGCCAAAGTACTTGCCTCTTCACACAGAGCCTGGACTTGCTCTTCGATGGCCTTGAGATCTCCCTATAAAACGTATCAACGATATTTAAAGGTTGTTTTAATTACATATAACCACCAATTTAACCATATCTTTGGAGAAGTATAGCCAAATATGGTACTTGCTCCATAAAAAGTTAACAATCCAGTTCCAATTAAACATTCTATGTTTGAACCCATGTAGTGTATTATAAAGATGGCTATTGGAAATTTAATGACATAAGGGCATGCACAACTTCATGCCATCCTAGTTTCGGACACTAAATTGAATGACAACTCAGGTTGTCAGTATGTAGAAAGATGCAGCAGTCGCATCATTGGTGACTAACTTAGCAGGTCTTTCTACGCGTCTGATGGCTATAGTAGGAGATCCAGAAAATCAAATAATTTTCACTTAGAAATTTTTACACAAAACATCGATTACTTGCGCTTAGAACGTAATTCTGTTCGAATAAAGCAGTTACTTTTAAGTACAGGGTTATTCGGAAATACGGGACAAATTTAAAAGTCACTAATTCAGAAATGAATGAAGGTAAAAAGATGTCGTTTGTACAGAAAGAATGGAAATGAATCAGGATTTTTTTGTGACGAAGCCAGAATTTATTGGGAGCCAGTGGCGGCTTGTCAACTCAGAAACAAGCAGCGCTGCAAAAGTTGTATGGACTTAAGTTTGTAGGAAATTTTGTGCTGATTATTTTGGTATGTAATGATGATATACTAAAAATTGATAGTTATAAACAAAAAACTGGGGGGGAAAATTTTCATGTTTTTTTTTATATAACTAAAATTCCAACAAAAGTTTTTCGTTGCAAACCTCAGATTCGTAATCAGCTCCCCCAAAAACTTAAAGGAGCAAAAAATTGCAACTCCTCCAGAATTTGATTTAAAAAAACTACTTAATGAATGGCCAAATGAGGAAGTCGTGCCAAACGAGAGCTGGGAAAAACGCAGCTCAAGTGCATGTAATTTCAAGTGGCAAAAGGGTTGCTTTTTCTCCCGACTGAGAGCACCGCGTTGCTCAGTGAGCGAATTTGGATCCTTAGGAGGGGCAAAACTCTATGCAGCTCTAATCTGTCTCTCTCTTAATTCTTGATTGATTTTCAATCTTCCTTTTACATTTTTTATTACTTTTTTGCCATTTTCGTTGATCATTGTACTCTCAAAGTGGAAAAGTTAGCCAATTAGAATAAAAAAGAACATACAAGCTTTTAAAATAATTTAAGGGGGGGGGACTGCAACTCTGAAGTTCTAATGGACGAGCCGCTACTATTGGGAGCAAAGTTTACAATTTAAACCACCAGATATTTTTGTAGTTAGTGGAGTGAGTAAGACAGTAATCGGAGTGATAGCTTGCATATATTCAGTGTTTCGTCCTCCTTTTAGGAGTTCAGTTGTCAAACGAGGGATGCTCTTCTTTACAGTATTAATCAACATTTATATTGCTCATAATGCCTAGTGCTATAACTAATTAATGCAGAATCCTCCTTTCCAACTTTTATTATGCATAGAATATGGTCAACTTAGTATGACCAATGTGAATAAATAAGCCTGAAGGAAAAATAGTAAAAGCAATAACAAAATACTTTATTTATGCTTCTTTATATTTTCAGATTTTAATTTTTTAAAATAGTTAACTATTTTATCGTTTTTGAATTTTTATTTAATTAGTATATTTTACACTTTACATATTTTTGCTATTATACTATTTTTTTTAAAACACTCCTACACCTCCCCCAGTCAGTATACCGGATTTGCGCACCCTGGATCTACAGCTTCACAGATTGCAGTTCAGATAATCTGGTCCCTTTTTGAATTCTCTGTCCATAGAAGGACGCGAAATCATAATTGTTACTGTGTCCAGTCGACTGCATGATCATCGAGTTATAATTTCCCTGTTTTGCCCATTGTAGTTATTAGGAAAATAGAAAGATGTCCTTTAAAACAGTTTCTGGAAATAGAAGTCAATAAAATGTTATTTTTACTTCAATTGTATCATGATGTCTCAATAGTGTCTTTATGCTTTCCAAGTCCTTGCCATAATCCTCCGAAGACAGAGCAACATCTTTTTCATAAATCCAACTCACTGTTTCATCCACACTCTTATAGAAAGCTTGAACCGATTTTTCTTGTTCCAAAGCCTGCAATAAATAACAAAAATTAAAATGAATCAAGAGATCTAAAAGAAATGAATATTTAATGTATTACTAAATCGTAATAGAATGTAAAATTATAGAAAGTGTGTAAATATAGAACAAACGTTTTCAAAATACGAAGCAGCTAGAAAGAAAGTATTTCTGGTGAGGGCACTGGAAATTAAAAACTAGCGGTTATATAATATTACCAAAAGTATGCATTTCAGAAAACTGGGAAACGAATTACCTTCTCTCTGGGAATCGAATTACCTATTACTCTTTTGATATTTACACGGTGGTCCCTTTATAATCCGACAATTCACCAATCCGGTCACTCCCTTAGTCCGTCCTTTTCAGAAGGGCGAGTAGGGAGTATTTTAAGTAGTCATTTCAAACAAAGAAGCAATAGAAAATTGACACTTTTTAAAAACTGTTCCTTCAGTTGAATAATACAAATAAAGTATAAAAAGTAAGTTTTTCTTTTATTTTTGTTGTATACGCAGGCCTAGTGCAATATCATGTGTCTTAATTTCTTTACAACAATAGTTTCCATTTCAATATATTTTTGAAATAAATATATGTTTTTCTATTAAAATGCAGTTTTAAATGAACCTCCGCTAATCCGGCATCCTGGTCTGATATCTGCCGGATTACTAAGGCATTACTGTATATAGAAAAGAAAAAAAACATTAAAAATAAACCATTTTTTGAAAACCTCATCTAAATGTAAATGAAGGTAAAGTTCTTATCTGAAATCAGTAATGATTAACAATATTAATTTAACAATAGCTCAAAACATTTTTAAGAGAATACTAACCTCTTGAAGACATATCAGTCACGAAGACAGTCTTCTTTACTATTTAATTAAATGACGCATTCTATTTTAGGAATATTAATAATTTCAGATGTGTAATTGAGCTAGGCTAAGAGTCTCTATGGCATTTTGAGCTGGCCTATCAGGTGATTTACGCACGATGTTACCACGTCAGGGGTTCCAGGCTCGATTCCCGGATAAGGTTTGGGAGTTCTATTCAAGTCTTCGAAAGTCGGACTTCCGAGGGCAGATATTTCGAAAAAGGAAAGCGGTACCATCTTTGGCGATTGTGTAATGTAATAAAGTCTTACTTTCTGTATGTTTGTTTTTCTTTGAACACTTTCTATGTTGAAGTTGATTAGTCGGCATAACCCACAACACAATAGGAAACTTTCGGATGTTTATGGATTCCGCGTATTCTTTGCTTCGGAAAATAACATCTATTAATTTACTTAGTTTTGGGTCATTAGTTTAAAATACGATAATTCGATACATGAGATGTCAGGTGGTTAAAAAGCGGCCCCAAAAGGTCTACCCATTCAATCGTTTAAATAAGAAAAGCAGTTCAAAATTAATAAAAAATATTTTTGTCTAAATTAATGACTATTATCAATTTTCTTTTGAAAAAAATGTGTGAGCATTTCATCATTCCAGAAAAGTTTTCAATTTTATTTTTTAAATTTATCAAAAATATTTTTATTCATCTTCTCTGAAGGTTAATAATTTGTTCACAGAGAATTAATTAACGCACAATCGACATTCAGCTTTTGCATCATGGCACTTGCTCAAAAATTTCGAAAAATGAATCATATTACTTTGTGCCTTGACTCAGCAGATTCCTTAAGTTTTTCCCACGTTCTTTGAAGATCTTTTAGAAGTTCATCTGCGTTTTCAGATTCTGTGTGGCCTTCTTCTATTAAATTATTTCCACGATCTTGAAGTGTTATTAAGGTGGCTTCATGGTTGTGAAGACGATTATCAAACACTTCCAACTTTTGAAGTAAAGCCTGGAATGAAAAGAAAGAGAACCTTAATTGCGATAATTGTTGTAGAAATTTACAACAGAACAAGAACTAACGAATAGTTTGAAGTTGCTGTCAGACTGTTCCAGTGATAGCTCATTCATTACAAAATAGAACAAGATTTTTAAATTTTAGTGAAGGCTACAATCCCCCTTGGTCTAGCAACGTCCATGACTAAATGACTCACAGTACATAAGAAAAAGTTTAATCTTCTGTTTGTAAAAGCTACAATGGGGCACCTAGTTACTAAGTGGCTCCTGAGGTATGGCTTAATTCTAATAAATGTAGTGAATTACCTTCCTGAAAGAATTTCAGGGGAAACTTATGTTTGTGTTTCGCTTGGAGGAGAACCTTTTGCATCCATCCCGACAGCAGCGAGTAATTCGTTGCGAAAGCGCATATTGGTCAAACAGTTTTTGAATAATGCTGATTAAGAGTATAGCCAGAGGATAAAACCCATAACCTTTTTTTCTCTGATTTATGTACCTCAGCCATGCTATGCCTTTCTTCACTAGGCCACTGGTGGGCTTTTTTTCCCTTAAACTCTTTCCACTCGAAACCCATTTTAGGTATGAAAAAAATTCGCGACTCTAAAGTTGAAAAATAGATAAGAAAAGGAAGCATTAATTAATGAAAACTAAAAGAAAAATCGTGCATCAATTATTTAGAAATTTTCAATGAAACCTTTTTAGCCAAAATGATTGCCTTAAAATTATCTTATAATGATTATGACGACCATGCTATTTTAAAAAGTGAAATACCATACTTCTCATTTCTATAACCAAAGGTAAACATTTTTATGCTCATTGATATTGCACACAAAGAAATGCATTCTCGGAAGACTTACAGAACAATTTTTCTTAGTATAGGGGCTCTGAAATCATTTATTTAAGTTTGTTTTAAAAATTCATTTAAATTACAACATTTATTACTATGATTTGATAAAAAATAAAGGATCAACTTAGCTAAATTAATGTACAGAACAGGATATTTGCTTTGTTATAATACCAAAGAAATGATATGCGATAGTTTATAGATATTGTACACAAATAAATGTGGATGATGTTGTTTTTAAAATTTTGTCCTAAGAAATAATTTAAATAGAAAAAAATCGCGAATAAAATTTGATAAAAAATAAACAATTTAACTAAGTTAATGCACAGAACTGAATCAATATTTGTTTTATGATAATAATAATAAAGAAACGATATATGATAGTTTGTATAATTCATTTTGATCTTCGTATTCTTTTTTTGGATAAATAAAACTAAACAAAATTAAACCAGTGAGAGAAGTAATACTAGAATTACCTCCACATGCTCTACGTCCCTTCCATGATCCATGGAACTTGAAACATTTAGCATAGCTTTTAACTGCGAAATCAAGCATTTAACATCCCTTTCAAAGATAAAATAATCTTCTTTTTCTCGTAAAATAGCAGTCTTCTTTAGTATATTTTGTCTGAGCTCTTCATACAGATCGTTTACTTCATCCTGAAAAAAATACATTATTAAGTAGGATTTTACAAAAAAATGACGAGCAATAAAAGTGCTTGTTTGAAAACCGAAATTCTATACCTGTTTCTTCTGAATGTTGTCAGCATCAAAGTGACCTCTTTCGATCAAACTCGTACTGAGAATCTCCAGCATGTCTATACTTTGCCGAAATCCATCTGAGGCTGCTTCTACAGCATCAAGTTTTTTCTGAAGTGCCTGAAATGTATATTTCATTTAGAACTAAATGCAACTTAATTTGAATGATGTAGTTAAATTTTGACACAAGGTTCTATTTTAAGCTGAATGAGAATTCTTTAAAAGGAATCTTAGCTGAATATTTCTGAAATTTCACACGGAATATTTTATTTAAAAGATTTTCAATTAAATACGATCTGGTATTTCATTCTGTTCGAATTATCTCCAAGTTTGTACTTTTTACTTCCATATTAAATTCGAAAACGGTGCTATCGTTATCATGTGTTAGATACTTGTTTCAGATATATATAATTCACGATAGGCATTTCATTTGGAAATCTGCAGGTTTATTGGAAGACATACTGGTTATGTTCAATCTTATTTCTTCGGGTTTTTTTCAGGAGGGTGCAAGAGCCAGGTTTAGCTATGTTGAGCCAAATATACTGTGTGTAAACATTCTCATACGTCATTAGTCATTCATGTGTCTTTGCGATGAATAAACTGGTCTTCCATGAAAATAAAAGCTGAAAAAACGTCTAGTATGTTATGCAAAATTTTATTAGAGGATATCATGATGCAAATCGTGCACATTACTAAATAATTTGCGGGAAAATGTGCGTTGTTTCTACTTTTACAAATGCTCTTTTCTTTTTTTGAGACCAAATCGCTTAATTAATCGAATGTTGTTTTCAGTGTTTCAATTCAGTGTTCTTCAATTTTAAGCATTTCTCTATAGTATATATTTAACCTTAGAGTAGATTCACTGAAACAACTTCTTCCACCTGTTGCTGGATTTTCTGACGCAAGGGCCAGGTTTAGCTATATTGTGCCAAACGTCTTCTGCGATGAACTCACTGGAAGCTCATGATTATTCGTAATGTCTCACCTGTGGTGACGAAACCGAAACTTGTAGAAGTAGCATTTCGACCATGAGAACTGGAGGCCATCACAGGGCCGGATGAACACTCCGTTAGTCCGTGCCTCGGCACGGAGTAAAAAAATATAGGGGCGCAAAATTGTTAAAACAAAATGAGAAAAAAAATCGCAACGGAGTTTCTGAATTAATTAGAAAAGTTTCTGAAAATATTCTAAAACAACAATAAAATAATCTAATTTTATGTTCTAATGAGCACAAAACTTTCAAGGCACTACTCCAGTAATCTATATATATAAAAGGCAATGTCTGTGTGAATTTTGCTCCAAACTTGAGCATTGCTCTAAGAATTTTACTAACTTTTCCAATAAGTATTGCATCCGGGGAACGTAGTTTTTCCAAACTAAAAATAATCAAGAACTATTTGTGAACGCCATCTCAAACAAGATTGTCAGACTATATTAGGAATTGAGTATGAACTGAGTAGCTGTTTAGATGCTTCTGAATTAATTAGTGAATTCTCTGAACTTAAAGTTTGTAAAAAAAATCGTCTGAATTATAATCCTGTAAACTATTTTTGTAAAAGAAGTATTTTAAGTGAAAATTTATTATAAGTATTTTTGTCAATTACTGAGTTACACTGTTGTTTATTGGACGTTCGCTAAAAAATGTAAAAAAAGATCACATATCTTTTTTTTTAGAATGCTTACATTGTAGTTCCATAGGGGCGCAATTTTTTAATTTTGCACGGAGCGGTTCAAGGGCTAAATCCGACCCTGGGCTATCATATTTATTGCTTGGCCTCCAAGTGGCAAAGCAAGAGTGCTTTTACTGGGCCACCCCATAATTAGTTTTAACTTCAATTCTGAAGGAGGGAGACTTGCTGTTGGAATGCGCAGTAATTGCTTGAATTTTGCAATAAATTTAGCACCAGATTCAACGTTTTATACCAGAAGGACTAAAAAGAATTTAGTTCCACTGTTACATTTGTGTAATCATCTCAAAGTTATACTATGCAAAACCTTACCTGAACTGAATAAGTATCACGTTCTGGTTCACAGCCGACAACTTGATTAAGTTTCTCTTTCATCCACATTTCTGCCTGAGTTGCTTCAAAGTAATACTGTAAAAAATAGCAAATATAACGGTTAGAGGTATTTAAAAATTTGAATATCTTATACCAAAAAAAATATGCAACGCTTTTTTTTAGGTTATTCACTTCTATAAATCTGAAAGGCTTACTAAACGTGGCATCACATATTTAAATGTAATTAGTATAATTATTAAAAATAAAACGACAAAAAATCATAGAAAATTTCGGATTTTTCACGAAGACCATGTTAAAGATAAAATCTTTTTTTCAGTATCATGAAAATCTGTTTTTAAAATTCTGCTATATTTTTCTACTTACTTTTCATATTTCATAATATTTAAATAGACATTGACAGACAAATTGCTGCCCAACAAAAGCAGTACATTGGGGTAATTTTTATTATAGGAGTTTCATAATATTCAGGACATTTCTGCATTTATGGGGTCTATAAAAAGACACGGCTTCTCAAAATTAATGTCTATGTGTACATACTTGTTCTCAGGGTATTCTGAAATATTCATATTTTTTCTGTAAGCAAAATGTATAAATATATCTAAATTCACTAGAATATGCAATTAAATGTTTGAGGTTTAATTTTAACATTTGTTGGAAAAATACAGGTCATCTTAAAGTCCTAAAGAGGAAGCAAGAGTAAATCCATAAGATGAGGTTTAATTTTTTAAAAAATATTTAAAATTCCGCCTAAAATGCATTATAAACTGTTTACTTAGGAAAAACAAAGCATTTATTATAAGCAAAAATATTTAAAGAACTACAAATAAGCATTTTTTCGCAAAATAATTCGGAAATATCTGCCAAACTGTAAGCAATTTGCAGCTCAGAAATTCTTATGTTTTTAAGGTAGTTTTGAAAATTACTCACTTTTTGGGCTTCTAAGGCATCAGCTAATCTAAGGCGCCTTAAACTGACAGCGTCTTTCAAATACTGGAAACGTTCTTCAAGATGTTGTACTTTAACTGCGGATGCTTCATTATTAGATCTGTAGCCACGCTCTACGACAGATGAGATGAGTGGTTCACGGGATGCCATTTCTGTTTCTAGAGCCTATGTGAGACAAAAAAAAGCAACCATTTTTGTACCTTCTGATGATAAATTTTTAAAGTTTCGCTATAAATTGTTTATTTACTATGCGGTTTTTTTTTACTTTAAAGCAATTTTACCTGCAACTTCTTTTGAAGAGCTTGTACAGACATCACATCATCATAACGTTGATCTGTTTCGCATATTTTTATGCTTCCTTCGATCCACGACAATTCATCATTGATATCATTATCTACCCTTGTTAAAAGAAGAGATTCGTGTAACTTAGACTCTTGTTGTTGCAAAGTATCCTCTATAAGGCGATATCTGGAAAATAAGTAGGAATTATGATTTGCCTTTTTATGTGAAGAAATACCTATTTCATGGACTCTTAATTTTTCTGGCTCTGCATCACTGAACCTTTCAGGTCTCCAAATTCTGATAGAGCATATAATGTGTCATAAGGAGCGTCAGAATTAAACTGAGGGTCATGAAGCAGAATATCAGGGGATGGGACCACAAATTTGACTGCAAATTCTTTAAAGTTAGTAAATATAAATATTTAAACAGCAAAATCCTTTTGATTGTAAGCATTTGAATTTAAAAATAATTTTATGCAAATAACAGTACTACATAAAATTAATTTTTTGTTAACTTCAATTGAGTCAATTCATGATCACTCGATGCCTACCAAATGTGTGAGCTAATTTAATTATCGAATCCATTGCACATCTAAAGGAGAAAAAAAGTAGTAGCGTCAGATGCAATACAACGTGAAATTAAATATTAATTGCCATGAGCAGTTATGTGACTATGAACTCTTGTGAATTAACCGCATTGAGATTTCATGAAAGACACGAGACGAGACGGATATAACGGTCAGAAATTCTGATTCAACTCTTTGGCAAACAACTATGTCAACGAATTACGATTGAAAGTGAAATATTTTACGGAGGAACGAAGGTAGCAAAGGAGAACTATACTTGAAAACGAATGCAAAATATAGTAAACTTGCTCATGCCCGCGACTTCGTCCGCATAGTAACACAGTGTAAGTACTTTTTTGCTCGGTATAAAATATTTTCATGTCTTTATAGTTTTAATGTAAAAAATCCGCGCATGCTTCATAAAAAAGCTGCAAACGATAACAATAAAAATATTGTTAGAAATTGTGTCTGAAAATACTTCCAAAAATTAATTAAAATTAAACAGAATGTTACATGAAAATGAAAGTGTAATTGAAAAGCTAATTTTTTGAACTTTAAGATGATATTAAAATTGTTTTTGTGCAATAATATGCTACGAAGTTATAGCGGAAAAACAAAAAAAATTTAATTTTTAAAAAAACTTATTTTTTTTTCTAAGAACGGGAAACAAAATTACAGAAGCATTTTACCTCTGCATCGTATTTTTAAGTTGAGAAGCAATTTCTTCTTTGGAAAAGTGATTTTTCTGTTGGAATTCTTCTGCAATATCATTTAAGAGTCTTAGATTCTCTGCGTATTCTTCAGCCTCTTTTTGTAATTCCTGAAAATAAAAAGCGCTTCACTTTCTAAAAAAGGCTTTTGCAAAATATATCTTTAAATAACAGATTACTTCATTAGATTACTGAAACAGTTACAAAAATTTTAGTATTTTTGCAATAAATGTACCTCAATTTTGTTGATTTCCATTTGCAAGGCTGCTGCATGAGAATCATATTCGTGTGATTCGATCTGAGCCTCAGTTTCTTCCAACCAAGAGTTGATATCCTCCAGCTTGTGTTTGAACTGCAAAGCCTAAATTTATAAAAGTATCGTACGGGTCAATAAAGTTTAAGTAAATGTTTTTCTATTATATTAAATCTTTATTTTTGCATTTTAACCCTATACTACGCAGTGATGCATATTTACACCACTTAATTTTCTGTTCCCTCCGCCCCCTTGTATACGAAATATATAAAGAGATAGTATCATAATCGTCAGGAAGGACACTCTTAATCAAATATTTATAAAACGCAATTTTGTTTATGAGAAAAAAGTAATTAGATACAAGAAGAAAGCATCTTTAAGAAGAAAGTCGCAAGGGACAACATGCATTGGAAACATAAGCGGCCCGCCAGCAGCTGAAATCCTTCAATAAATGGTGTTCACGCACAACCAACAACTAAGAATTTATCTTCTTAAAAAAAGAGACTAAAATAGACTTTTTTTCAGTAAACCTTAGAACTATTAGAATAGAACTTAGAATATTGTATATATCCAGAGAGAAAGCCTGTATATAGCAACCCCAGCCCTGCATTCTTTCTTTCTTTCGTTATTTTTTATTTACCATGTATCAATAATCGAACTTAAACTTTTTTTATAATATTTGCATGCATGTCTATAAGATTTCCATTCTTAGAGTGTAAAGATTTTCAATGAAAATAGCAGTCATGGCCAAATCCAGACATTTTTTATCCCAATTTTCACGTATTTCTTAACTGGATAAAAGATAATGGAGAATTTTACGAAGGTTTTTCAGATGGTTCCAAGTCTTGACCATTATGGAAATGTTTCACGCAGAGCTGCGTAGTTTATCGGAAAATGTCAAAAAGAGGGTGGGAAGCACGGTCACACCTTTTGGGATTTCAAAGAGGGGGTATCCCCGAATATTTGCTAGATCAGCATTTTTATGAGCCTCGGGTTGCTAACAAGAAAGGCAGTTTTATCTCCAGACAGCGACAATTACAGTCATTAGATTTTGAGAGGCGTGGGTAAAACTAAATTTTCGCGCGATTCATAAGTTAACCCTTAAAAGCCCGATTTTTTAAAAATTGATTTTAAAATGTTTTTAGACTTTCATTTCTTGAATAACACATGGAAAAAATATTTGTAAAAATCCTATTTTAAGTATGGTTTATGGCTAAAAAAGATTTTGTTACCAATTGACAACATTGGACTTTATTTCAGAAAAAGATTTCCTTGATAAAATTCTATAATATTAAACACCGACGAATATTAATAACTAATGATACGGATAAGGAATTTTCTTAAACATTGTAGAATAAAGTATGGTATTCTCAAGCGTACAAACAAAGCTAAAAAGATGCAGCCTCAAGTGAAAAACATCAATTTATTTTTTTTATCAACATTCAGGCTGCCATCTATATGTTGAAAATTGATTTAATAAAAATTTCAGTATGTATCCTATTGGCAACAATAGGCATTAGAGCTTCAGTCATTAGAGCTTATTCTCAAGATTTTAGAATTCAAAATTGGGTATGTTGCTTAAAGGCAACACTGGGCATTTAAGGTTGAAGTAGGAGTGCTTTTACGTTTGAAATAAAATAGAAGTACATTTATTTTTTTTTTTAATTAAGCAACTTTAAAAATAATTTGTTTTAAAGACGCAAAAAAATTGAATTTATTTTTATATGTATATAATCTTTAAGCTCTAAAGATAAGCTGGCTTAGTGTTGTGGTAGGGATTCCATTTTGGCCATGTTTCCTCTTGGAGGTGTGGGCGGCTCTTTTTCTTTCGCATACCCACACACATTAACAAGTTGAAGTCATTAAGATTCCGGAGGAAGGGGTATGTTGTGGCGGACATAACTCTGAATGTATACTATTCTATGGGTTGACATGCCTTATCGCTTTAAGCCTATAATTAGGACTGGCCGATTATAATCCTACACTCGTTCAAAAAACTAAAAAAACGTTACATCTGCGACTATTTACAGTCACGCGTCCGTAAAAGGTTGATATACGTTTATGACAGTCAAAATTAATCTCAGACTTTTTAGCGTGTAATAACAAATAGTTGCATTTCGTATTTAAAGTGCCTGGGCACTTCGAATAAAATTTATATTTAGCTTATAATCTATAATATATAAAACTCAACATATGTATGTATATATGTTTGTTCCAGCATCACTTCCGAACGGCTGGTCCGATTTTGATGAAACTTGGTACATAGGTTTCTTATTAGTCGACTTGAAGTACTGTAGGGGGGGAGACCTAACCTAGTCTCTCAGGGTCGGGTGGGGCGAAGTCTCTAAAATACGAGTAACAAAGAGGCCGATTGACAAGCTTGGCGATTTTGATAAAACTTGGTACAAAGGTTTCTCTTTACCCTCTTGAAGGTAGGGGTAAATAAGCCCTTATGCACTCCCTCAGGATAGGGTGGGGCAAAGTTTCCAAAGTACATGTAACAAATAGGTCGATAGACATGCTTGCCGATTTTGACGAAACTTGGTACACATGTTCTTCATTAGCCGATTTGAAGTACTGTAGAGGTACCCTAACTCAGTCCCTTAGGGTAGGGTGGGGCAAAGTCTCCAAAATACATGTTAGGCCGATTGATACGCTTGACGATTTCGACGGCTTAGGCGATTTTGATGAAATTTGCTACACACACATCTTATTAGCCAACTAAAAATACTATAGGGGTAAATAAACGCTAATCCAATTCGTCAGGGTAGTGTGGGGCATAGTTTTCTAAATACATTTAATAAATAGGCCAATTGGCATAAAAATTGATATAGCTGGGACAATTTTACAATATATATATATAATAGTACAATATATGTATAATAAATGAAAGAAACTTTTTATACTATTAATTTATGAATCATTTCATAAAAAAATTGAGAAATATTCTTGCAAAAAAGTAACATTAATAAATATTTTGTTATTTATAAAATATTGCTCAGTTGCCGGTCTTCCAAGAGATTTTGGCCTGGAAAAGACCGGGTAATAACGGGTACTCAGCTAGTATATCTATAAAAGTGTTCTTACGTCAAATGCTTCTCGTAATCTCTCTTTTTTCAAATTTGTTGCATTCATCAAATCTTCCCAAAGGTTTTCTAAGTTTTCGATATGCTGCTGAATTTCGACTGAAGCAAAATGGTTATCTTCTATAAGTTTCTCAGCTTGTTGTTTGAAGTTGACCACTCGAGAATGATTTGCCAAAATCTCAGCTTCAAAGGCAGCATGCTTCTGTGTTTTGCTTAACAAATTCGTCAAGTCCTTATACGAATCATCCGAGGCCACTCGAATTTTCTCACTCATCCAGTTAGAAATCTATCAGGAAAAAAACCCAGAAGAGTTATAAATGAGTAGTTAGTTTATAACTGAAAAATATTTTTTTAAGTGTATGCATAAATTTAAAATACATCAATGGAGTCAATTCATGCTGATTTGATAAACGTCGAATGCATCGCATTAATTTTATTTTGGATTCCATTACGGATTTTTCAGGAGGAAAAAGGATGCGACGTCATAGCACAGAGTAAGACAACGAGAAGTTAGATTTTAGAAGATCTACACAGTTACGTTTATTGCGTGACTGTGGTGTCAAGTGAATGGACTTCATTTACAGTCGTGGAAAAAAGTATAAAGTCGCAAAAATGAATGATATAAGACTAGAAATATGTCTCATATTTTTATGAAATGAAAACTTTTATGAGATGCAAGGATACTTCGAGATGTAATGAAATCCCAGCAAAAATAAGTTTAATTACATTATGTAATTTTTTTTAAGAAATTAGAGAAATTATAATACAGTTGAAGTTGGAAAAAAGTATAGAGTCGATATGATTTATTCTTTAGTAAGTGATGTTGGAACCTCATTTTTCTATTGCTTGTATTAATAGTCGATTCATAGAACCAGAAAGAGATTGGGACGTATCCGTGTCAATTTCAATTCAGCAATTTTTTATTATGGTTTTTAGATTAGACTTGCTACTCTACTGTCGTCCATTCTTGTAAACACATCGAGCCAGAATGCCCGAAAGTTTTCCCATCGGATTTCGACAAAAACAATTTGAGTTGCACCACCAGCGGCAAATGCGGCCCAAACTATGACAAATCCCCTTCCGAATTTTGAAAAAAGCTCCGGCGCTTTGAAAAAAGGTCGTATTCTTTATACAGATCATACAAGTAAAACTTAAATCCATCTAAATCATTTAAATAAAACATTTTTTCGTCCGTAAACACATCATCATTCCGGTTGGTGCCAGACGTTAAATGTTCTCGGGCAAAATTTATAAGTGAATCAATATGTCTTTTAGAAAGTGAAGATTTTCCTTTCAACTTCTTGTACACAGCATTAGGATTTCTACGAAGTGCATTTCTTATCGTTCGACTAACACAGGACAATTATATCACATCTTTAATTTGCACTAAGAACATTTTTTTTGCTTTCAGGCGAGCCTCTGGATCTGCCATTCTGGCCTTGAAGAAATTATCTCTGATCTTCCTGTTCGTTTTCTGTCCCATAGTTACCAGGTTCAATGATAAAGCGGTTAACTACAGCCTTCTATCTTCCAATTTTTCGTGCAATTTCAGCACCACTGTAACCAGCATCTTTAAAAGCTAGTATTTTGGCCTTTTCAGTTTCTGTTAATTGTCATCCTCTCGGAATGGCATTAAAACGCATAAGAATAAAACAATTCTGTATCCACCAAACCTGTATTTTTTTCTAGAATCGGCGAAAAATGCTTTTTCAGTTTATTTATTCGTTCAGATGGTATAATCACTCGACGACTTTATACTTTTTTTTTCCAAGCTGCCCTCAGCTGATTTTGATAATTTTTACATAATCCAAAAAATATCAGGGTTTTTCTATAAATATATTTCGGTACATTATTTGGTAGCATTGAGTCAAAAATATTTGCTTAGTATGAAATGCAGTAGTTTTCCAAATATGGCGATTTTTCGCCCGACTTTATACTTTTTTCCAGGACTGTAGTACACATCTTTAAAACAATAAGGACAATTTTTCTCAATATTAGCATTTGTACGCATTTCTTATTTTTAACTCATATTCATTCGAACTTAATTTCGAATTAGACGTTATGTTAGTAAGGTCAATTAAATTTTGAAAATACATACATCATCACGAAAAAAAAATCTTTGCTTTTTAACCATAAATATATAATACAAATAAAATTTTAATTGGATTATATTTTGATTAAAATATAATTGTTCAGGATAGTCTCTTTCTTTTGGTTTTCATTTCGCCCCTGTAACGTACGTGATAATAGTTTATTACAAAAATAATGCGGTTCCCATCCATTTATACTAAAAAAGAATTAGAAATGGTCTTTGTAATAAACGAGTTCTGAAATATTTTTTAAACTCTGATAAGGAGTGAAATCTCGATTTGTAAAGCAAGTTTTATCTGAGCTAAGGAAAATAAAAAGCTTTCCAATCCCGATAAAACTAAATCATTGTACGAGAATCTATTTTTTTCCTGTGAAAAATACTAATTTAATTGTTAACTTATTTTTTGGCACAGAGTTATTTTATAATAGATGGAATATCATCATCTAATCCTCCTAATCTTCAGTACTTTAGAGGAGCAACACAAAAGCATTATTCGATGATTCGTAGATAAAATTTAGCTTTCAGTTTTTAATTTAATTAAATATATATTATTGCTTTTAGATCGGAACTAATGTCATGGGACGTCATTGTAGCATAGTAATTTTGGTAGCTTAGTGCACTTGATTCTCTTTCCCGGAAAATATAAAGTACACTAAGCTGTTTCCAGGAAAAATAATTGGAGAAACCCTTTGGGCATCATGCCATGCAAACTTCGAAACTTCTTTCAAATTACAAGGATTAGACATTTAAAAATGACAACCATATAATTACAACATTGCTACTATCTTTAAATGTTTGTAGTCCTTCTATGTCGTCATCACCTTTGCGTACAGCTTGTTTCCAGCGATGTGGAAGTCATGGGATACCTGAAGCAGTACCAGTTTTGTTGATGATTCGGGTGAAGCGGTCTATCGCTTTAAGAATCTCTAGAACAGTTCGGTGGCGAAAGCTACGAAGTGGTTACTACCTCTTTAGAATCAAAATCATAATCTCATAGGCCTATGTACTTGTAGAGCAACTCCCAGCCTCAACGAGCAAAAAAATCATGGATTGCTACAAACTGTTCCAGAGATTATTATAGCGTTAAGCCTCTACTTCCGAACCATCAACAAAACTGATACTGCTTCAGATATTCTAAGAGTTTCAAATCGCTGGAAACAACTTGCACACAAAGCTGATGATTACATAGAAGTAATATAAAAATTCCAAGCTAGTGCCTATGTTGTATCGCTGTAATTATATAGTTACCACTATCAAATTACCAAACCTCGTGATAGGTCTCAACCAACCTTAGGCACATAAACAATTCCTTCAGAATGCTTTTTGCTGCCTAAATAAAGAGCGGTATCGGTGACAGATTTTCTTGATTTCAACCTAGGACTCTTTAGATATTGGAGGGGGACAAAGAAAGTGGACAAGTTGGGGACAAAGTGACAAAAAGTGGAACGTTTGGTTTTTGTTTCACACCAATCACAGACAGAACCTACACATAATAGAAATAATTGATAATCTACAGTATTACGATACTGAAATGACATTATTCTCCAGTGGCGGAGACTCGGGGGGAGGGGTGGTTGTCCCCCAAACTTTTCGAAGAGAAAAAAATTTCTATTTCATTTTAGCTGCTTAAAACTAGGAATTATAAAAAGTAATAGTGTCCTGGAGAGCTAGCTAATTTTGTAACTAAATTTTAAAATTTTGTTGTCTATCCCTTATACTCCCAGGTACTTTTAGGGGCCTATGAGCCCCCCCCCCCGGGGGGCGTCCAGTCGCCACCACTGTTGTTCTCTGAAATAAGAGGATCATCGATGGTCTAATGGAAGAATCTGCATTGTGCATGAACCTGACGCGCAGTGAACCTATCGGCACCAAGCACTCTGCTGCCAGTGTGGTATGGAAATGTGAATACGGGATGTCGTCCTCGTCATCTGACTTCGATTCAAATTTACAAGATATTTTCCAAAATAACTCTAATGCCTCTTTAAAACGTGATACTAATCTCATCAATCAATTAATCCCTAAAATAGAATGACCATATTCCGTGCAAAATAAAAATTAGAAAGTAAGCTTTTAAGAGTCGCAAAAGTGGATGATCGATATACTTTTCTCAATAGACAGTCAATATACTTTCCAAGCATCTTAGCACGTGGTATTACGGGGTTTCAACAGATGAGAACTTTCATGAATTACTTAAAACAGCAATTCGATAAAATTTAAAGGAGTATGTTCTATTTTCACAAATATTTTCTTTCAATTCTCACAACACTTATCTTATCAATGTAAATAAACAAGGAAATTCAAGATAACATTTTATATTACCATTTGTTTTCATGTGAAGTTATAATTGTACTGAGAAAAATAATACCGTTATAAATGAAGCTTTTTAATTATAATAAATATACATCAAGATTGTCGATACTAACCTCGTACATCTCTAATAGAAGTTGTTGCAGAGCCTTAGCATCTTGCAGAGTGTTTTTACGTCTTTGACTAGCTTCCTGTAGAGCATCTCGTCGGCGACAAATTTCCTCGCATCTGGACTGAATCACTTCAAAATCCTCATGATCTTTGAGATCTCGGGCCATCATTTCTACCTCTCGTATTTTTTCGAAGTTGGTGAAGCATATCTCTTCAAAATTTTCATGTTTGCGAATCAGAGTTTCAACGCTTGACATGGAGTCCTATTTTTCAAAGAATATGAGAAATAAAGATTATTAGAGTGAAAAGACGTTCTTAAGAAACATTCCATTCTTAAAATATTCAATATTTTTGTAATGTAGTTCTTTCCGTATCTTTAACAATGGACTATGAGTTAGGTTTCCAGTTCATTCGCCCATAATCGGATATTTAAAAATCTTCCACACTTCTTAAAGATGTATGAAAAAAGGCCCCTTTTTATACATCTTTAAAATGTTTTAAGTAATTATAAAAATAAGAGAAATTTGTAAAAGATAAAAGAAAGATTTTTTTTTACTTACACCAATGTCTTGGTTAGCAAGGAAAGCTTCTTTAGCTGATAGCCAATTTTCAACCTGTTTTGCCTTTTCAACGAACAGCTGTAAAAAAATTAAATATTTGCTGTTTAGTAATTGAAAATTAAAAATATTTTGTCTAGAATAAACGCATAAATTCACACACTTCTGCTATTGTTTGCTTAGAAATGTACCTTAGAATTCGAAAATGTTCATAACAACTCTAATTTTGCTTACCTGGAAATCTCTACTTTGTAAAAGTGTCTTTAGTCTGTATTCGCAAACCATATCTAAATCGTTGTGAAGATCTTGCAAAGTTTTTAAGCTCTCTTCAGTGTTCCTATTGGGAACTCCACGAAGACGGAGAATGCGCTGGCCGGATTCTTGAAGTGATTTTACTTCTTTTTGTCGTAACACTATTTGGGGCTAAACAAAGTAACAAAAAAAATCTGATTATTGAAAGAAACTGACTAAGAATGATATATAACTAACTAGAACAACTAATATTGTTAAGAAATAACTTTTGAACATTTTAAAACAATGGGTGGAAAGCTTAGCATATTCTAATTTAATTAATCCATTAACTGATAATAAAGTTCTGAAAACAGTAAAATAGTGTATTTTCATCAAAAATACACAAGTTTACAGAATTTAAATCCTTAGCATATCAGGAAGTGAGCGAAAAGTCGATTGAAAAATTCCATCTTTACAAACATGAAACAAGTCAAGTTAAATACAAGTGTATAAAAATGAAAAGAACAAGAATACATTACTTTGAAATCATCATGAGCTCTAAGAAGACTTTGAGCATCAGTACTGTTAGAAGGTACTTCTCCAAACTCTATTTCTGTCACCATTTCGTGAACTATATTAGCCTAAAACATATTTAGAAATATCTTGATATAATAATTAAAATGTTAAATCGCATTAAAGCGAAAAATAGTCTAGCATTTTAGAGTTCGTAAATTTGACCAATTATTAACAATAATATTTTATCTTGCCATTAAAATTTTCCATATTGTTGAGATAAACCATTTCTCTAAAGAAGCAAGGAAGATTTTATGATTGATTTAGTTACTAATCAATCAGTCATATAACAACAGTAAAATTTGCTTTAGAACCATCAGTGTTGATGAATATTTTGCTTACAATATATTGATGATATAAATTTTTCTTATGAATTTTTTAGAAGAAATAATACTTTTTTGTTATTCGAACCCTCTATTTTTATAATTAACTGGATTTTAAACAAACTGAAATTGAATGAAATATGTAAGTTTTTCTGCTCCAAATATAAAACTTATAAATTTTTATAAGTTATTCTATAAGATATTTTTTATATATTTTCGTAAATTATTGATAATATACATTTTTAATTTTTAACTAGATTTTTAATCAAATTATCCCAGTCTTATGCTATTATCAACGCTTTGTACTATCAACAAACTGGTTCCCTCTCTGAATTGTTCAGCTTTTCGCTTTCTACAATTACTTAAAATTCACCCTTTTTCATTCAATTTATTAATATACAGTTAAAATTACATTTACTAGAACAAAGGGAAAAATGAACCTTCACGAGACAAATTTAGTCCATCTACCCTCTTAGAAAGTTGGAAGTTAGAAGTTGATTTGACTTTCCCTGGCACAAGATCCTCGAATGGGATTAGCTGCGCCGAAAACCAAGAATCTGTACAAAAAATAAGTGCTTAAAAATCGTTAGTTAAAATCCAAGTAAAAAAGTGAGATGAATGAACCGACAGTACAAAGATACTAAAACAAGAAATTTAAAAGAGACCAGATCAAAAAAGAAAACTAAATATCATGGAAAACACCAATGTCCTTCAAGAACATGAAGAGGTTAAAATGTGGAATTTGTCCCAATAAAAATGACAAGTCGACACTGCTTGAGCGAAAGTACCTCAATCGATGTCTATTAACAGCCACACAGTCTGTTAAGATGTGTTTGACAGTTAGTATGTCACCACAATGGCTACATGTTGGAGGAGACTCCGCAAAGAGCAAATATTTATGTGTCAATCGTGTATGCCCAGTACGAAGTCTAGTTAACACGACGTCACAGCGTCTGTTAAGTTTCGTAACCCAATGCGAAAGAACCGGTTTAATGACATGGAGCTTGTTATTTGTTTCCATATTCCATTTTTCTTGCCACTGATAATGGCACCACTGATTGACGGCAGATCGCACATCAGCATAAACAATTGGTCGCGTCAAGAATTCTGTAGCCGATTTTGCAGATTTGTCTGCCAATTCATTTCCGGTAATGCCAACATGGGAGGGAACTCATGAAAATAGAATCCGAGCCCCTTTTGAAAGTAAATGCCTATAGAAGTCTTTAATTTCTTTAATGAGTGGATTACGAGTTGAGGAGCTACGTAAAGATTCCAGAAGACTCATAGAATCAGTGTATAAAATGGATTTTCTAATGTCATGCACATCGATGTACTTGAGCGCAAAATAAACAGCCGTAATTTCAGAAGAGAATACAGAAGTAAAAGAGTGTAGTTTATAACTGATGATGTGACCATTAGTAAAATATGCGCAGCCAACATGGTTCAAGGATTTGGAACCATCCGTAAAAACTGGTTGATAAGACTGATAAAATTGTCGATGTTGATTAAAAAGTGAAATTAAAACCGAGTTGTTGGAGTCTGACTTGGTAAAATTTCTAAAAGGGTTAATGTAAGATATGCTGTTCTCCATCCATGGAGGATGGCCACAAAAATCATTTGTGTGAACTTTTATATCATGAAAAGTGTCTGGAAGTATATTACGCATACGCAGTCCAAAATGAGGGATGCATGAGGGGCGGGCATTGAAGAGGCGATTATTATTGCCATTTAATAATGTCCCACGTAAAGGATGGTTGTCGTTTGACAGAATACGAAAGTAATAAGAAAGAGACAATTTATCTCTTCTAGATGATAATGATGGTTCAAAAGCCTCCGCATATAAACTAGGTATAGGAGATGTTCGGAAGGCTCCTAAACACAGCCTTATAGCTTGATGATGAACATAATCAAGGCGTTTCAAGTAAGGAGGTCGAGCAGAGCCATATACTACACTTCCATAGTCTATCATAGACCGGATGATGCTTCGATAAACACGAAGCAAACATGAACGGTCTGCTCCCCAGGAAGTATTGGATAGAGTTCTTAAAATATTTAATGATCGAAGACACCTCTTCAGTAAGCTGGCAGTGTGCGGAAGGAAAGTCAAACGTTTATCAAATACTATACCCAAAAATTTATAGTTATCTTGGAAGCGAATGGGGACACCACTCAAAAACAATTCTGGATCAGGGTGAAGAGGCCGTTTGCAGAAGTGTATGCATATTGTTTTTTGTGCAGAAATAGTAAACACACTTTTATTTGACCACTCAACAATATTGTTGATGGCTGTCTGAAGCTGTCTTTCTATGAGTTGCATGTTGCGAGCATAGCATGAAATGTGCAAATCATCAACGTAAAGATTCTTTTGCACAGTTTGTGGAATTACTGATAAAATAGGATTGATAGCTAAAATAAAAAGGGTTACGCTTAAAACACAGCCCTGAGGAACACCTTCTTCCTGGCAAAAAATGTTGGAAT
Organism: Araneus ventricosus; assembly: GCA_013235015.1. Classification (NCBI taxonomy): domain Eukaryota; kingdom Metazoa; phylum Arthropoda; class Arachnida; order Araneae; family Araneidae; genus Araneus; species Araneus ventricosus. Next base: position 2,352,608 of record BGPR01000020.1, on the reverse strand, counting down.
AAGTATTCCTCAGCCGGACTCTAAAAAATCTTTGCTTTAAAAAGTTTTGAACAAATATAGGTAAATTTCCTCTAAAACCAAGATCGTATAGATTTTTCATGATGCCATACCTCCAAGTACGATCATATGCTTTGTAAATATCGAAGAAAATAGACACTAGATTATTTCGTTTTAAAAAAGCAACGCGAATATCTGTTTCTAATGACATTAAGTTATCAATTGTGGATCGTGACTTCCGAAACCCATTCTGGAAAGGAGATATGTATTCATTCTTTTCTAGGATGTGTACCAATCGTACATTTACTATTCGTTCAAAAAGTTTACACATGCAACTGGTTAGGGCTATTGGTCGATAATTTAGCGGATCCTGTGGATCTTTACCCGGCTTCGGTATCGGAATTATAAAAGCATGCTTTCCAACAATCTGGAAAGACATGTTCTTTCCAAATGCGGTTAAACGTGTAAAGAATATTTAGAAGGGGGTGTTCTGAAAGATGTTGAAGCATAGAGTAGGTTACCTCATCAGGACCAGGTGAAGTGTGTTTAATAACAGATAATGCTGTGTGCAGTTCAAAGATAGTCAGGTCAGTGTTGTAAGATAGATGTTTTGTCGTCTGGAAGCGCAACTTAATGCGTTCCGTACAATTTTTATGCGTGAGGAAAGGTTCGGTATAGTTGCTTGCTGAGCAAATAGAGGCAAAAGCTTCAGCAAGAGCATCCACCATTTCTGAAATATTACGAACCTCCTGACCGTTCTTTCGTAGACAGGAGATGCGTTTTTCGGGATAAATACCGCACGCCCTTCTAACATTATCCCACATTTCTTTTGCTGTAGCAGAGGAATTAATACCTGACACAAATTTAATCCAGTGTCCACGTTCACTTTTCCGCCTAGCCCACCGTGCGATGCTTTTAGCTCTTTGATTAGCCAAGGTTGGATGCCGCCGGAAAACATTCCAGGCTCTTCTTTGGTCACGATTGGTATCAGTGCAATACTTATTCCACCATGGTTTCCTATTCTTAGGGAAGCTCAGTCCCGATTTGGGAATACTGGCATCTGAAGCTGAAATGATGGTTTTAGTAACCAAGTTGACTACTTCATTAAGATTTTCACCCTCCACCATGCTACGAGTAATCAATGCTCTTAAAGCGAAATTTGTCCAATCAGCTCTATGAAACAAGTAGCGTGTTGGACGTTGAGCATCATTAGAACCGACATTCACACGGTCCAAAAAAATTGGGAAATGGTCACTGTCACGCAAGTCAACTCCAACTCTAAAGTTAAAATAAGGAGCAAGAGACGGCGTGCATAGTGCAAGGTCCAAAGAGTGGAAAGTTCTACTTCGATGATGGAAGTAGGTGTCTTCTCCACTGTTAAGTATGCAAAGGGAGTGAGTATTAACAAACTCCTCAATTTGTCGTCCACGAGGATTTGCATTCTTACTGCCCCACAATGGGCTATGACCATTAAAATCCCCAATAATGATAAAAGGAGTAGGCAATTCATCTGACTCGGTGCCAAGTATAGGGTGCAAACAGTTACTAAATGGGAAAACATAACTCTAACCGCTACAGCCTGCAAATTTGTATGTAAAGTGATGACAGATGAAGGAGTATCATAGGAGACTAGGAGAGCAACCCCTCCAGAAGCTCTACCAGTTTCATTTTCATTATCTTTTCTGACAAGGCTATAGCGTTTGATTTTTGCAATATCAGCAGGTTTCAAGTAGGTCTCTTGAAGTGCAATGTAGACTGGATGCACTTCATAAATCATGTCTTTAATGTGACAAACCTTGCTGCGAAAACCACGCAGGCCATCAAGAACAATTTTTATCTGGAGGTTTTTTAGGCTTTTCTCTACTTTTCGGAACGTTCTTAGAAGCATAGGATGAATCCAGTTCCATATCAGATTCAGAAGAAGTATTTGATTTCAAAAAATGCTTGGCATCAAGAGTTTTCTTAGAGATATTCTCAAGAGGTTTTAATTTTTTTTTTATTTTTTACAATGTCCGTTTTAGAATTACTAGGAATTGGGTGCGTAGATTTTTTTGGATGAATTATTATATTAATTATCACTAGTGGTAGCTGTCGGAGCGGTAAAGAACTTAGATGGCAATGTTGAAAGGGGAATAGATACTGGTAGTTGCAAGCTATTTATCTCTGACGTGTTGTTGCTAATTTTTGGCTGCATTTGAACTGTAGAGGAGTAGGAAACACCAACTTTCGGAGTTCTATCCTTTACAATTTGTCTTGCTTCAGTAAAAGTAATATTCCTTTTAATTTTAACTGCAATAACTTCTTTTTCAAATATCCATGTGTCTGAAAAGTTAAAACAACGTGTTGTGTAGGAATAAGTCGACCGTCTCGTCGAATGTTTATACGACGTGCGGCACAAACATTTTGATCACGTAGTTCTTCCAAGAATTCTGCTTCTGTAACATGTATAAAATCAGGGTTTGAAAGTACACCACGAGAGACATTCAATGTTTTATGAAATGACGTTTCTATTGGAAAAGTACCCAGATGCGTTAATTTGCTAATTACTGAAGCTTGTTTGGAGTCAACTTGTACCAGAAGATCACCAGATCGCAATTTCTTGACATTTTGTATTTCACCAATACACGACGTAAGGAGTTTTTGGCACCAGAAAAGGGGATACCGTATGAAAAGTGTTTGGAGTGTTGATCAACATGTAACGAGTAGATGAATTGGCTTCGACGACGACAGACAAAGAACTCATAAGATATTGGTAAAGATTCGGGCTCGACGGCATCGCCCACCACGGAGCCCAACAAGGGATAGTAACCACCGGCTCTAGGCATTCCCAGCCTCGGCGCTTACAATGATGCTAGCCGATACCTATACGCTGGGAGTCACCCCCCGGGACAGTGACCACCCTTAACGCCAAGCCCAATGAGTGACCCCTTCGCTTGATCCCTAACAGTCTAACCACAAAGGTGGCTAGGTACCAGCCGATTGATACACTGGGGACCACAGTGCACCACCCGTCTAATGGGTCGCCACGCACGGCCAACACGTGGGAGTATATTGCCATCCATGAGAAGCAGGAAGCAAACAGAGCAGCGACAGCTTCTCATGGAGAGCTCCCTCGCCTACTCTCGAGGGAAGGAAGGAAAAAGCAAAAACACAAGGGGAGGAAAAACTAGAAAGGAGATCAGACACTAGGGTACCTCGGGGTCGTGAAGCCCGTCACACCTGGAGAAGATGTGCCCCTGAGGGGTACCCCCGTAGAAAAGCGAATCATTTGCATTCATTTTAAAAATTTTATACTGCCATACTTACAAAGTCGTTGACATCCTTAATAAATTTTAAGCTGGTGTATGCCGTGTCCATATATTCTTTCCTGAAAAGGACAAAATATTATTGTAATCCTAATTCATTTGATTTGAAAGATTTCATTTTACTTGCAATACAATTTTTTTTATATATTTTAGCTGCAAATTATTGGGTTTTATTGGGAAAATTATTATCCCGTTCGATTTTAAACCATTTATTCAACGAAGTTCGTATTCTAAAATATATTTTTAATAAATGTACTGCCTATTGCTTTCGATCAAGTTGCCCCAACCATAAGATCTTTGACAACGCAATCTCTTCAGGAACTTTCGTCTTTTCTCTTGAAAATTCTGTTCAGGTAAATTTTTGTTATCATCCAAGTGTTACGGTACAAGTGACTAAGATTGCGGCACGTAACGTTGTCATAGAGAATTCATTTGTCATCTTCAGAAGCTATATTTTAAAGAAGTGATTTTTCCTACTTTTTTTTAATGAGCTAATCACATATACGCTGAATCAGCTAGCTTTCGTTAAGACTATGTATAAACCACCTATCAGCATAATTGATGCACTTTTTATTTTGGAGATATTTTTGAACATCTCATACAACGTATAATGGGAGTTTGAGACAATTATAACCGTTATGATAGAAGTACTAGTTGTTACCGATAGTCCGGAGCAATTCCGGACTTAAAGCCCGAACACACCGTTCGTAAACTCAATATGAGGTTGTGGTGGCTTACTGGTAATTCTCGACATCGGGGCCGGAGAGTTCCAGGATCGAAATCCGATTCCACTGAAGATCCGCCGTGTATGGGGTCTTTTGCACGTTAAATAATACTTAGTGGCCAAACGTCCTCCCGCTGATGCAGAAGTTTGGAGAGGGACTGCCAGCTCAGGTGTTGTCCTCGTCATCTGACCGTAGTTCAAAATTACGAGGTCCGTTCAAAAATATCCACCGTGTTACTTCAAAACTAAACCTAAACCCGATATACCACTATGGACATAAAGTATATTTTTGATTGCTTTAAGCCACATTTGTTTCTTTCCGGAAATAATACAGCATGAGATGCCGAAAATGCTAATTTAATTTCTCCATTTCACCCTACAGCAAACCGTAAAATACAACAACAAATTAAAGAAACTCTATAGTAAACTTCAGCCACAAATATATATGAAACTTAACAAAATATTTCATTCCGCTTGATTCCTTTCCTCCCACTGAGCGCTAGTGCGAATTCGCCAAAATACAAATGGACTTAGGTTATAACTCAATATCATGATCAGTGATTTGTTTTAAATTTTATGCAGTCTACTATATTATTAACATTTCAATTGTTTTTCTGGAGAGAAACAACGTTCATCATAAATGTCTATCTAATGTTTGAAGTCTACATAGAGTTGACTGGATGCATTTTTACTTGGACAGCACTAGACATTCCACAATATTTTTACGATATTTATATGACATTGGGCAATATTACAAATATAGAACAATGTCGTAAAAATATTATACAATATCTTTGTACGACTTGGGTAACAAGTAATCTTTGCAAAATATCATCCTGATACTGTTCGTTTCAAAAAACCCGGAGATAGGATAGAGTTCTGTGTTAGATCATGACCTTCGTCCGATTAAGCGTATTTTTTTTAAGTTAGTCTTTACAGCAAATCAATAAATGAAAATAAAATCTTTGTATATAATGCTAAGCAAAATATAAACATCTTCCCCCTCTTTTTTTCACTTCACCCCTATTTTGATGAAACCAACGCCGCCTGGCGCAGACGCAAAACCGCAGAGGATTTTCGTATATGAGAATAATAACAAACATTTCTTACTTGGCTTTCAGTTCTTCCTCCAAAGCAGATCTTTCCCGATGAACGTGATCCATCTTGTCCATTATTCTTCCAGCAGATAACTCATGCATTGCAGCCAGCTTATGGGCTTCCTTTTCTTGTTCCTATTTATTAAAAGAGCACGATTTGGATTTCCGATTTGATCTGATAAAGTCATGAAAGACTAGCAAGAACATAATTATGCAAAAAAGATTTTCCCAAAGAATTGTATTTTCTTATAGAATAGTCACATTTAACTTCCTCTAATGCAGAAGTTATCGATAAAAATTTGCACCGATTCTGCTGAAATTATGTTACAAAATCAATATTCATAAGTTACGAGGTATCTTGCAAATTTTTATTAGCATATACAGTTAAAATTTCTAGTTTTCATCCTTAGTTGTACGAATGTGTGACAATTTTTATAAATTAATGCAAGAAAGTATTGAAACTATTGGCATGTTACTTGCATTTATAAAAGAATTTTGTTTTAAAGCTAATGATACTTATGGATACACATGTGACTCTTACGTACTTTGATTTTGTCGTCTAAAGCTGTTAAATCTCTTTCTACTGATTCGAGTTTTCTTAGCATTACTTGGACCACACTAAGTTCGGTAGCTTCTTCTCTTGTAGACAGCACTAAATTCTGTGAAGCAAATAAATATTTTATTTTTCGTTATAAAAACAAAAACTGCATAGATTAATGAAAAATTGACTAAATAATATTGATATAAAGTCTGAATTCTGCTTAAACTTTTTGTTTGCTTTCATAAACAAAAGCTAAACATTTTTCAGTTTTTTTTTATTTCAGTATTGAATTTACTGTGAAATAAATCTTCGTGGGCAGTTTAAATTTTCGATTGAATTACGACTCGTAAGTATAGTAAGTAAGTATAGTAACATTGGTTCTAGAACTTTCCCACTTTTTCCTTTTCCAGCTAAAAAAAAGCATTTTTCGCTCGAAAAGTTTCAAAATGTCCAAGTAAACATTTATACAGACAAACAGACATAGATATGAAGCATTATTTTATGACAAATAAAAAGAGCATTTGATATAGTTGTTTGATAAACTTTCATCAAATATCTTAACACGAATATGATTTCTTAATTAATTCTGATAACTAATATTGGAGAATGAGACAAAAGATCATGCTGTCAACATTTTCTTGACCACAAGATTCGGCTACCTGTGTGGGGTATAAACTTCAAAGTTACCTAGATTATTAGTATTTAGTTAAAATATTCCAGGTATATATAGATGTTAGCTTCAAGAATGAAAACTTAAAATAAACTTTTAAAGATTTTTGACATACAGTGATCTTGAGCAAAAAGTACTAACCTTTTCTCGAATTCTCTCAATGGTGTCGTCAACATCTTTTACAAAAGAATGCACTTGAGCTGCATCTTTCAGTTTCTTTCTGTAGATCTGCATATCTTCTTTCAGCAAATTCCATCTTAAAAAGGGACAAATCATAATTTTACGAATTATATCTAATAATATATTTGTTACATTGCCATCAAATTTGTTTCTTTGCCTATAACATTCTATTTTGCAATATTTATTCGAACATTTACTTTTAAGGTGGCACCAGATTCTTTTAATAGGCAAAATTACATACATTTTATTCTGGTTTGCAAAATATTTGTTCAAGAAGTATTAAAATATTTTATGCGGGTAATATTTTATGTTGTTGTATAGACCGCCTACCAAATTTCCTCTATCTAGCTTGTTGGGTTTTTGAGTTACCGATTCACAGAGAGAAAGACAGGTTTAATTTCAAAAATGGTTTCTCTAACTTGGGGAGGTCTAAAACGTAGAAATTCATCCAAATCTCGAAGTCGAATTTTTTGCCGATTACCATACTTTCTCTTTGTATATTTCATGTAGAGACTGTTAATAGGGATTATATGAAGTTTTTTACTTGTTAAACGAGAGATATTACAAGACAATTCTCCAAGCTTGTTGCACTTTTCAAAATTATCTAGCTTGTTGCGTTTTCGAGTTATTGAGTTCACAGAGAGACTGACCAACAGAAAGGCATAGTTTGAAAAATGGTTTCTCTGATTCGGGGAGGTCTGAAACGTAGAGATTCATCCAAATCTCAAAGTCGAATTTTTTGACGATTACAATACTTTCTCTTTGTATGATTCATATACGCGATAGTTAAAAGGAATTATATAAACTGTATTACTTGTTAAAAGAGAAATATTAAAAGAAAATTCTACAAGCTTCAATATCGTATACTTACCTTTCCCATATTCTTTCGTAACGAATGTAAACTCCTTTTTGATCTTCATTTCTTGATAATTTATAAGCCAGTTCTTGCATTTCTCTAAGAAAACCTTCTGTTCCTATTTTCTTGTCCTAGAAACAAGCAATACTTCTTTCATATTTGAGAGAGAAAAAAAAAATATTATCACAGAAATGAAATTTCTAACTTTGTCTTGATTGCCGATACTTTTACCGTCGAAATTACATATACAATAGAACGCCTATTATCCGTAGCTCAGTTATACGAGCCTCCACTCATCCGAATCGATTTTGGAAGGAAAAAAGAAACGAAAAATGCCAAAATTGGGAAAATAATAGCGGGAGCACGGTCAGTGGCCTTGAAGTTTACTTCGCCACCCACAGGAGGTTCAACTAAAATAGGGTACATATACATTGTATCGTTCACATGTAATATTAATTCATATGTATATATGGAATAAGCCTTCATACATAATTTGTGGTTTCATTTTTATGTAAATTTTACAGTGTTTTGTAGCTTATGTTTGTTAAATATAATTTCATGTATTTAGTATATAACGTCATTTTTACTTAATTTCTGAGTTTTATCCAATCGTCCGAATTTCCGCATATTCGAGCAGTTCCTGTTTAATTCGAATAACTGGAATTCTATTGTACTTGAATTTATTTTTGTTGTTAGAATGTTAGAAATCGGATTATGTAAAAGTGAGTATGCTGAATCATAGGTGTATTTTAGCTTACGCCATATTTCTCTTGAATCTTGAATTTTTATTGGATATAAAAGTTTTGGTTTTATCAAAACATTTACATTTTTTCTCTTTTTTTAATTATCTATTTGTTTTTAATTAAACAATCAAGTTAAACTTTTGAGTATTAATTATTTAATTTCAGTACTAAACTCTTACATTAATCAGTTAATAATGAAATTTATCACAATATTGTTATCAATATTACTTTATAAAATAGAGTTTGGAAGTTAAATAATGTATATTATGTTTTTTGTTTCATTTTATCAAAAGTAAGTAAATGAATGATAGTATAAGTAACGCAGCTTTTTTTAATTTTGTTTATTTTGTGGGTTTATTTTCTGTGTATAGACTTCTTACGGAATATGTTTGTTTAGGAATTGTTTGTTTCCTTTAAGGCTACCAAATACTTCTTATTATATGAATGGGGATAAAAAAAGGACTTTTATCCATCACTTAATATAGCAAAATTCTATGTTCAATAAATATGCCTAAAAGGACAAAGAGAGGTGAAAAAACTTGCTGATTTTTTCATTTTATTGACAGTAATTATTAAATGCCCATCAAAGATAAATGCGACTCTCTGATATCAATGAATATTTTTTTCCATTTATAAAATGGAAATAAAAGTTGACGAAATTTTTTAAAGTATTTTCCATAGCTTGAACTAAAATTGAGAAGCAATTTTCAAGGAAATAATTGAAAAAAACCCTTTTTTTTCAAAATTAAGTCTGTAGTTAACAGAGTTTTACACTCAGGATGCGATTTCAATACTTCTTAATTTATTAAATATTAACAATTTACTATGAAACCATGCCGAAATCCGCATAAAAATTTCACAATGACTAAACAGCTCCAGGAAACAGCACTTACCGAATATACGTCATCTAATTTATTCTGGAGTGTCATGCAATGTTCATAATCTTTTCCAACTTCATTCGCTTGAATCATCAGCTCCTGTGATAAGAAAAAGAAATATTCTTAATATGACAATTGAATTGTATAAAATTTTATAATACATTGATACAGTTAAATTATTACGGATTTTTTTGTGTTTAAACACCCTCCATATGTTAAAAATCCTTAATATTAAAATACTATCGATGTAATCTTTCTATTAATTTATTTTAGGAAAACAAAGCTAAATGAAGGCGCTACGTCATATTTTTAATTGGTAAAAAAGACAGAATAGTGTTTATTATAAAATTATATTTATAGCTGTGTTTAATTCTTTATTATATTATACTTATTATTATAATTTTACATACAAGAATTTCGGTTTTGAACTTACACATTTCGTCATTACAAATGTAGGCCATTTCTTTACTATAATTAACTTGCTATTTTAATTAGAAACGCTATATACAGTGACCTCTCACTTATACGCGTTCTCTTTTATGCGCGTTTTTTTTTCCGCGGGCCCGGCCAGTGATATAGAAAACAATGATAACTCTTATTCATTTATGCGCCGCACTAAATAAGTACCTCTCACTTATGAGCGTCTCAAAAATTTTCTTAGTTAAAAAAGTTTTTTTTTCAGCAGAACAAAAACCTTTTTTGTTCTTCTCCTAGGAATGCATTCCTTCGCCCTTCCCCTATTATTCAGATTCCAGGAACACATTCCTCTTCCTTAAGCAGGGAATTCACATCGCTTCCAAACTGGAAATTTTGGAACACAGGAAGGAAAAAGCAATAGTCAGTTTTAAAAACTGATGAAAAATAGCATAGCGGCTTCGAACGAGGCTAGGTGGTGCATCGAAAGATTTGACTAGATTGGCACCTTGCTTCGAGGGTAGCAAATCGGAAATCCGCTGAGTGGGGGGGAAGTGGGGATCGAAGAGCGGCGGTAGTGAGGGAGCGATTTTTGCTCCCCTCTTACCGCTAGCGCACTTTGAAGCCTCTAATGAATGACGTGCCTGGATTTTTCGATTAAAATGGGTGGGGAAAAAGCGAGTTTAGGACAAATGGCATGGCTAGCATTCAAGTGAATTGCCGGCTTTACACACAGGGGTGTACGTGGGGTTCTTATGATTGACGTCTGTAAAAGTCGCATTTATACAGCAGCCAATTAGAGATGTTAGTACGTTATGTACCACGTGGCATTGATCGCTAACGAAAGAACCATCTATGGAGTTCTGATTAGATGGTTACGGTTTAAAATGGCGAAAAGAACGAAATTGTCACTTTAGTTTAAAATGGATGTTATTAAAAAAAATCGAAGAAAATCCTTGCTCTTCGAAAAAAGCTTTAGCGGAGCATTTTAATGTCCCAGAATCGACATTGAGAGGGATTTTAAAAAATGGGGAGGCGATAATAGTAGATCATCGAGAATGTGGAATTCAGTCCAAGAAAAGAAATAGAATTCAAGGCGGAAAGTTCGAAAAATTTCAAAAAGTTTTGGTGCTATGGTTTAAAGAAACTCGTTCCTCGAACATTTCTGTTAACGTTGAGCTTCTAAGGAAGAAGGCCGTACAGTTGTCAAAAAGTTTTGAAATGGGAAAACTTTTCTGCATCACAAGGATGGGTTGAAAAATTCCAAAATAGGCATGGCTTGGCAACTCGTTTCCTTTCTGGGGAAATTGCGAGTGTCAACGAAGGAAATGTAGAATAATGGAAAGAAAACTTAGCTACTTTAGTAAACGGATACGAACCGAAAAACATCTACAATTGTGACGAAACTGGACTTTCTTTTAACTGATACCAGACAGATCCTTAACATTCAAGGGAGAACCATATCCTGGGGGGAAAAAGTAAAGAAAGACTAACTGTTTTGCTGTGTTGCAACGCCGATGGTTCGGAAAAATTCCCGCCATTGGTCAATGGCAGATCAAAAAACCCTCGCTGCTTTAAGAACATGAAGAAGCTTCCTTGCGACTACACTAGCAACAAAACGGCGTGGATGACATCGCACATTTTCTTGGTTTTCCTTCATAAATTCGACAGGAAAATGGGAAAAGAAAACCGAAAAGTTCTCTTATTCATGGATCAGTGTCCTGCTTACCCACAAGATCTTCCAACTTTCAGCAACACGAAAGTTGTGTTTATTCTTGCGAATTGCACGAGCAAGATTCAACCTTTGGGTCTGAGTGTCATTCGTTGTGTGCAAGTGCAGTACAGAAATCTTTAATCCGTCTACTTCTGGCTGCGTCAGAAACAAAACGTGCAACAAAAGACGAATTGAAGCAGTTTACCGTCCTTGCTGTAATTCATATTTTGTGCTCATCATGGAGAAACATCACTGAGAAGTGTATTAAAAGCAGCTTTAAGAAAGCAGGATTTTCGTTTCCAGCAGAAAATGAGTGTGAGGAGCCAGAAAATGAAAGTGAAAATTGTGAAAATGATGAAAACGAAGAAGATTGGCATACTGTATTTGGTGGACTCGCTACGCGTACTTTCAACGAATTCGTTGATGCAGATGGAAATTTAATCACAGCTCAATTGCGGGAAATTTGAGACATTGCAGCTGAAATAAATGGTGGTTGAGAAGATGAAGAGGAGGACAACGATGATGAAGATGCGGCAAAAGTTCCCCCAACTCACACAGTAGCGTTAGAAGCATTAGAAACTTTGCGTTACTATTTTCAGTTCAATTCCGGAAGTGAAGGAACTTTTTCTCGTTTTGATGAATTTGCAAAGACTCTTTTTGAAAATTCACGAAAACAAGAACAATCCTCAATTGTAAATTATTTTGTGAGAAAGTAATAGGAGTACAACGAAATTTGGTTATGTAAGCATTTCCATTTTCTTAGTGTTGTTAAAAAATAATTAACGGGAGTTATACAAGTTTTTGCATTTAGAAACTAATCTTATTTACATTTTTCAGTAGTATGTACATAGTATTAATTAACAATATATGTGCACTGTATTGATGTTTCACTTTTAAGCTCCCTTTTGTGGTTTTGCACTTATGCGCGTTTTTTCGGCTGTCGCCTGCGCCCTCGCATAAGTGAGAGATCACTGTATCAGAATCTATAATTTCGTAGCTTCATCATAATTTTGTATGCTCGTAATTTTCTTTCCAGGGTAAGATGAAGAATATGCTACGAAAGTAATTCTTAGAAAAAGTAAAATCTACATATTTGAATGACCGTTTCTGAAACTGTTCATTGCAATGAACTGCATCACAGCATTCAATGAAAGGAATTGTGAGAAATTGTGAACTTATGTCTGCTAATAGATTAAGACTTCACAGAAAAAGTTTACGCGAGTTAGTTTTCTTGCCTGATTTCTCTTTGAGAGTTTAATAGATATATGCTCATCATGAGAAAATCCAAATTAGCATTTTGAGTATATATTCTAAAAAATGTATGAAGCATAAAAGAAGCCTCTAAGAAATAGTATTGAAATTTTATAAATGGTCAAAATTTGAAAAGCTTGTTTAAAATTTTTGCATTTATTTCCGGATTTATTTGACTTTTATTAAAATTTATCACTGAATAAAAATATTGAAGTATGAAAATAAGCTTAAATGTAAAATAAGCTTTAAATAAGATTATGAACATAAGATTAAAATAATAAGCTTATGAAAATAAGCATAAAATTAAGCTATAAAATGAAAGAACTCTAATTTATAAAACTAAAGTTCTTTCATTTTATAAAAATTAATAAAACACGTAAATTATGTTAAAATAATTATTTTTTTTAAATACTATGAGAAGATATTCCCTTGTGATCGTGAAAAGTTTTTTCCGCAAATATTTGAGAGGTATGGTTATTTTATGGAAGCGATTATAGATGATTCAAATTTTCAGAGAATTATATTCTTTCAATAATTATGAGAAATCAACTTTAAAATAATTTTTTTTGTGTTTTTAGTAAGAAAATTATAAAATCTTATATGAGTTTGATGTTTATAATGAAATAGATAAAATTTTCGAAACCAATTTCTTGGAAAAGAAAACGGCACAAAAATGTTAAAAACCATTTGTTTGTAACAAATCTAAAAAGTGTTGGATTTAATTGTTTTTATAAATTAATATTAGAAATGAAATGATAACAAATTAGTTTACGACAAGTTTGATTCGTTGAATAAAAAAATTGAATTGAATAAAAAAATAATGAAACAAGATTTTTTTAAAACTGTTTTAGGTAAGAGAAAAGGAAATAACTTTCAGATCAAGTTTTACAAACTGCTTAAGAGATATATTAATACCGAGATCAGTTTTCAAGGAAAACTAGCCCTGAAAACTGATAGTTATATTTACAAGGTAAACGATCTATTGAGCTATTCAGACAAGTTTAGAAATTGAACTTAAATAGAGAAAAAAAAGCACGATAATAATAGAAATGCAAAATGACTTAACTACTTTGTGAAAGCTCTAATTATTTTATAAGCGTCGAATATAATTATCTAGCGTTGAAATGACCTAAATTATTGTTTCTTTTTAAAGAACAACAGAAATGTCATGAATGGAATCAGAATTTGTGAAAACGAGGAAATGTTTTGCGAAAAATCTAGCATAGAAAAAATGAATACGTATTCTGAAAAATCGGGAGTTTCTTCCTTCAATCTTCTCGTATACTTCCACATAAAAAATCGTCGCTTAACAAGCAACACCACCTACCTCAATTTTTTGAAATTTCAAAGAGGAAGAAAAAGTTTTTCGCAACCAATAAAGAAAAATTCTGAACCTGATATGAACTAGATGACAACATGTTCCTTACTAGATGTGAAAAAAAATTCATAAATATCTGTTGTTGAATGCAAGGAACTGAGTATTTTCTTCCTTTTTGAAATTTCAAAACATTTAGATATGTGGTGTGGCTTGTTAAGCGACGATTTATAGTTTGCAAAATGATTGTGCTTATCTGTTACGCAACCAAACGTTCTCGGGTTGGCATGAATAAATATCATCTTTAAGTATTCAAAATAACATTTGGTACTTACGTTTTGTCGCTATTGTTTCTTGATTTAGTAATTATGACGTTTTCAAGCATAAATTTAAGAAACTAATATGCAAAAAAATAGTTACGCTATCTTAAGATTAAAGAAAAATTGTTTTCGATGATGCTAGTTATAATTTACATGTTATTTTTCTTTTGATTTTTGCAGAGAAAAGAAAATTGCGGGCAATACCACTGCAATAAGATGGGCACAAATAAGCGTATTCTATATTTTCACTGGTCAGAGTAGCAACGAGAGTGTGAATAAACGCAATAACTAAAGATTTATATAATATTTTCGTTGAAAGTGAAAGGAAACGCGAAGGCAAGAAAATAAAATAATTAAAAATTTATATGATATTCAACTAAAAAATTGTATATTTTCTTTGAACATAAATAGCAACAAGCGCTTTAAAAACATCGTAAATATAGCGAGTTTTGTGTTAAGTTTCGCCCTATAGTGAAGAAAATCAAGTAAGCATTTTAGAACAGTACAATTAACGAATTTGCTCCAAAATTTGAAACAGGATTACAATTTTCGCATAAGGGTCGCATGCTAAATTTCAGTGAATTTTAATACATTTATGTAATTATTCGCCACCCCTGTTTTAGGTGAAGTCCGTATTTATTCTGAGAATTCTGTCTTCCCTGCGGCCCATGAAAAGGCCGCACCTTACCGGGTAGGCTGGGTCACGATGGGTGTTAATTATATTAATACGTCTATCTCATTTTTCTTCTGAGTTACAGTGTTTATATACATACGGATAAACAGATAGTCTGCCTTTTAATGTATTTGATCCAAAATTTTATACAGATCTACAAATTCGATGTAAAGACGATTTGCCAAATTTGATCTATTTCGCTCTTTGCATTTTTGAGCTTTTCTGTTCACATGGACAGATTTTCCGATGACTGATTTCCCACAAACTTTTATAGAGATCTACAATTTTGGTGTAAAGAGCATAGCGAAATCCAATCGTCTAACTCAGGGGTTCCCAACCTCTTTTCCCTCGCGTACTCCTTGATTATTCTCTTTGTTTTCGCTACTATCATATCCAGATCCCCTCTCCCAACCATCCATCTATGCAAAGAAGTTTTTATCAATCATATTAAGGTTAGCTGGAGTTAGCTTAAAAGTGAAATGACTCGACATTTGCAGAACTTATTTTTGATTTTACATTTGATTCCATTTTTACGGTAGAATTAGTTCAATGCCAAAGCAAATGAAACCAGTATTGTAATTATTTTATTTTAACTGATAAGGATAACTAAACATTACATTTCGTAATAATCAACTATTCAAGTGGTATAATTTTTAAATAGCAAATATTCACTTGGAGAAACGAAATTCTTTTAAATTTTTAATCCCTTATGTTTTTTTGTTTCCGCCATTAACAACTTTGACTTCGCGTACCCCCAGGGATACGCGCATCACAGGTTAGGAACCTCTGGTCTAACTCATTCCGTTTTTATACACTTTAACTAACATGACTTGTTTCATGCTTGCAAAGATGCAATTTTATAAATCGATTTTTCGTGCATTTCCTTTTGTGCTAGAATTTTGAAATTTTGTACACTTGTGTGTTCTGGATGGCAATACACTATGTAAATACTTTCAGAAATTGGTTATCAGTTAATCGATTAATATAATTAAATTTTGATTCCATACTAGTGGCGCTACTTGGTAACGAGTATGCGAAAATAATTAATTTCAAGATTCTGTAATATATATAATAATGAATTATATGTTAATGTCTAAAAGGTAAAAGATAATTAAAATAAAAAAAATCATTTTTTCAGTACACCAATAAAGATGTGTTAAAAAACCGTTTTTATTCAATTTATTATCGTGTTTGCAGACAAATAGACATACTTCTAAAAAGGTTTATTTCTGACTGAACGAGCCTAGAACGTGGAGATTTATCAAAAATTTCGAGGTCGAATTTGTTGACGATTATAATAGTTTCTCTTTGTATTCGATAAAGAAAAAAAAAGCAAGTCCCAGAAAAAGTTCACCGCTTTATAATGAATAGCATTTTGCTTATTCTTCTAGCTATGCAAATTCATTGAATTTTAAACTCGGAATGCAGTTTCGTAAATTGTGATGATGAAATTTTCTGTAAATATGACTTACCAAGGGGAATTGCGTAATTCTCGAAAGTATAATTAAGACCAATGGAACAGAAAAGCAGAACTTTATTAGTTTAATTTCTTTCGTCATTTTAATGTAACTCATGCTATTTCAAATAATAGATCTAAACACGAATGCTTAAATTTCTTTTGTTTAACTTTTTTCATAACTTTGAATGACTTAATCCTATTTCTGACAATAGAGACAATTACGAGAGAGTTCATTGTGATATATTAGCTGCAATAGTTTCGAATGATTCTTTAAGTTTTTGTTTGATATTTTGCAATAAATTCGATGTCTGATGAAAAGACATACAGTCTACCTTTTGACAGATGACAACCTGTTGAAAAAATGTGATACAGATCTTCAATTTTGTTGAAAAGGCGATATTACCCATTTTCATCCATCTAGTTTGCTGAATGTTTGAGCTTTCGCGTTCACATACACACAGACAGACATATTTTCTTAAATGTGTTCTTTAAAGCTAGTGAGGTCTGAAACGTGGAGACTCATTGAAATCCCGAGATCGAATTTTTTGACGGTCACTATATTTTCTCATTGTATATCAATAAACGAGAAATAATAAAAGAGAAAAAAAAACATCCGTTGTATCGCTAATGTTTTCTTTTGTCCGTCTTTCGATATATTTGCAGGTCCAGTAAAATATTTCGATAAATATTAACTTCTAGCAGTACCCGCACGACGTTGCAGTGACTTGATTATTATCATGTCTGTTTACTGGTTCCACAAAAATTTTGGTGAAATAAAATATGAAAGCAATATATACGAGTACGTATTAGGATATTAAATCAATGAAAGAGAAACGCGCAATTAAAAAGTATTGTTGTCAATTATATCAAAAAATATTTTTTTAAATTTATTAAAATTAGAGAAAATATTGTTTGGAAACTTTTTCGTTTAAATCAAACTTTTAGACGTTTAAAACAAATTTCATTAGAACAGAAATTGTTATTTCTTATGATGTATCTATTTTCTTCCTACGATTACTAGAAAAAATGCAATGGAGAAATGAGTATGAAAAATCACCCAAAACATCACAAAATATTAAATAAAAAAATTTCTAGATTAAATTTCAAAATTCCGGTTTCAAGGTGCATTGAGTCACCATTAGGACTACCTGTGTGCCAAATTTCAAGGCGTAAGGGCAATATTTTTATTCTAAACATCGCACACACAAAAAAAATGCCTTTTATATGTATAGATATCACTTTCATAAAAATTAATTTTTAAATTTTTTCCGTGTTTATTACTCGAGGCATTCAGTCAACTAACATCATGCCAACGGGTTTGCTCAGGAGAATACGTAAAAAATAAAAGAATGAAACACTTCGAAAGCTTAAAAAGACACGCCATTTTCTTAACATTATCTATTATATGTTCTAAAATGTTAATTATTTAATCAAAGGTGTTAATTACTTTTGAAAATCTAAAGAGACACGCCATTTTTAATAGCATTAATCATTTATTCTAAGATGTTGCTTATTTTTTAATCTTTCTTTTATGAATTAATTAGAGATGAGAAATAATATTAATAAATAGGAAACAAATTAAATTGGAATTAACATAACCTTGACACGATTGACGCAGTGTTTCAGGAAATATTTTCTTTTTAAAGAAACGTAAAAAGGCAAACCTTTTCTTTAATCCATTTTTCTGTCTTTTCGAACAGGTCATGGATACGCAGCATGTCCCGAGCCTGTGATAGATCGCTTCCAATTCGAGCTGCATTACTTTTCACTTCTTCCCAGTCTTCTACAATCAGCTGTACCCTTGTCTGCATCTCTGAATCCGCTCTAAAGTTGTGGCTTTGCTGGAAAAATAACGATATATTGATAACGATTATATTGAAGCCATCGGAGGTCAACAATTTTATTTATTTCTCATCGACTACGTGATAAAGAAATCCAATAAAATTGAAAAAATTTAATTGGGAAAAAATGATAAGAATCTGTATAATGACTCATATATTGTTGTAATTTAAACAAAATTTCTAAGATAAATTTTCTGTAAGTCTTTTTGATTTAAATCAGGTTTTACATGTCAAGATATTAGTTTAGTCATGAGTTCAAAAAAGTTTATCTTCGAGCTTAATTTTTTTTCCAAAATGAAATCCTCGAATTCGTATTTGTTTACAGTAAATGATTTATATACTTTTTCTTTTCTCAGTGAAATCAAAAGAGTAATTTCAAATCAAACTTTGAAAAGAAGCAAGCTCACTTTCTTGTAATTTTTGAAGAATTTTGATTTTCCGAGATAACTGCGTTGTGAAATTTAATACCAAATGACTTGCTTAATAGCGAAATAAGCCAAATGCTTATATTTAAAAACAATTATTTTAGTAGCCCCCCCAAACTATTGTTATATGTTCTAAAAATTTCAGTTTGAGAAAACTAAAATAATATTACAAATGAATTTGGTGAATCTAGCCAACGTATTGTCATGTTTGGGATGAAACTTCAATATGTAACCGCACTGCTTTTCGAGCTCGCCACCTACTGGCCGTTGGAAGAGATAGTAAGTCCACGTTCTGTAGTCGTCGAGTAAACATGGTGCTCTGCCCCGAATAATTGTATATCTTATATATCCTTAAATGTTTTGTCCTTAATTGTTTGTTCCTATATATGTTGTGTCCTTTTATGTTTAATTAAAAGTATTTAAATCATTTAAGCTTCTTTTCTTTAACGTCTACTGTTATCCCTAGCAGGAATAAAATTATGGCGCCCAATGGTTACAAATATGCATTTTCTTTACTATACACTTTATTGAAAACAAAACCATTCATGACAAAACTAGCTAAGATGAAATAAATAAATGTTATATAATGATGAAATAAATAAATTATGTTTTTTCTTCTTATTATTCATGGTTACTATGCAAAGTGTCACTTATATATTTTTAATTATGTTTGATAATTACGACAAAACATTATTTTAAGTTCCACCATCATTCTGCATCCTGTTTTGGTGCATATGTAGTATATTTCTCTTTAGAACACTACACTTCAGTTTAATCAATAATTTGTTTAAAAGAAATGAGTTTATCACCTTGATTTTTACGAACAAGAAAATTACTCAGAGAAAAAAAAAGGAGCAGCACTGTAAATTTTATGACCGTCCTCACAATTGCGATCCGAAAAGATATATTTTCAATTTTCTTCAGTAAAATGTAGAAAATTTCGAAAAGGAAGATTCATTTTATTATTTCAATCAAGATTTTTTTTTATTCTTTAGGGTTAAAGCATTTGGAAGACCGTAAAAACGGAAAATATTTTAAACTAAGTTCTTATTCTCTAGTATCAGAAATATTTGCTCAAAATAATATGTAAAAAAGGAACAAAATACTCTAAAGATATAAAGACAGGCGCCATTTTCTTATTAATATTAATTATTTATTCTGAAGTAATAAATATTTTTCGAATACTACATTACTAGATGAACTAGAGATAATACATTTATTTTTAAAGCTCAAATTCAATTAAAATAATCTCTCTCAAATAACTGGAATGCGTAAATTCATATTAAGGTGGATCCTATGATGCCTAAAACAAAATGCTCATTTTCCAGAAAGTAAACCACAATCTTTCGACCATCAACATGTAAAAGAATCAATAGTCAATGAAAAACAATAAAAATTCAAATAAAGAAACATATGTAAACAAATTACCTGAACTAAGTTATTTATAAAATGCTCATGCGCATCCAACTCAGCTTGAACTGCTTGTTGCTTCTGTAGACATTTTATCTTTTCTTCGTCGCTTAATTTGTGGTAATCCTTCAACACGTGGCGAAGTTTAGTTTTCTTGTCTTGTATCCATGCTTCCGCCTGTGAAAATGAGATAATCAGTAATTCTCGGATTTTAGGTTTTTCTTACAGTAAATGAAAACTCTTCTAAATTAATTTTATTTTTGAAGGCTGATTCCCATAAAAGTATTAAAAAGAAATGAAGATGATCAATTTTTAAATTATTGGCTAACTACCGGGATAGTAAAAAATATCTGTTTAACTGGCAGTGCCGACCCGAACAAAAGCGGGGCCAGGTGCAAACTTGACTTGCGAGGCATTGAAACTAATTAAGTACAGCAAAATAATTTATTGCATTTTGCTTTTTACTACATTGCATACTTTGGCATAGTAAGGACTTAGGAATACACGAAAATGATAAATAAATAAATTATTTTTTAAAAGTTTACTTTTCAATCACACACAAAAATCTTCAATAATTCAAATAAACATAATTGCTTCTTAAACTTATTAAATACAATTTGGTATACGACATTCTATGATAAGGTTACAATACGTGATTTTTGTTTAATTTTCTTACTTGTTTTATAGTAAATTCGTTGATAACATCATCTAATTTAGCGTTTTGGTTTGTTCGGATTCGATAGATAAAATGGCTAAGGAAGTAAATCGTTCGTAACTAATACTATATCTGAAATAAATTTTTCATTATTTTAAATCTTCAGAAAGATTTTTCTGCGGATGCGACGGTAACCGGTAAGGTCTATATAATTTTCAGAACAGTAACAAAATTTGGATACAATTCAAATAAATTATTTTTAAATAACTTTTATAATATTGGGATCCTGGAAGGCAAAAGTCAACGAAAAAAGTTCGACTTCATTAAATAAATCAATGCTATCAACCTTCATTTTACAAAATTTGCCAGCAGCGCGGGGCCTTGTACGCTCGAACCGTTTGAGACCCTCTCGGGCGCGCCCTGTTAACTGGTAAGCTCAATGACGGTCGTACTACCTGGTGATAGGATGGCCTAGTTGAATAGGGTGTGTTATATATAACGCTTTGCCATTCTAAAAACTGCGTGACTATACCGTACTGATATTAAAAGGTACTGATATTGAAGATTTAACTAAGTTTGATTACACCATGTAAATGTTTTCAGAGATTTGAAAAATCATGACATCGAAAAAAGGCCCAGAAATGAGTCCTTCAGACCCAGAAAATATCCTCCTGATCATTTCTAAAAAAATTTTCTTGAGTCAAGATTGAAAATTTACAAAACTTCTACAAAATGACTAAGTCTTCTAATTATCAGAATCGCGCTGATAAAAGGAAGAGAGTATAAATGATTCCCAGCATTTAGTGATGAGTATTATTTTTTATAACACTTTTTATCTTAAAATTCTTTTTTGTTATTCACTAAGATTAGGAAAAAGCTTTAAGTTTTGGGATTGAATTTCAATCGATAAAAATATAACATATCGGGCCCTCATAAATAATATGACTGCACCTGAGGGAAAAGTTATTTTTCACTTTCAGGTTCCCGCAGCATTTGTTTTTTTAATTGGGACATCTTTCAACCAAAAATTCTTGCAACAGTTTCTCTTTTAGAGTTAGATTTGTTTCTGAAGTCGATTTTCCTAACTACGAAAATCTGAAAATCTTTTACAAATATTAATAATATTCTCTGTTTTGAATACATGCAGTAATGTTCTACAGTATTTATGGATTGTAATGTTCATCGAATTTCAGAGTATGAAATAAAAATGTTGATAAATTTGCAAAAACTTACTTCAATTGTGTCTCTTTTAAATTTTGCTTGTTGCAGCGTTTCAGTTAAAGTCCTGCTCCTATCTGCGCTGAATTCCGCAAGGCGTCTTTTCCTGAAGAATTGAATTGACTTAAAATGTCGTGAAAAACTTGCAACAAAATTCTATTGATGTCTGCAGCCATAAGAACTTAAAACATATATCTAATATAAAACCGTTCCGTACCTAGTTCAATTCTCTTCTCTCATTTTATTATAACTATTTTCATTTTACATTTTTTGCAAAAAAACGTTAAAAAAATTCTGTGTTAGAAAAAGGCATATCATTTTCGCTTTCAGAATATTTGGTTAAGTGAAAAGTACTTAAGGTTATGCAGATAAAAATTCTGGTTATCCTTAATTTATCTCAAAACTGCAAGAAAGAGCACGAGTTTCTTCAACGACTTGAAAGTTTTCGCCATTCATTTTGGTGATCGAAAACTGGTTTCCGAGAGAAGAAACTCGTGCTTTTTGTTTGCTGTCTCACGGAAAATTCGTCCGTGTGCTAAAGGCTTTAAACTACTTACGGGACACATATGCCATGAAGAAGAATACTGACCTCGATGATAAAACGACGATTTTATAACTCATAGCTACCATCCCTCTGGTTCAGAAGCCAATGCGCAATGTTTTGTTGCCCATAAGTTGTAGGACCGTTGCTGTTTTGTGGAGGGAACAACTGCTTATAACAAACAATGTTTTAAGCCCTATCATGTATAGCATTTTGATAAAAATTTCCCTTCATATATTCTATTTGTAACATTTTTCAGAATAAAATATTCGCTATTGTCTTTCATTCTTTAGTTAGAATGCCTGTGGGACATATGATCTAAACAAATAAGAAGGGTGGGACACGTATGCCAGACGCTTATCAAATTGCCTCCTATTTTCGTATAAAATCTAGCCATGTATAAGCTCTAAAAAGACTGTCTAAGATGTATAGAATGACGAAAGACTCGATTTAAAAAATAAAAGTGGTATTATAAGAATTAACATCTGTTTGACTGAAAACCATCATTTTAAGTGATGCCCCATTTTATAGGCTTGGTAGTTTTATAAATATTTTGAATTTCTTGATTTATGTTCAGCTATTCAATCACCATTTGTGCATCAATCAATACAGGGATGATCAAAGGGGAATTACATCGTAAAATTTGGACTTTAGGGCAACAACATATCTGAAAGAAAATATTGAATCGAAAAATGTTGTAGATAGATTGAGATACACTTTCAATTAACGACAATCCTAAAAAAAAATTATATTATTCTTTACCTATCAGTGGAGTCTTGTATTTTTTTTACAATTTTCTCTGCCTCATCTGTCCCTTGCTTCAGTATTTTTTCACCTTGTTGTTTCCAGTTCGTAAACTGAAAAATAAATAAGCATATCAATAATTTTTATTTCATTCTTCTCTATAAACAAATGATATAGAAATTTTCAAATTTACTTTTGTTAATCAGCATTTTGCATGTACGGTAGTTTTTAACGTCAATTAGCTAAAATTTAGCCTATAAATATTGCGCGAGGCAATGAAGAACTAAATCTTAAATGAAAAGTTGAAACTACGTTAAAGGTTTATTGATTTTCTTTTCTTGGAAATATTTTCGAAAATAATTTTCACTTCTGTATACATATTTTGCATACATGATGCCATCAGGCTATTAATTAGATAAATTGAAATGGAAGGTTTAAATGCGAAAGTATACTTTGGCAATTTAGGATTGTCAAAGTCAGAAATATGAAACCTTCTATAGGGTTTTTTTTCCATATTTAAAACAATTTGCAAAGAATGTGTTATGTGGTCATCGAAAAGGCGAACTAATTTAATAAATTACCTAAATTATAATTTGGCATCTTTCTAACATATTACTTGCTCAATCTTGCTTTCAAATAGCAGCCAATAAATTATCAGATACTATGAAAAAGCTAGATCTTTTGAAGTAGTTAAATTTATTGCATTAACATTAGACATACACATAAGACAAACTGAAATCGTACTTAAAAGAGATAAGCATTTAATTTATCAGTTAATCATTAACAAAATTCTAGTCTCGAGAGTTTGGTACATGTTTAAGGACTCGTTTCTTAGTTAAAACTGACTTGTTAAAGTTCACAGCACAAGGTGGCGCTGTTCTTATTGGTGGCGCCCGTGAATTTTCTCTTGGTGTGGAGAGAATGTATAACAATACTGATTACTTACTTAAATACGGAATACTTGGTTTAAAGTAACTTACTTTTTCTTCTTGAACATCCATATTCTTTTGAAATTCTTGATGCTTCTTTAATGCCTTTTCGATGTCTTCGACAGTTTCCTTTCTCTCACTACCACACAATTGAACCTTAGAAAGAAATATTCGATTTAAAGCCATTGTTGATAGAGTTTTCTTCGATTCGTGATTGACATAATTTAATCACAGAAAATATCTTCAAGCAACAATTTATAAAATTACCTCTCTTTGAGCCAAAGATATTTGAATTTGCTTCGCTTCGTGGAAGAATAGGAAAGTATCTTTCTTCTGTTGTACAAATTTAGATCTTCTGTCCCATGTCTCTCTCACTCGAGTTTCAATATTTGACAAGGATTTCAATTTCTCTTCAATCTGAAACAAATCAAATTTACTTTTTCATCAATCCGTATAATGAGAGCTTTATTATTAATATAAAAATTTTTGATTAGGATATTGATTCAGTAGCTTCGAGAGTAACAGAATATTAAATGACCTATATAAAATGATACGGTTTTTAAAAATATCATTTGTTCTTCAAATGTATAACGAATAAAAACATAATTGGCTTTATTGAACCATTGCTTACATCAACGCTTAAATGTGTGAATTTTCATATTTTGTTTAAAAATATGCACTCGTTTAGTTTAGAAGTTGTAGATTTCGCGCGCGCGCGGGAAAAAATAAAGGACAAAATGTTATTTCTATTTTAAAATTTAGTTAATTGACATTATCAAAGGGAATAATAATGGAAAAAAATTATTCGTATTTTAAAGTAAATTGATGTTCCGTGCGACAAAAAGATAGATCAAAGCTTTATGTAGACTTTTGGCAATAATATACAGGGTGAACAAAAAGTCCGTAGAAACTAAAAATTCAAAAAAAAAAAAAACACCCAGAAAAATAACCGAAATAAAAAATGGTTTGCAGTGTTAGCATCGCTAGGTCACGGGAATTTTTTTAAGATAATAAAAATATAACTCTAAAAACAACCGATAGGTGGCGCTGACGTACACAAGTCAAAGAAAAGATACGCAAATAACGAACAGAATGCCTCCAAATCGTTTATTACAGCACTATGTGTTCCAAATGACCACCACCACAGGGGATAACACATCGCAGGAGAGTCAAAAATCCAGCAACGGCTGAGTGCAGCAGGCAATGTTCGCTGATTCCTGATTCACGAAAAACATCACCAACAAAGCTTTATCCTTCGCACTCCGCATCCTTGTTCACTTGTTACTTTCTCGTATACGAAGTATACAAATAGAAAGTATTGTAATCGTCAAAAAATTCGAACTCGAGATTTTGACGAATCTCCACGTTTTAGACCTCCCTGAGTCCGAAAAACACAATTTTGGAATTATGTCTGTCTGTGTGTGTGTCTGTGAACACGATAACTCGAAAACTATTAGAGATACAGGGATGAAATTTGGTATGTGATCTTTAAATATAATTTGTAGGTTTCTATCAAATTCTGGACAAAATCCGTCAGCGGGAAGTCTGTCTGTGTGTCCGAAGTCATGCGAACACTATAACTCAAAAACTTGAATAGCTAGATGGATAAAATTTGGTACATTGTTTTATCGTCATGAATGTAGGTCCGTATAAAATTTTGGGCCAAATCCGTCAACGGGCTGACTGTCTGTCGGTCTGTATAATAGCATACTTGTTCAACTCCATGCGCATGCGTAAATGCCTGTGCAAAAGAAGGGATACTTCGAAAACTTGGCAGTTTGCCAAAAACCAATTCTGGCGGCGAGTTTTTGTAAGGAAGCAAACATTTAGGGCGTCTCGTTTTACTTGCGTATTGGAAGCAATCTCTGCGCATGCGCAAGCTATTCTCCTGTTTTCTTCTCCGCACGCGGAACTTGTATTGCTAGAGTTTGATAAAAAAAATAAATATTGCGAAGTTTTAATACATACGCATCTCTTTGAATGTGATTCTTCACCTCAATATTTTACTATCACTATAATCAACAATGAAAAACCTTCTGATAGTCATTGCATTCTGGGTTACAGTTGGTTCAAACTTTTTATCAACGCAGGGGGAAGGGAAATGACAAATGTTTGAAAAGTATACGAGAAAGTTTAGGGGAGGCCACTCCCGCTGGTTGTGGATTAAGAGCGCAAGTTCTTATCACGGTCACATTTGCATATGCCCACCGAAGTCGCTCGCACCAGCGCCATCTATCGGCTGTTTTTTTAGTTTTTTTTCTTGTCTTAAAAAGATTCCCATGACCAAGCAATGCTAACTCTGCAAACCATTTTATATTTCGGTTATTTTCCCGCTTTTCATGAATTTTTCAAGTTTCTATGGACTTTTTGTTCACTCTGTACATTTAAGGGTTAACGCTAGAAATTAAAATTTGTTTTTGCACTTTTGAGTATTAAATGCAAGCAGTTCATTGATGAATATGTTATCGTTTAGAGAAATAGCAGTCACAGGATATCCAAGATAGATTTTCAGTTGTTTTTTTTTAAATTACATACAAACAATATGATAACGCAATCATTTTCAAGCTTTTACGTACACCCCCTTGGGATGTCACGAAGAAATGAAATAAAAAAAGTAAAAATTATTTATAAAACACCAATCGTTATTGAAACCAAAATAAGTAAAAAAATGTGTTAATTTAAATTTAAAATAGATAAATGTATGTAAAAATCACGAAAAGTATTTTGATATTATTTAAAATTCAATAAAAGTTATTGGCTGAGGATCGCGATTAAAATTGATATGAAAAGTTGCATCGTAAAGAATAAGAAAAGGAAGTAAAAATTAAAAACCACGGTTCTAACACATTGCTCGACTTTTTGTGATAAAGGAATTCTCTTAAAAATGGTTTGTAACGAGAATCAAACACTGGAGTAAAGGAATTAAAACCATTTTTGCAATATATGGTAAATTTCAATTACCTGCGATTTAAAAATATCGAATTCCAATAAAGAATTTCCTTCTTCGGCTAACTTTTCGAAGCGACCTAGATGAGTTTCGATGTCTACTCCCAAAATCTTGAAATCGTTTTCGATTTGTTGAACATCCCTCACGAACAACTCGGACTGCAACTCCAGGCAGATTTCCTTTGCCCAGATCTCTTCTTCTCGGACCTTACAGGAAAAATGGGTCATGAAAATGACTATAAGCCAATATATAAAATTAACAATAACTTATTCATAACAGAATACTAAGTAAATAGTGAACTAAGCATCCAATAATGGTTTTATCACATTCAAAGAAAGGAGCAAAATGAAGAATAATTGAAAATGGTGAATAATGTTCGAACCTTCTTAGCACACACATACACAGCAAAGTGTAATGCCTAAACTAACCTAAAGATTACTTGTCTACTTAAAATTAAATTAGAGATCATTAAAACGAATCTTACTCGAATAAATGTAAATTTAAAAAAAAAATTTCACGTGTAATTACATTGTGTCATATCGTACAACTTAGTTGTACTATGTTAGACAGGTATGTCAGCTTCTTGATCAGAATATCACGGTTTCATATCTTTCGTCGGATGTACCAAAAAAGGAACATTAGTATATGGTAACTATTGTTGGTGTCATATGGTGTGATGTGTAGATTTGAAGGGCGAGATGCTTCCTCATAGTCCAGTCAACAAAGGCCAAAAATCGACGAATAGAGAAAAAAAAATGGTGTAGTTTTGAAATTTGGCACAGTTGTTGTGGGTAGTGTCTTAAACAACATACTAAAAGTCCCCGCCGGTGGGGGTTGCGCGGGGGGGGTACAGGGGGTTTAAAGGGGGACTTTTTCAGTTTTTCTTAAATATCTCGAAAACTATGGGTTCTAGAGAAAACTTCTCAATTACAAAAATAAACCACATTAAATTACCTACAAGAAAAGTCCTACATCTTTATTTTAGCATCAATAGTTTAGAAGATATGGGGAGTTTTTTGAAAAAGTGAGTATTTCCTAAATTCCTTATTGTAATGGTAAAATCAATAAAAAATGCCGAAGTAACAACCTTCAAAAGCACCTCATGCCTATATAATAATTTTATAAAGGTAGTATTGTATGTGTTGAGAATAGTGGTGGTGTCGGTGCGGGGGGGAGACAAATATATTTGATGAACAGTCGTCATCACTTCCTCCCCTCACATCCGTTCCCCTCTACAAGATCACTTCTACTCAGTCGTTTGGTTCTGTAAACGCTCCAAATGTGTATATTAAGACAGTATAATCTAAATATACATAAATATGATGAGTTTAACCTAAAAGCTCGCAACATTTCACATTCACAACATCTATTTTTCAACACCTAATCAACATATAAACACTGAGGCCCGGTATACACATGCTATTTCTGTCAGAAAAGTCATTAGTATAAAATGCCGGAGAATTTATAATTCTTAACTCCACAATTCTTAACTCCATATTTTGTCGCTGTACAACTGGGTGTGATGTAAGATGTGGATGTCGGAAAGCTGGCATGCAATGCTCTTCTGTTTGTGGCACCTGTCATGGTATCTGTACTAATGGTGCACCTCTAGAAGAAGAGGAGTTCGAACTTGATCGAGAAGTAGAAGAATCGAATGAAATTTAATTACGAACAAGTGTCAAAAGTGTTTATGCACATTTTCATGTAGGTATGTATAATATATATATAAAGCTAGCTTTTTCAACCACTTATTGTAATTCTCTCTCTATATTCTAAGTCATTTATCCTAAGAAAAAAATGAAGGACTATTTTTGTAGGAAATTTAATGTAGTTTAATTTTGTAAAGGAGTGTTTTTCGCTAGAACCCATAGCTTTCGAGATATTTAAGAAAAACTGAAAACGCCCCCTTTAAACCCCCTGTACCCTCGCGTAACTCCCACGGTCGGGGACTTTTAATACGTTGTTTAGGATACTATTCCCTATAACTGTGCGAAATTTCAAAACTACACCATTTATTTTTTCTATTTTTTCTTCGTTGACTCGACTAGAATTGATCTTGTGGAGAGAAACGGATTGAGGGGAGGAAGGGATCACGACTGTTCATCAAATATATTTATATATTTGTGCCCCCCCCCGCCCCAACACCACCACTATTCTCAACAATACAATGCTACCACTATTCACATACAATACTACCTTTATAAAATTATTATATAGGCATGAAGTGCTTCTGAATTTTGTTACTTCGGTATTTTTTATTGATTTTACCATTACAATAAGGAATTTAGGAAATACTCACTTTTTGAACTCCCCATATCTTCTAGACTATTAATGCTAAAATAAAGATGTAGGACTGTTTTTGTAGGGAATTTAATGTAGTTTATTTTTCTAATTGAGAATTTTTCTCTAGAACCCATAGTTTTCTAGATACTTAAGAAAAACTGAAAAAGCCCCCCTTTAAAACCCCCTGTACCCCCCGCGTAACCCCCACGGTCGGGGACTTTTAGTATGCTGTTTAGGGCACTAATCCCTACAACTGTGCCAAATTTGAAAACTTCAACTTTTTTTCCATTTTTCCTTCGTTGCCTGGACTATCATGTGCTTCAGCTCTGTCTGACTTCATTTCCACTTCACGAAATCTATTCCTACTATTTACGTATAGCTTCAAAATGGGACGCTACTCTAGCAAATCCTTTGGGAAATTTACAAGCTAATGTTTTGACAAGGCCAATAAAAATTACTGAAATTTAAAAATGCTTTGAAAGAGTCTAAAACATATAATATACAATTTATATTTCATACCTGCTTTAAAAGATACTTGAATAATCTAACTTAAGCTAGAGAAAATATAAAGATTTGAAGAAAAATTGGATGGATAGTATTCTTTGATTTATTAAGTATATCAATTCTGTATGAAGAATCATATAATGTAAGTTATTTTGAAGCAATACAACTTAAGCAGAAAACTTCTGTTACCGTAGATATGAATTTGTGAATCCTTTGAGCTGTCAAAAGATGAGCTTTGCGGCTGGAAACTTTTTGTTGAAGCAGGTTCCAATTTTCAATCACTAGTGCCAGCTGCATTTGAATGTGTTCTTCATTTCCACCAGGGTAGGCTTCCTGAAGACGTTGGCTATCTTGGAGCAATAGATGAACCTAAAATTCAACGTATTTATAACTTAAATTAGAAAATTAATTTTGTAGTTTTTGACTAGTATGAAAACAAAAGATTTATCAACTGATCGAAATTTCCACAAATACATGTTTGAAAATAAAGTATCGAA
Source organism: Araneus ventricosus (assembly GCA_013235015.1). Taxonomy (NCBI): domain Eukaryota; kingdom Metazoa; phylum Arthropoda; class Arachnida; order Araneae; family Araneidae; genus Araneus; species Araneus ventricosus. The sequence continues at coordinate 2,322,477 of BGPR01000020.1, read as the reverse complement.
TTGTTCGCTGAATAAACCAATTAGAGAATCGAAAAATTGCTTTTTAATTTTTTAATATAAAATTGCCTAATCATAAAAATCATTTTATGAATTAATCTTAATTTAAATTTGAAACTAATAGCAAAATTTACTTCAAACATTAAATCAACAAATATAATAAGACAATTGTTTCATTCATAAAACTATTTTTTAAATTAATGTGCAGAGTTGTTTTAAATATCACATCTTTCCTTTATGAACAATAACTTTATTTTCTTTTCGAATGTTCTTTTTTATTTTAAACAGTTAATAAGCTGAAAGGCACCTTTTAAAATTTTGCATAAATATATTTTTTAGATTTCAATAGGTTATTTTATATTGCTTATAATGAAGTAATGAATTACTAGTTCATATTTCTGCACTTTAGTACAATCAACTTTTTAAAAAATCTTACTTGAGCCTCCAAGCCTAGAAGCTCATTTTCAATGTTGTCATGCTTTTTTATGAGATCTTGGACGTGAATGAGGTTATTTCCGAGGTCTTGAGGAATAATTCTGTAATGACTGTGGATACGTGACAGTAAATCAGTAACATCTCTATGATAACGATGAATTTCAGCTGCTGCTTCCATCTTAAAAGCTCTAACTTCAATGCTTTCTACGAGGTCTGACCAACGAGCACTAAAAAGGAACAAAAAGAATGAAACTCTTCTATTGAAACAACGCCTGACGGAAGTTCTAACAGTGAAAGAAATTTAAGTGCTGGTAACAATTATCTTAAATTAAACGTATCACAAATCTTCTTAATAATTTTCACCTAAAAAGATTTACTCGCAGCTTTCTACAAATAAAAGCTACCATATGTAATTTAGGCTGTGTTTATACTGGAACGATCGCTGGTCGTAATAGAACAACAAAATCCTGTTACCAGTCGACAATCTGACATGAAGAACATATGCATGCCCAGAACTGTAGGACATGGACAATGTGAATGTCAATTGGGCATGTGTGTCTTTGATATCAGAATATCCAATGATGACGAGATTTTGTTATTCTGTTGTGGATGGCGATTATCCCAGTGTAAACGGGGTCTTAATGAGAAGCGATAAAATAAATAGAGTTTTTCATAAATGACTGAAACCATTACTTAATTGGTATTTGAATTAATTTATGGTCACTCATGTATTCATGTATCTATGAATTGAATAAAGATTTGAAATTAAATTCTTATTATTCAAAGTGCTTTATTGAATTTTCAATGAGATATATTTCTATTTTCATTATCAATTCTTGTTAAATATAAAGTATTTGTAAGATATAGAATAGGAATAAGAGCTGAAATGAAAAGAAATGATTTATATTTTGACAAATCATCAACACATGATATTTTGCTTAGGTTCTGGGAAATTGGCTCCAGATTTCGGCTTAGACCACCTACCAGCGTTACTTAATGGATTCAATTCACGCTGTCGCGTGATACACGTCAAGTGTGACACGTCAAATTTGCAGTCTAATGAGATTCTTACAGAAGGACAAAAGATGTGACATAATACACAGCGTAGGATATTGTACAGCGAGTCTTTTTTCATGCGACTGTAACGTCACATGAATTAACGCCATTGAAATATTAGCATGGATATTGGCGAGGGCTAAATGGAAAGTTAGCAAAGATTAGCATAACATTTATTTTTTAATGAATTCTGATCCATTTTATTTAAGATTTATTTTTTTAAAGCTATTCATGGCTTGTTTTTTACTTTCTTGCATACGAAGTGTAACAAAAAAGTATTGTAATCGTAAAAAATTCGACCTCAAGATTTTGATAAATCTCCACGTTTTAGACCGTCCCAAGTCCGAAAAAAACTATTTTTGGAAATTTTTCTGTCTGTGAATACGATAGACATATTTCAAAAATGTTTCCCAAACTGGAAATTCGGTATGTGGTCTTTACATCAAAATTCAAGATTTTATCAAAATTTGGACGAAATCCGTCTACGGGAAGTCTGTCTGTTTGTCCGTCTGTATGCATACGAACACGATAACTAAAAAACGGAAAGAGCTAGATGGATGAAAGTTAGCATATTTCTTTTATCATTGTAGATGTCTATCAAATTTTAAACCTAATCTATTTGTGGTTTAACCGTCTGTCGGTCTGTCTATTTACGTGTATGCGGATGAGATAACTCAAAAACACAATGATTTAGATAAATGAAATTTGGTATGTGGTCTTGTGACCAAACGTGTTACCGTGTATCAAATGCTGGATCCAATCGGTTGTAAGGAGTACGTCCATACATAACTCGATATTTTTTACTATACTAAGAGGCACAAACGCGCCATATTGTGGCAGCATCCGCTGTGTGACTGTTGCGTCATCGCGGCGCTTGACTCGCTTGCGGGAATCACGATTCTTTAAGGAATACGTGCGAATACGAATGCTGCAAGGAATACGTCCATGCATAACTCGATGTTCTTCATTATACTAAGAGGCATAAACGCGCCATATTATTTCAGCATCCGCTATGTGACTGTTGCGTCATCCCGGCACGTGACTCGCTTGCGAACTTTGGTGCTTCCACTATGGTTCGTCACAGAGATACAGATTCTTATAATGAGAAATTAACAGAACACGTTATATTGTGTTAGTATACGAGAAAGTCGAAGAGCGAACACTTGCTGGTTAATGTAGATTTTAAAATAAGTTAGTCCATCAAAACATAGGTTAAGAGTAACCATGGAAAAACTTTTTCAAATCCCATTCTTATGCAAAGCACTAAAAAGCCAAGAATATATGGCGATAATTTTAACTGAATTGACAGTTGCATCATTATCCTAAACAAGAAGGAAAAGAAAATGTCATGAGCGTTATGAAAGCGTAAAAGAATTTAGATTAATTTTAATGAGAAATTTTATACAAACAAATTTAATTCATTTCGGTCGTACCTTAAAAATTCTAAGCCAGCTTGCACATCTTTGACGAAATAGCAGTTACTGTTTATTAGTCTCTTTGCAAAATCTTCATACTGCAAAATTCGCTTCGATCCAGCTTCCACTTTTGTTCGGAAAAATTCGAAATTTTGATTCAAAATCTGGAAGGAAAGAAGGCAAATTTTTATCTTCACGCATCCTGTCACGTGTTTCGTGACATTTCTTATGAGATAAAAAGAGAGCAAAATAATAATGATAATAAATTAAATAAAAATATTTAAAATTCAATTTTATTTGTGTGCTAAAAAGTAGATTGTTTTGTTTCAATCATTTTCTACCTTTTAGTAATTAATTTATAATTCATTATTATAAATATTACGAAAACTAGAAATCAGTTGTTCCTGAAATTCACTACTTGGTAGCGCCATGCATATGGAATCAAAATTTAATTTAATCAATTGATAACTGATGATTAAGTTCTGAAAATATTAAAATAGTGCATTTCAACTAAAACAAACAAGTGCGAAAAATTTAAAAAACTAGCAGATAAAGAAATGAGTGAAATTTCTTTTACCGTTTTTAACATTATTTTAATAGTAAATTCGAGGACCAGATTAAAAATTCGAATTACCGACAACTTCGAATTAAAAACGTTTGAATTAGCCAAGTAAGCAGAAGATAAAAAATCTTTTCGTTATGTGCATACTCAGAATCTATCTCAAAGCTTATTTTCTGCATAAAGTGTTCTTATTTATGAATAATGAAGTATACACCGCTAAAAGGAAGAAAGCAATGCATACGTACGAATTTATGCTTTATAAAAGCGGATAGCACGTTACTAAGTGTATTTATTCAACGAGATAATGCAACCCTAGATGAACAACACCACAACTCAAACACGTATGATACACGTACATACGTGTTTGAGTTAAACCACTGGTGAGTAAGCTTGAAATGGTACCTACCTGGGTTAACAATATCTTTTATTATGTTGGCGATATTTGCTGCTAAAGCGCACAAAGTATCGTTTTTCTTTACGTTTGTTTCTGTAGCTTCAAAGTGCTTATTGTGACTTTAGTTCTAAAGAATTTCTGACATGTATCTGTGTTCATCTTGTGGTGTGATATCTTTTTTATTGATATATTTACTTACTAGAACATGTTCATAATCTTCTCCGAAGTCTTCAGATGTAGCTTCAGCCATTTGTTCGCTAATCCAAATTTTCAGTTCTTCCGTTTCCTTTTCGAATTCATGTTTATCCTTTGACTCGAGCAATTTTTGTCTTTTTACAGAGCACAGTTTTTGTATATTCTTCATTTCTTGATTTACGACTTCCTTTAGGAGAAAAAGAAATTTATTATAATCTTCAGTTAAACGAATTCTAACCTTTGAAAAAAAAAATATGAAATGAACGATAATATTTTTCGTTAATTTATATTATTTTGTTAATCTTACCATTCTGTTCTTGATAATTTTTGAGTCGGGATGATTCGATTCAATTAGAGCTTCAGCTTGGTTTGCAAGCTCATCCACTAATCCTTGGTAAGAATCAATTTCCAACTCAAATGCCTGAAATGCAATAAATATGTCAAAAAAGAAATGAAAAACTTTTAAAAGTTAACAAAATAATATGAATCTAAGCTCGTGTATAGCATTCCCAGTTCATCCAAAATCTTCGAGCTCTCTTGCGTATAGGCGAGAAAAGTTAGCCCATTTAAGGAATAGGCTAGTCCAGTGGTTCCCAATCTATGCGCCGCAGATAGCGTATTGGTGGGCCGCGGAACGCTAGTCAAGAGTCGAAGCGTCGCTCTCTCTTTCTCTCTCTATATATAGACTTTTCATATATATATATAAATAGAGAGAGAGACCCAAGAGTCTATATATATTTAGATATGTATTTTATGTGTTTATGTATATGCATATATATATATATATATATATATATATATATATATATATATATAAACAAAACCATGTCATAAATGAAAACCAAAACAACAAAAAAAGGGAACAGATCGCCAGAACAGATTTTTTCTCATATTTAAATCTTTTTTAGAATTTTTGTTAATCATGTTGTGTCCATTACCAAAGTTTACTTCATCTGAAATATTACTTCTTTAAGTTAAGTATTTATTTTGATTAAAAACTAATTTCTTAATTGGTTTTTGCATTTGTTTCTGTTTTTGTTTATATATATATATAAACGTGTGTGTGTTTATATTTTTTTTGTGTATTAAGTTAGTAGGCCTCAAAATATTTTTTACCCAACAGGTGGTCCGCATAACCAAAAATGTTGGGAACTGCTGGGCGATGAGTCTGTTTTTTGAGTGTGAATGTTTAAAATAACACACAGGTTTAGGCTTAATGCTACGTATTTCTACTCTGTATAAACCCATGAAAACCGTGACTAAAATAGAAATGGATCAAGGCTTATTAAACTATGGGTAGTGACACTCTCTCCGTCTTTTTTCTTTCAGATTCTTCAACATTTATAAGTAATAGCAGTTAAGAAAATAAATCATATAGAGGTAAAAGATTTCATTAAAATTTGGTAAATAATATTTTAGCATATTATATAATTAAGCAAATATTATATTAACACGATCAGAAGAGGGATAAAAATTTCATCCCTCCTCTTCAGAGGACCGGAGAGGAGATCAAAATGTATAGAGAAGATTGAGTCCTGAATTCTAAAAGATTGAGAACTGATGCTTGACACACTTGTAAAGATCAAGTAGACAAGTATTGGAATTAAGAATCGTTCTTTTTCGATTTAGTCTTGGAATTTGTCAGTTACTTTCAAGCAAGGCAAGATATTGTAACACTAATAACAAAACACTAGTAGAATAACTGCTTTTAAGATTTTCACTCTCACCTCAAATCATGTATTTCATGGCATTAACACTTTTCAAAAGACAAAGCCAAAACAAGCTGTACAAGTTACCAAAATTATGTGCTTGTAGGAATAATTTTTGTTATATATTATTATCTGCATATAATCTTTTTAAAATAATCAAAATGTTGATTATTTAATGATCCATTAAAAGAAAACAAATATACGAACGTAGATATAAACTGTAATCTGTACATTTAGCAAAGCGCATTACCTTGTGTTTGGTTAGAAGCTTTATTACTGCATCTTCATCTTTTCCGTAGTCAGTGTTACTCAAAATCTCCATTTTTTCAGTTATCCATACATCAATTTCCGTAGCTTCTGAGAAAAACTTTGGAAAACAGAAACGAAAACAAAATTAGCAAGTCAAAAATGTTGCTTAATAATTTACTTTTCAAAGTGAGAATAAAGTATTATTGCTATCCAGAACACAAAATCGGTCTAACTCTCTAAATGGAAAAAAATTATATTGTAATTTACTTCAAATTAATCATAAAATCAAGGGGGGGGATTCAACTTCTTTTCACCTACAGAGCTATGTGTTTTCTTATTTATCATTTATAACTTCCCATAACTTCCAATTGGAAAAAGCAAAAAAAAAAAAAAATCCTTTGAAGGAGCAAAACGATGGATCTACTTTGAAAGCTTATTTTTTTCTCTTTTAATACTCTTAAGATTTGAAATTTCAATGCTCAGACATTACTGATGAAGTTTCATGCAAAGTAAAACAGAAAGAAAAGTTGTTTTTGAAATAATATTGTCCTTCAGTATAGAGAACTAATTTTTAATATGCCCTATACAGCTTATCAGAAATATTGGAATAAAATACTTTTTGACGAAAAAAAATTAAACAAAAAAATCATTTTATGCTATTATTTTATCTTATTAAACAAAAGTCATTTTATGCTAAATAATAAAACTCTTTCACTCTCCTTGGTCAATGCCTAACATAAATTATTATTGACTAGCACTGACTAAATAATGTAAAATTATTGAATCTTACTGTCTGAGCTTTCAGTGCAGGAAATGATTTTTCATTTTGGTTGACTAAGTAATGTAAAATTATTGAAACTTACTGTCTGAGATTTCAGTGCATTGGATGCTTTTTCCTTTTGGCTGTTAAATTCTCGAAGCAGCTTGGCCCATTCCTCTTGCATTTTTGTACACGGTTGTGTGACATCAACTGGACATTCTTCTTCAGTCACTAATGACAGTACTTTCTTCTGTAGACTTTCGATAATACTCTTATGACTTTCAATGGACACTTCTAAATTCTAAAAGAAAAATATTTTCATTTGAAACTGGTGTAATCCACTCTCAAAAAATAATGTCAATGGTGACAATTGAGTCTTACTTCAATTTTCCTTTGGAACTTCTGAGCTTCTAAAAGATTTCGGCAGTTTGTAGTTGTCGATAAAGCTGTTCTTTGTTCAGATATCCACATAAGTTCTCTGTCCACGTCGGATTTAAACTGGTGAAATCTAAGACATGTTTCTAACTTTGTCTTTCTTTCGGAAACTGGATATTCCACTGCCTCTGATCTGAAACAAAGCCATAACAAAGATCATTTAATCGTAAATAATCATATTTGTTTTTCAAAAGATGCATATGCTAAAAATATAAAAAAATATGAAAGTTTTTAAAACACTTTTATTAGCTTGCTATAAAGTAGAAAGAATTTTTAAAAATCAAAAATATGAAGTTCAAAACAAAATCGTAAAAGCATGAGACATTGAAAGGAATACTCAACGCAAATTAGAATTTGGATCACATTTGTAATATGTTTGAATTTTTAAAGAATATTCATGAGTTTTCTTTTTTATAATATTCATTGTGACTTAATTACTTTATAGTATCGACTTCAGAGTGCCTTACGGTATTAGGATTTTGCTTTGATACCCATATTTTTGATAAAAATATTTTCTTCCTTTTAGTGCAATAGTAAAAGCGTGTTTTTAAAGCTTTTTCGTTTTTATTTTTTCTACTTTTTAGTCTTAAATATATTTCATTATTTGTTATTATAAATACTGTGAAATCTTAAAATCAGTTTCCTTTCAAATCTCATACCAGATGGCGCAACTCATAAGGAATTAAAATTTATTGAAGAACTGATATTTGAGTTCTGAAAATATTGAAATATTGTTGTATCATCAGGAACACGTAATTCTACACAATTTCAGAACTTCAGTATATCAAGGAATGAGTGACAAATCGATAACAGAATTCCATCTTCACAAGCCTTAAAAGGGTCCAGTAAATAAGAGAGTCAAGTTAAATAATAAGATGCAAACAGTTTACTTTTGCTGCAATTCTTCAATGAGTTTTGTGATTGTAACTTCTCCTGAGTTCATTTCCATTAAGTTTTCTCCTTGACTGATCAAATTTGAAACCTTGGACTTGACCATTTCTTTTTCCATTTCTAGTACCTAAAATCAAAACCTTTATGTTAAAATTGACTTTTGCATGATGAATGAGAGTTTTCTCATCTTAAGAAAAATTCATCAGAAGTTTTACAGAGTTTATTCAAATTATTTAAATTTCATTACTTTAAATCTACTTCTTTTAACAACAAAGCAATGACTAAATGCTCCAAACAAAAATGCGTCTGAAATGGCGGTTTTATTATAATTATGTGATATATTTAAGTATTAAAATTATACATAGAAATTGTTTATCATTCAGAAATTCAAGCAGTCCTTATAATTTTTACAAGGTAAAATAATTAAATTTTGACATGAGGATGCGCAAAAAAACAGCTCCCCTTGATTGTTATTGATTTTCATCTTTTTCGAAATTTTCTTGCAATAGTGTAATATCTAATAATAAAAATATTTCCAAGATGTTATTTGGGTTAAAATTTTTCATTATCATTTTATTTCTCACTGTTAGTTGTAAATAGCATGAGATTGCAACAATTTTCAGAAAATATTAATAGCATGTTTAAAATAAGAGTTATTACTCTGCCAGTGTGAAATAATTAAAACTCGACATAACACAGTTATTTTGAAAAGTGTTTCCTGATGCCAGGCAAAAGTCTGAGAAAAGTAATTTTGAAATGTGGTCTCTTTTAATAGAGGATGGAATCAAACACTAGCAGTAATGTGGATGAATATAACGAGTTTAACAGGAAGACTGAGATAACGAATTGCAACATTGGAATACATCGTAAAGAGCGTGAACAAAGGCAGAATAAAACATTATAAATCGATAATTCACTAACGAACGAAGATAAAAAGACGCGCCGGAAACATAAAGGAGGGAAATAAAGCCGGATTATTTTTTCAAGAAATCATTTTTTATTCCATGACATACTTTATCATCTATACCACCAAATAGAGATACAGATTGTCGAGCGTTATATAGATTAAGATACCGGGTGGCTGACAAGTATTCAATGTGCCATTCTCCGTTCAGAAATTTAGCTGCCAGACGAGGAACAACACTGTTCACAGCATTAAGCAACATTTCCATCAGAATGGCAGACATCTTATATATCGGATATCTTTCAGTGTTGCCACTGATACTGGTTAGTTGAGTTACACTTCAAATATCCCCAAACTTCAAACAAACAGTGGTTCTGACTTCATAATGCCAAAAGCTAAAAGTAAAAAACTATCAAATTAGGAAACCCGGGTGGCCATGCATGCGGGAATGATTGACTGGGGAGACAGTTCTACCAAAAAGTTAAGCATTGAAGCCACAACAATGTGGACGATGCTCCAACTAGCATGAAGGTGACAGTATGCAGTAATTGTCCAGCATCCTAGTCAGGAAATAGAAATTTGCATCGTTGCAAAAGGGATTTAGACTTACAGGGATTTAGGTGTAAGCGATGTATATAAACACCAATTAAAAAAGACCCCAATTTTATGTATAAAAAGTAAAACTTCACCCGCGTTTGAACGGCTAAAAGGGAGTTGGCAGTGTTTCTTGTATATTTTGAATAAAGCTGTCAAGGTGAGGAAAAGGTTATCTTTACGAAAAATTGATTTATTTTTTCGACAGTCTTTAAGCTGGAGTTAAGGCTTCATAAATTTTGGAATTTTGAATATTCTCAAATGATCCTAAATCTCCGAAACAGGAAAACATAATCAATATTAAATATTAAAGAACAAAGACATTTAATTGATCTTCAAGTTTCCAAATTCAGTCTAATCTGCAAGTGATCATTTTTTCTTACCTATGAATTCTGATAGTTAAAAATTTTAATTGCTTATATATAACCAATAAAAACATCTAAAGCTGATAAATTTTTTTAAAAGTGTGCTTCATTTTGCTGTTATACTTTTAGAGCTATTGTTTGTATCCATTGTCTAAACATCTGCAACCACAAACATCATTTGACATAATTATATTATCCAGCAGTACTTGTTAAGAACATTTCATTTTTCATCGAAATTTAACTCACTTCTAAATCTTTAATCAAGCTTTTCACACTTCTTAAATCTCGTCCAAAATTAGAGGAATTAGCCGCTCGAGAAATATCATCAAGTTTCTTGAGTATATTTTCAACAGATCGGCAGAAATCACGAAGTTCTATTGCCTGTTTCAGTGTCTGTTGGTTACTTTCCAAAACATCACAAAGAGTATTCCAAGCTCGGCTGAGATCTTCCAAAATAGTCTCTACAGAATCATATCTTGATCTAGAATCATTTTTTAAAACAGCTTGACCTCTCTATAGGAAAAAAAGAAATAATTAATTAGTAGATTTGAATAAAGAAAACCATGCAATCCATATATATATCTACCTAAATTCTATAAATTTTACATACTGAGCAAGTATCTCTCAATCTTTCTTCATTTGCCGATATTTCAGCTTCAAGCGTTTTCTGCCTCTTCATTTTGTAAAGTAAATTAGTCGTCGAATCCTGTTGTGATATATCAGTCGCCAGCTTGTTCTTCTCTGCGATCCATGCAGACATCTGAAAAATAATCAAACAAATTGATTTGTTTGATACTTTTATTATCCAAAGATTACAAGAGGATACATGAAAAAATTTTGCAGGATGCAACAGAAAAGATGATCAAAACTTTAAGTGGCGACAGAACTTGCTTAAAGTAATTATGTGCGAAATACAGTGCGTAATTGGATGCGGGGAAAAGGGAGACCCTCTCCACTACGCAACTTCTTCTCCTCTAAGTTCATCTTTTCATTTTACCAAACCAAGTGCAGAACATACTCTACTTTGGTGGGAAAATTTACTTCTAAATACTTCTTTACTTCAAGAATAAAAATAGCTAAATAGCTCTTTCCTCACTGATAATGAGGTTCTCATCAAACAGCAACCGGACGCAATCAGTTCATCAGACTACGACCTAGATTTTTCTCCTTCACCAAGACCTCAGACTGATTGACCCCAACCCTCTAAAGGTTCAATACCAAGGACCCTAATCAGTCCTCCTACAATTTTCTAAAAGCAGTGAACTTTTGGGGCTTGTCTTAAAATTGTTTCTGCTTCACGAGTTTTTCTTTTAACCTGTATATATAAATAGCTCATTTTTCATTGTTTTTATAGTTCTCACATGTATTTAGCCCATGTTTAAACACTGTCTGTAATTTTTTTTGTTCAATAAAATTTCTACGCTCGCCCATCTAAACTGCAAACCGGAGATTTTTATCTCTGGAGTCAGGGGTGTGTCGTAGTGTGAAGTGCGTAATTGGAAACTAACTTGTTTGTCACAAGAGAGCGTTTGCTAGTGAGTGAACTTTCAATTTCCAAACCAAAGGTTTGAGTGATTCCGGATCTCTCCTGTTTCGTTTTTTTTTCTCCGGGGACATCCAAAAAGTTGCACTTACAAAACGCCTGTTGAACCTCCTGAAGTCCTTGTCACCAGAATTAACCTCGTTGCTACAGAAGTACGTGACATGCCGAGTATTACCCAAAGTGTAGCCCACTGTGAATGGAATGTATTTGGTAGTTGTCCTACCTCTAGTAAATACGTAAGTATGAGAATTCAGGAAAAGAGATATATAAAGAGATATGAGAATTCAGGAATTAATAGTAAAGTTTTTCCAAATATGTCAATAAGTGGTACATAATTCAACTGTATGATGCTTATTTCGAATTTATGAAATAACAGTTGTACACATGCTCAGCTGCATTTGAAAATGGCGCCTGTATGAGTGAGGAGTGTACGCTAGAAGAGCAGAGAAGGGTTGAGCGTTTCTTGTGAGAGCAAAACGATTTCCGGCAAAGCATATTCTCAAGGGAATGCTTTCTGTTTAAAGTGAGAACTTTTTGTCCCGTCAAGCGGTCTATTGTAACATTGTATCGAAACTTCGGGATGCAACTCGAAAAAAACGTCCATGCCTATTAACTCGAGGAATTTTTATCCATCACGAAATGCCAGGCCTCATGCAGCTCGGTTAACAAAGGAAAAAACTGACGAGTTTCGGAGGCAACTTTTTGAACATCCGCCTTACAGCCCGAGTTAGCTCCAAGATTTATCACAAGTTTTGTCAGCTTAAATTGCAAGTGTTTCGCGACTGATGCAGACGCTGAACGAAAAGTACATAAGTGGTTGAGACAGCAGTCCGAAGACTTTTATGCAGCAGGTATTGGAAAATTGATAGAGATAGGATAATGTATTAATGTAAATGGCTATTGTGTAGAAAAATAAGCATGCTTTTCAAGTAAATATTCTTGGTTTTTGAATCTACTTACTGAATTACCCTCGTGTTAAAAATTATTTATTTAAATATCCGTGATTAAATGGATTTCTAGGCATTCATATTCTTCGAACTTAGTATGTATTTACTTTGGATTTTTTTTATGCACTATATTACGAAAATTGTTACTTTTGCCATGTTTTATTTCTTCTTGAAGTTGTGACAATCTTTCCTGTAATGCTCTGTATTGTTTTTCAGACAATGATTATCATTCTCCGGGTTTCGAAATCGTGAAAAAATTTTTAAATAGAATTTAATAACTGAAATTAAAGTTTGAAAAAATGCATTAACTTGATATAAAAATAAGGTATTCCGCCTTAAAAATATATAAATTCATATAAATAACACAAAAGGTGTTTTAATATTCACTATTTAACATTCAAAAATTCATTGGAAGGGGGAAGCGAGTAAAGTATATGTGGAAAGTTCCATTCTAATTTCTAAAATTTTCAGAACCCCTTACTTCATAGCTATTTTTAAGGACTTTTTATTACCTATAAAGGATTTTTTAATAGTTATATAGGAAAAAATGCTACTAATTCGCTATTGCAGAAACTGGAAATACACAATCAGTCAAGATTTATTCTAAATATTTTCTTCTTGAAATAATTGTTAATCTGCCAAAACCTTTTTATTGAATTATTGAATCTTTGTATCCCCTTGTTAGTACTGAATATGCATTATTAGTGTAATTATGTAATTAGTGGTGAATATATATTGTTAGCGTAGTTGTATAGTTAGTATTGAATATATATACTCTACAAGAAAGAGAAAAATTTAACGAACTAATTGATAATATTTCTATTCTTTTGATAATACAATTTTTGAATTACTGGGAAAATATTTGTTTTCTTCTTCGTCTAAACAACAGTGAGCACTTGACACCGTGTTCTATTATACATGCTTAATGCCAATTTGACTCATCAAGAATTATGATTAAATATTATAAACCATTAGTTTGAGTGAATATGCATATTCGCATTAATAATAGTGAACGCTTTGATGAACCTATAATTTTTCTGAATGAATATGCATATTCAAATTAATTCCAGCAATGCTACCTGAACAGAATCGCTGTTCACGATCGAAAATAGAACTGAATGGTTCATATGGGATTAATTTTATTTGCTTTACACATTTGTATTTTTTATGTATTATAACATGTAAGTAAATGGTTGAAAAATAACATATATTTAAAATCTGAATTTAAACTTTTTTTGTGATTCAAATTAACAAAAATATACATAGGGGAAAGTCGGGTAAGACGACGAAGAGTGTAAGATGACGAAAATTACCCTAGATGAATGCCCCGATTCTGCATCATCAGAGACCTATCACGACCAGCTATCCATGTCACACCAAAATATTTCATTCCGTTATTACTGTGATTCACAGTACGCGATATTGTGTTTTTGAGTTGTTCCTGCGCAACTCTTGGTTGCTGCTTGGTAAGGGATAGCGATCACGGAGTAAATATTTTTGATTTATGTATGTTATATTCGTAAAGAGCTAATCAAAACGTGTTCATTGATACATTATTTAATTTTTTTGATGAGCTGATATCCTTCAATGTTTTTTGAAATAAAAAGGGGAAGTTGGGTAAGACGACGAATTGGGTGGAGGGTAAGATGACGAAACCATCGACGCTAATACATGAGCTTGTCATGCTACCTGATTGCCACTTTCCCTTCATGCACCTCACTGACACTCCAGTGAAAAATGAGCATCTCATTAAAAAAGGAGAAAGAAGAAAAAGAAGATAAACGAAAACTGTGACAGTTGAAGTAGGCTAAAGTTAATAAGACTAAACGCAACAAACCGGCTAAAAATTCTACAAAAAAGAAGAAAGTAGCTAAGCGACACCTCGACTTCTAATGATCTGAATCTGAAAACTCAACTCATTCATTTGGATTTCCTTACGTTGACGCTGATAACAATAGGAACCACAGGACCTCGATAATGAAGAATGCATCATTTGCAGTGAGTAAAGAAAAACGGAATTGGGATTCCAATGTTTTATGTGCAAACTCTGGCCCCATTCCACCTATACTAGCTGGGACAAAATCCAAGCCCACGGCAATGCGATTTTTGTAATTAATTTCATTTCTTAAGGTTTGAATGTAAAATTTCGATTGATAATATTTCATTTGTTTTATGCTGATACTTCAGTCCGATTATGTTTGTTTTCCGTTATGTGCTCTTTGTTATGATGAAGATGTGATCTCAACAGTTTTAAATAGTTTTTTGATAGCATATGATGTTGAATTAAATTGTTATCTCAGTTCGTCATTTTACCTGCACAGTCGGGTAAGTTGACAAATATGACTTTTTTTTCTGAAATGAAATTTTGGATCTCAAATTTCAATATAAAAGTTTTTAAAAAATATCATTTTAAAGTAAAGAGTATCAAGAAGATTTTGCCGAAATAATAATCCTCCTGCAGCGAATATTGAGATCAGGAAAAATCCCCCAAAGCTTAAGGTCGCCATCTTACCCGACTTTCCCCTATACATTTCGAGCATTTTTAAAGAAATTTTAATTAACGTTTGTTGTTTAAACGGCAATATCAAATCAAACAACTAAGAAAAGAAAGAAGAAATTTCTCTTCAACTATTTAATGTATTTGTATTTTTAAATAAAAGCTAAAATTGAATAATCTTTGTTCGCGCCAACTACTAGTTTGGCTCCTTTCATAACTTATAGCAACCCTTTGGCGCCGCCATCCGCCATTTTGCATCTCTGTCGGAGTCAGTAGAAGTTGTTTGGTTTTCATGTATGCATGCGGTATGAGCATCGCAGCTCGCCCATGTATTATCACATCATGTTTCATATCTACTCTACCACATGAGTAACATCAGTTTCTACGTATTCAACGAGAAATGCATTTAGTTCATGTGTGACATCGCAGTCACCATGTTCAATTGTAGCTCTTGCATGAGAATACTCAACTTGCCAACAGGCAGCGTCTACCAAAATCAAATCTGTATATATTGGAACATCCTGTATATATTGTAAATAAACTATATATTTAAATAATCAATACAGTCCGCTCAATTCGACGAATAAAACGCAAACAATCTTAATATGCGAATAACTATTTCATTCGTTCTTTGCATTAAACATTGAGCAATCTGTAAAATAATCCTTCCGGTTTTATCTTTTGCCTGAGTCAAAAAGCTTATTCCTTTTGCTAAATGTTACTGTAAAAAAATTGCGATAAAAGAAAACAGCTCTAAAGTCACAATCATTATCTAACCTAATTCAGGTGTCGAAAGCCTGAATAACGCGCAAATTTTGAAAACGAATTTCTGTTGTGTTATCCAGATATTGAGTTTCCTTTAAATCAGGTCTTCAGAGAAATATGTTTTTACTTTCTCATATATGAAGTATTCAGTGAAAAAGTATAGTTGTAGTTAAAAAATTTCACCTCGATACTTTGATCATCTCCACTTTTTTTTTATCTTTCTGAGTCAGAAAGGAAAAACATTTTTTGTAATTATGGCTGTCTATCTGCCTGTGAACGCAGTAACTCACATACGTAACCAGCAAGACGAATGAAAATTGGTATGTAGCTTTTACACCAAAATTGTAGATCTATATCAAATTTTGGACGAAATTCTTCAAAAGGAAGATCATCTATCGATCCGTCCGTGTGCATGTCAACACGACAAGTCAAAAGCACAACGAGCTAGATGAATGAAATTTGGCATACGGTTTTAACACCAAAATTGCAGACATGCATAGAGTTTTGGACGGACTCCGTTAACGCATTTACTATTAGTCGGTCTGTGTATTCGTGCCTATATGAACATAATAACTCAAAAATGCAAAGTGCTAGATAAATGAAAACTAGTATATGATATTTACATCAAAATATAATACCTGTATCAAATTGTGAACCCACTTGGAAAAAAAGTTCGAAAATAAATACCCGATTCTTTTCACTATACCTCGAAACTAAACACAAAACAAGCGATATTTTGCGAGTATACGAGAAAGTAGAACTCCCCGTGCTGGCATATGAAAGTTTTATATTGTGCGCCAGCATAATAAGTGGGTAAATGTTATTTATCGGCTCCAATTTAATAGAAAATATGTAAAAATGCATTTTCCTCCCCTGAATTTCGATTTTTAAATAAACTAAATATCTACTTCACAGTAAAATATGTAAAGAATTTGTATTCTGAAAATGATAAATGCAAATTAAGCACATTTAAATACTAGAATTTCGAAGTATTTGATTGTAATCGGACTACTAAAAATATCTCGAGAATTAGGAAAATGGAACACTTTTCAATTAAGCCATTTCTCGTGACATTAAATAAAGCACACTACAGTAACATCTGCTGCCCAGAGTGTATTATTTCCTGGGAAATAATCTTATCTTTATCTGGATAACTTTTTTCTCTCCTTTTCCGACAGTTTTTGAAATGGAATATGGAGACAAAAATAGGACCTTTTCGTTCAGTTATTCTTTCGAACGTAATTACAGGTTTCCTTTCAGTGCAAATCCCATTTATTGCAAATATTTGTGTTATATTATGAGTTCAGATGAATCCAAGACATTTCGAAAGATGATAATTGCTCTGCATTTTTATTAAAAGAAATAAAGAGAAAATAATTACTTGAGTGAACAATGGATGATGACACACTTCTCTCGAAAATGAAATTTCTTTTGAGATTTCATGAGCAACAAATCCTGGAAGTTTTGCGTAAATGTTTGCGAACATAAAATCTATGATAATGTTGGAAGTGTTTGGCATCAAACAGGGAATATACATTGAAATTAATACACGTATATAAATATTACAGCACTTGGATGTAGAAAATTCTCAAAATATATTATACATTATAGCAGGTACTAAAAGTTATATACTCCTATTTGGAGAAATTGAACATCTTTGAATATACATGGTGTCTTTATTTGATGCTTTAGTATACTTGATGTGTTACGATGATACAATTTGAAACATGTGAAGAATGTAATAAAATCGATTTCAACAAATGACAATATTCGTCGTGGGGTAGGATAACTGAGAAGATAATTCCTCTAGGATTTAAGTCAGAATACTTCATTAGCTTAAGTATTTTCTACCGATTCTCAAAATTTTTTGATTCACCAATATAAAGACATACTTTTTGCAAGGTTCTATGTGAGATATATTATTAAACCAGAATAGTTACTGATACAATTCTAACAGAAGTCTTATTAAAGTATGATTATGAAATAAAAGTCTTAAAATATTTATGACAGAGGATAAATCAGAGTAATTGTTTATTAATGTAAAATGACACAGCTGTGCGATGACAAAGTTTGTCAGCCAATTTCACAGTAGTTATCATTTTTAATTAGAAATATTAATTTAACCTCTTAATGCCAAGCGGAAGTTTTATTTTCGCAACATTTGATTATAACGCATCCAGTAGAGAATAGCATAAAGATTCAGACGTTATATGTCTAAACGTGGGAACAAAATAAACGACGTATGTAAAAAATTGTTACGTTAAGTTTATACATTTCAGTTCAGCTTCGATGAATCGATAAAACAACGTTCTTTCTTTTACAGTATTACGTAACTTCCAAATTTTCCTTGAAAGTACGTTGAGTCTATTTGTCTGTCTGATAAGGTGAAGCACCACCTCTTAGAATTTAACATTTCTTTAAAGTATGACAAGCGCCGATAAATAAATAAAACAGTGGACTGGTTGACGTAAAATATGAAGGTTTGTTTAAAGTGGAAATGACCCATTTCTTTCTCGGTTTATTCTGTTTCAGAAATAAACGAGTTCCCATCACATTGACATTAAACTGGGGAAAAAATAAAAGAACACTGACGACTATAAGGCAGAATAATTTTTCTTGATGAAGAAACCAGATTAAACCAGAACAACCGTTATTGTTCGATGACTCACGAGAATTTGTATTAAGTGTTAGAAGATTTGAAATTAAGGAGCTCCTAGAAAATTGGAAATAATGTAGTAATCATTTTCAACTTTACGATTAATAATTAAATAACTCTATTCTAGTTTACTTGAAGTAATATAAGGCGCGCCGAATGAAAGTGGGACTGTGGTTCTAGTGGCATTATTTCATGTAGTAGAACTTTAAGATTTTTACTAGAAGAATGTAAATATGATGATTGTGTAGTAGATTTAAACATGGGGTAAATTGATTCATTATGACTTTTAGAAATTTTATTTTCAGGTGAAAAACATGAATAATATTTAAACGAAATTTTTAGAGCAATATAATTAGACAGAAAGTAAAAAGAAATATTTATTCAAAATAACTTTTTCACAAGTTTAAATGTATCAGTCGTGCCCAAATGAAAGTGTGACTATGGTTAAACTTTCGTTTAAATATTATTCTTGATTTTGACCTGAAAGTAAATTTGCTAAGCGTCATAATGAATATTGCTTCAATTTACACCATGTTTATATCTACCACACAATCATCTTACTTTAAATCTCGATAAAATCTAAAATAATTATAACAAAATGTTTAACTTCTTTTTTTGAATAATTGTTAATTAAAAATAAGGCTCATTTCACCATACTGTCAAGCTGGAATAAAGTTTTTTTCTATAGACAATAATGAATAGATAAAAATGAACAGATTCCAACTGACGAACACGAAAGAGTATGCAAATCGTATGAAGACATCTTTCTTTACCTCTTGGGCATCTGCTCGGAATACTTGGAATTCGTATTCATCCAAAAGACGTTGCTTATGCATTTCAGCTTTCTTCTTGGTATTTTCACGATGTTCAAGTACTTGTTGGCACTTGACCTGAATGCTGCAATCAAGATTATAAAAATAGAGTTGAATATTTTATATATTTATTACACAAAAAACAATTTGTCAAATTCCATAGAAAATTTTTATTATATACCTTGTTGATAACGATCTATTAATTATACATTGAATTTTCTTCAGGAACACAAATCACATAATTTAAATCATTAAATAATGTTATTATGTATTCTCTTATTAATAAGAAGTTTTTGTAGTTATTATTATTAAACTGAAAATTTCTCTGAAACTAGTTTGGGTTTCTATGTTACTGTCATTTTGCTTAATCTGGGACATAATTAATTTTCACCCTTTATTTTCTGATTTTAGGTACTTTCAGATGAAAATCGAAAATTTATCATATGCATTGTTTTTTGCTGTTAACTTTTTACTTCGATTTTTTATACTTTGAGTCTGAATAAAATGGTTTCTTTTCGACAATTCCCCCCCCCCAGGTACAGCAACATTGATATTATGCTTTCTTTTCTCTGATATACTGTTTTATCTTCATCATTCCTTTCAAGAACAAGAAATGTTACATATTTAGGGGAGATACAAGACAATTTGATATCCTGATACTAAATTCGATTGATCTGTCATGGTATTTACTTTCACGCCTTATTAATTCTTGACACAATAACAGTGATTAGTTCAGTTTCTTTCACATCATGTGAAGCTGAGTACCAAAGACATCCAAGCCGTTTAAAAGTTTTTTAACATGAATCTATTGGCAAATATGTATAAAATGAATCCTCAAATATAGAAAACTTCTGTAAGCTGGTATTATTTCATGAAGGGTAAAGGCAGTAAAAGATTTAAGTATTATATAAGGTGTTCAGATATTTCAATTACAAATTTAAAGTTTATTTTTATTAGATATAAAGAGGAACAAAAACTATAATGAATCATGGCGGCTCAAACAACGCTAGGCGTTAAAAATAGAGATATATAAAGCCGGCCATTCACTTCACAGACAAACTGTATATTTTGGAACGCGAGAAGGGAAAAGCTATAAAAATCTATGGAAATGAGCCAAATGACTTGCCATGGTTGGAATTCCGTCTGGATTGAAATTCGGAAAGAAAAATCAGAGGGACCCTGAAAAAGGCTATCGAAAAGAACAATGCCATGCGTAGATTGAGGCCTCGCTTCGAGGGTAGCATAAATTAAAATCTGCTGACTGGGGAAAATCGAAGAGCGATTTACAAGCAGCTATAGAGAGGGAAAGAAGATTGCTCCCCCTACCTTCGTTCAGAGTTAGTGCCCTTTTAAATACAAGTGAACGGCGTGCCTGTATTTTTCGATTAAATTGGGTGAAAAAACCGGGTTTAGGACAAATGGTATGGCTATACTTCAAGTGAATGGCCGGCTTAAGGTATGACTTGAAAATGACCGGACGGTCTGTGCTACAGCGATAGACAAGTTCAAACGACGCATGGCTGGGTCACGTGTCCCCTCCTCTACCATCTGCTCGAGTTTCAACCCAGCATATCGCTCCGTTCGGTTGTAACCTTAGTTAGAAATGATTCGTTCATGCACACAACGTACATTGGAAAATCTAAATAACTAATTGATTTTTTGATTCCTGACAGAGGGGCATTCTTTTTCAATATCATATCAGGCTTTGAGAACCAGAGTAGACCAATCCGCAATTTTCGTTTAGCTAAGCTAGGCATTAGATGTAAAATTTCTAAGAATTTTTTCTACATAATTAGTACATGTGTCTGAAAATTACCCAAAAATTCCTGCTAAGGACAGAATTTTGAAAGTTAATTGTTTTTGTTTTATTATTGGTGCACATGTTTGAAGCGTAACCATACAACTCTTGCGAAGGACCAAATTTAAAAGTTCATTATTTTTCAAAGAGGATGTAGAATTTTGTTATTGATTCACAAAAGCAATTTGATTCTATGGGCTGAAATTACATTCAATTTACTAGAAGGAAATAAAAGAAATCAATAAATAAATTGTTTATACACAATTCTTGTTTTATGTTTGTAAGCATAGCATTTTGTAATCGATTTTTCACTCACTTCTTGATGTGATAAACTTTTGACATCTTATACACTTAATGTATTCTCGATGACAAAATACCATTTTAATATTATCAGAACTTAATAATCAGTTAATCAATTAAGATTTTGACCTGAAATAGACCGGGTTACACCAGGTACTCTGCTAGTACACTGATAAATTTGTTTATTAAGCTTCTTATTCCTCATTATCAGAATAATTGTTTTTTGCTTTTTAGTACACTAATAAAAGCGTTTTAATTTATTATTACTCATCATTATCAGCATAATTAATTTTTGCACAATACAATTTTGAGAAAATTTAGATTTCCTTACTATTCACTTTCGGTATGTCCAGAAGAAATTAATGCTTCCGCTGTCTGTTGAAATGTTTTAAATCGATTTTCTTGAGCTTTCAGAGTTTCTATGAAGGCATCGTGGTGTCGTAAGAGGATTTCAACATCACTTAAAGTGTCCTGAAAAAACAAAATAAAATTACTGCACAATTAACCAAGCAAAATGTTAAAATTTGATAGTAAAATAATTTTGTTATGTAAAAGATAATAAGAAAAGATTTATTTGGCATTTAATTTTTCAATTCAAATTAATTAATTAAAATTATTCCTTGTTTAACTGATATTTTGTAATTAAAATCTTTTTTACAAGTCAAAATTTCGTAAGTAAATAATTCTGTGCATTACTAACTATTACATTATACGAAATTGATTAAAAAAGAATGTTGATAGTCCTGAAATAAATATGATTTATAGAGCAGCATAGGGTTAACGTTACTATAAAATTCTGCTTCCATAATTTTTTTTAAATCAAGTATTTATACTAGGGTTTTCATTATTATGACATGTAAGGAAATCTTCAGTTCCGACAGAAAATTATAAAGAATTTACAGAATTTCAGAAGTTCGCGGCAATTTTAACAATAAATAACACAGGCCAGCGATGAAAAAATTGTCAGTAAAGCAAGTGGTGTTTTTTATAGTTTTTTGGATGCTGATTACTGGAAAAATAATGAAAAAATTCCATCACGTACAGTTTCATCACAAATCACAATCTATTTTTTATGAATTTAATATATTTCGTACCAAAAAAGTATTATTTATATGAGTTCGATAAACATATTTATGGACTTAAAATAGTAACTTGGTGGTTTAAACTACCAAACAAGAAAGAAGAAACTATTTCAATCCAGAATATTCCTCTGAATCGATAAATTGCCTATTAAACACAATATTAAAGACAGAGGAAACCAGTTAAATCCGGATACCTCTCCTACCTGCGAAAAAAAGTGTTAATTCCACTGCTTCACATAAAATTACGTCTTATGAGACAATTTGTCAAGGCTTTACCAAAAGAAGGTGAATGCTTCACATAGCTTTGTGACCAGTTCCCGGGTTTATCCGAAGCAAAACTGAAGGAAGGTGTGTTTGAAGGACCAGACATCAGGAAAATGATGAAAGATGAAAATTTTGATAATAAAATGGAAACAAACGAAAGAAAAGCCTGGGAATCTTTCAAACTAGTTATTATTAGCTTTCTTGGAAAGAAAAAGGACCCAAACTACAAATCTATTGTAGAAGAGACGATAAAAAATTTCAAGACTTTAGGCTGTAGTTTAAATGTTCATTTTCTCGATTCGCACCTGGACTATTTTCCTGAAAATTTAGGTGCAGTTAGTGAGGAAAAAGGTGAAACATTTCACCAAGATATAAAGGAAATGGAGAGGCGATATCAAGGAAAATGGAATGTCATCATGATAGCCGATTACTGCTGGATGCTACAAAGAGACAATCCCTGCAAAGTTCACAAGAGGAAAAGTGACAAAATAATTTTTGAGGTAAAGAAAAATCGTTACTGTAAGGGCTTGTAACCTTCTACCTATACTTAACAATTACTTGAACTAGGATATAAATGTAATTTATATGGATTTATAAATTAATGAAATTAAAATGAAATGTCAAAATTTCGCGATTTCAACTGTTTCCTTCAAAATATGCAATCACTTTGTGAAAAATCCTTATGTGATAGAAATAAATGGATTTCATTTTTAGAATCAGCACAAAAAATAACATAAAAATCAGTCATCAAAATTAAAACAATTTTCAAAAAGTATTTTTTGCAGGCCTGTGTAATTCGCAAATGAATGAAGGTAGAAGACGCAGTTTGCACAGAAATAATGGAAATGGTACCTGATATATTTTGTTGCAAAACCAGAATATGTTTGTAACATAACATACAATTTAAACCACCAGATTGTTCTACAATTGCTAAAACGACGCGTTACATAGAATAACACATTAAGCGGAATAGCGCTTTACAAATGTTCAGTGTTTTATCTTTCATTCAGAAGTACAACTGACAGACGAGGAATAAAATTCTTCTCAGCATTAACCCTTTGCGGACAGGTACGGCGTATAATGTGCGCCACAGTTCACCGATTTCGAGATTGAGGTGTAGGAAATCCAGTTAACGAAGAAGATAGCGGCTAACATTCGGTCACAAATGTGTATATTATCCATCCATTCAAACTCCTAATCTTATTACACTATAAAAAATAAAGTTTTATATAATTAAATAAGCACAGAGTTGAAAAAAAATGGGATGGCGTATAAAGTGCGTCAACCTGATCTGAGTGTTCTAAGAAGTTACCAGTCCGCAAAGGGTTAAGCACCATTTTTGATGGTATGACATAACCGCTACTCGGACTAATGTCTTATTCTAAGAAACACATAGTTCTACCAACTGCAGAACAGTCTGGGGATTTTAATCGTAAGCTGTGTTACCAATGAAATCTGGTTTCGTGACAAATGTCCGGTTTCATTTTCATCCTTTCTGCGCAAACGGAATCTTATCATTTTCATTTGCGTGAGAATTATTGAGTTATAAAGTTGCCCCGGAATTTTATCTCCCCAGTATTTGTGGTACTGAAAATACGTATTTGAATTTTGTTTACGACTGGTAATCTTATTCAGGACTGCATGATGCAAATTATTATGAGAATTTCGATAATTCACTTACTGTTTTAAAGTGAGCTTCACATAGTTTCTATAAACTTCGTAGCATCGAAAATAATAATAAATACATGTCGAATAGGTGCCTTAAATTAAAGGACAAATTCTTTTTCAGCTAATGTTGCGTCATTTTGCTGCAGTATTGGGCATTGTAATCTGCTGTCGTCGATTTTCTGAAGCAATTTAAATATGAAATGAATGGAAGGCAATTAATTCAGTGATACAGATATATTTTTCACAAAAAAGCAATTATTTTCTATGGTCTAAGTTAATTCTTACTAAATTTTTATATTTTACTGTAATTTACCCTTGTATTATTTAGACCCTTATTTTTTATTACCCTTATAATTTACCCTTGTAAGTATTTAGAGTATTGTTAGTGGTTCCCCAAATAGAGCATTTTATGTCTACCGAATATACTAACGTGCAAAAACTCTACTACTAATCTTTTTCAAATCATTGACGTTAGAGTAATGTTAAAAAATTCTGATAATGTGTTTCAAAAATACACTGATATTAAAATAGCTATAACTTCGTCAATTCTCAATTAGGTAAATATTTTAAGGAAAACTTTGTCTTACTCCCAAATCCGCAGAATCCAGAAGAGTGCCTTGGCTAGTACACAAACTGTTCAATTGATCTGCTTCCCGGTTGAACTGCAGAAGATCAAGACTTTCTTGCAACCAATCTTGCTTGTCTCGCCACAAATTACATACAGTTTCTCTAGCTTCTTGTAGTTCTCTCAGAAGTGGTCCAACATCTTTATGCTTCTTCTCAACCTTCGCACCAAGCTTTTCAATTTCTTCAAACCTGAAATTTTAATGAACTAATTACATAATGGTGATTTTATACAAGTGTAATTTGCTTTAAAAGCAACATTATATATTGTAATATGAATATGGAAATGAATGACTTACAATGATTTTCCACATTTTTATTAATCAATAAAAGTGCGAAGTTATGGTTATATCTTCACGTAGTACACAAATTATTTGGTTTTTGGACCAATTTCATAATTATCGAGAAAAATACAACAGTAGTGCTTTTTTACATGAGCAATGCAACAGTAAATGAAGGTGTTTCAAAATTCTTGGTTCAAAGTAGGAGCCACTATTAAAGGGTGTTAGAGCACGTTTAGACAAGCACAAATATCCATACAATGCATAGTTGTTACTAAAACAGTGAAGTGATAGGGTCAGTAGTTCAAAAATGTACAAACTAGGGGCTACTACTAAAGGGTGATAGAACACGTTCAGACAAGCACAGTTATCCATACAATGCATAGTTGTTACTCAAGCGGTGAAGTGATAAGGTTAGTAGTTGCTGTGTCCTAAAATGTTGAAAATCAAGCATGACAATAAGTGATGAAAAGAAACCGATTAATTTAACGTAGATGTTTATGGAACAAATTACAGACACTGTTCAAAAGTGCAGACTCCGAAATTAACGCAAATGTTACACAGTAGACGGCGTGTGAAGCATACAATGGCAAAAACAGCAGCAATTTCTTGTATGGAAGCTACGTCAGAATTGACGGGACTGTCATTGTGAATGAGAGAGTTCATATAAAATGAAAAATCGGCTTGGCCGCTCGAATTGCAAACTCTCCCTATCACTTCACAGCTTGAGCTACGACTATGAGTGTTATGGAGGTTTGTGCTCTTCCAAGAGTATTATACCACTCCATAAAGTCTGTTCAAAAAGTTTTGAAACATCCTGTATGAAAGGATATCAGGAGAGATCATAAAGTGTAAGACTTAATCAATTTTATTGCATTTTAGAAAGGTAAAGAAATAGAGGTGAGAAACCTAAAGAACGAGATAAATATGAATAGATTAATTTTTAAATATTAAATACTCTATTAACGTAACTATTACCTTTCGTCTTGAGATGAAATTTCGACTCCAAGTTCTTTATGCTCTTTGACAACGCTTTCTGCCACTCCCATATCACTGATCTTTTCTCTGACATTCAGTTTCCTCACCATCATATTAGTCCATTCCACCTGTAAAAAATATACATATTTTAATAAACCTTGAATTTATATGAATAATATTGCAGTGACACTTAACAGCATGAAAAACTTAATATCTAATTAACGGGCATCTAAAGTGGTTTGGTGATAGCAAGTCTCATGCGAATGAATGAACTGAAAATGAGTATCTAATTTAATCCAATTACCACGATTTTTGTCTTTTAGTTTTTAAAAATAGAAGAAAAACATATTGTTAAATTCTTGACGAAACAATGAAATTTGTATCTTAATTCTTGATAGTAATGTCAAATATGAGAAGAATTGCATCAGTTATAGATAATGGGAAACGAAGCTGGAAATATGTAGTTAGAAAGAAAGCTACGTTTTTAAAAAGTATGAATTTGAAATAAAGATGAGGAAACATTTCAGCAGTATATAAAAAAATTTTAAAAACTTTTCGAAAGAAATAAAAATCTAAAAATGGAATGAACTTAAGCTTAAAGACGGACATTAAAAGTACTTATGACATACAAACTGGAAACATTAGAAAATTAAAAATGATAAAATATAAAACGAAATTTAACCCTTTGAGGACGGTCGTACGGAAAACGTGCGGCTCCATCTGGCCGACGTTTCCCAATGCGCGTGGCTGCTCAGGGTCCGCCAACTTTTTCTAGTTAAGCCTGAATGCACTAAAGCTGGTGTCACTCCGACGTGACATTTGGTAGCTAAAACCGACAAGAGTCTGCACGTATTTGTGACAGTCGGGAGAGAATGTGCCAAGTAGCTGGCACACCCGCGTGACAGTCGTCCCCAAAGGGTAAAATATGTCTTAGCAAATCACAAAATATTGATGCTTATGCCTTTCATATTATAATAGTACTTATTACTGAAAAATATTATATTCTTAGGCGTAAAATATTAGTACGTTTCCAACAAAAAAAAACCCTCCCAATATCATTATTGATAAAAATGAAGAAAAAATTACCAAGGAGTTAACATTGGTCTCAAACATCTGCAAACCAGCTGATTCTTCTAGCTCTTTTTTCCTTTCTTTGATTCTTTCCTAAATGTAAAGAAAATATTAACATTCTCTGCTAAAATATATATCTCTCTTATGAGAGAAGAATGATCGCAAAATGTGTTTCAGGTTATACCTTGGAACATAACCAGAAATCTTATAGGCGGTGACAACTCAAATTGACAGTGCGTTGAGAGCTATGAGCGACCGCGTTTCCGATGAATGACGTAATATGTTTTGTACGAGTCTTAGGGCTATACATAGAAATAGATCTACGAAATTAAACGCTTTCATTTTGATGACAGAGATTCATTACACGGAATATTCCTTATTGATGTTTAAAACCAAATTCAAGTCTAATAAATCAGTTACATTTAAATATATCAAGATCATATTCAAAAGTTTTTTACTGAGCGTACTTATACGCCGCATAGTTTTCTCCGCGCTATCAACGTGAGTTGTCAGTGATTGTAGTAAGTGCATATCTATATTTATAATTAATCTTTCGTAAAGAATTTCTAGTTTACATCTTACTGATATTATATAAGGTATTGTTAATCTATTCAAACGCAGAAGGAATTTTAATTGTAAATAAACATTTCATTTATTTACCTCAAACAAAGTGCATTGCACTTTCAAAATTTAAATGTGTTTCAAGAACTCTCTACGCAAATTGTTTTGTAATTCACAAATAATCTTATCATGATCTAGAAAATTCTAATGAATACAATGAACTTTAGAAAAATAGTTTTATAAACCCTTTCATTAGTGTACGAAAAAGTAGAATTTTTTAATTTCAATTATTCTCTACTTTTAATTTTTAATTTATAACTTCTTGTTATAAATATTATGCACTCATGAAATTAATTTTTTTCCTCAGATTCACAACAAAATGGCACCACTCGTATGGAAAAAATTTAATTAAATTAATCGATTAACTGATAAATAAATGCTTAAAATATTAAAATAGTGTACTGTCATCGAGAGCACAAAAGTGTACAAAATTTCAAAACTAGCCCACCAGGAAGTCAGTGAAAATTAGATTACAAAATTCCATCTTAACAAACATGAAACAAATCATGTTAAATAAAAGTGATTAAAAACTTCGAGATTTAAACGGTAGTATTTGTAAGTGATTCAATTTATGTGAAGTCACAACCACGTGACGCAAGTAAATACGCTTGCTATCTAATTGCATATCATTCTACGCTTTTCTTCTTGCCAGATACGCAATGGATAGCAAAATTAGATTAGCATTCATTTGGCATTTCACTTGAGCTTGCATTGATGCATTGCATTGCAAAGATAAAATGTCTTGCTATAGTTAATATCTCTTCTGAAAATATATATTCAATGCATTTTATTCCATAGTGTAAATTTATGTAGTCTGACAAAATATAGTTGTCTATATGATTTACTATAAATAGAGGGACGATAAATTGTAATGTTATACTTGTGTGAAAAAAACCGAGATTCAATAGAGAATAAATTATATAAATAATGTTATACAGTGTAATTTTTTAAATGGGTGTCATCATTATATTAAGAACAATTCATTGTTCTAGCATACTGTATCAGTAGAAAAATTATGCACGTTTAATTCTTACTGTAATGAAGACAGTGCATTGCTCTTTATAACTATGTCGAAAGAAGTAATGAAGTATTGAGCTATATTGCCATGTAACTGTAGAAAATTTGTTTACGTTGAAGATGATCGAAAAAATATGCTGAATAGCTATATTAGCTTACAAAATCCTTTTATGGTATGAATTTGCATCCATTTAAAAGAATGCTGTTGAAATTATATTTATAAATATCAATATTACGGAAAGTGTCGAATAACAAGTAGTTAAAACAGCTGTCTCTTATCATGCATCTGTTAATTCGGTCAAGCGAGCCCTTCCGGTTATCTTTTCATTTGACAATTCATCCAGAATGTGTGAAAATCCGGTTTACGTAAACAAAATAAATAAATAAACCACATCCCAAGTAACACAGCAAGTTATACGAATGTTTGACTAGAAGTGATAAGGGAAATGGAAGTCATGCGAGTTAGTTGTGTATGCTAGAATCAGAGCTGTCGTTTGGAAGTAAGCTGAATGTTGAGCAAAATATTTTCGCAAGCCAGTAGAAAGAAAAGTTAAGGTTGGATTTCAAAATAGCTTAAGAAATATGGAACAAACATTAAAAAGATTATTACCATTTTAAAATGAGAAAATGGATTTAGCTTATCTTTTTTGAAGAATGAAGCTGGCGCGTGTTTGCAAGAGATACTTGTATTGTGCATCGTATTAGATATTCATATTGTTCTTTTATAAATTTAAGTGCAATTTTATTTATAAAATTTTTATTTACTATTAGGCTAATAGATACAGATAATATAAACAAAAGTTGCATTTATTTTTGTAAAATAACACGATATATATGTAATACGATGCACGATATGTCGTAAAATTTGCGTAAGCGCGCCCGCTGGAAGGTTAAAACAATAAAATGCTCGAAAATATTTTTTTCTGATAAAAGCAAATATCGAAGTTAGAAGCCGATATAAGAAAACAAAAAAATAGATTCTGATTTATGAAATAGATTTTAGATCAATTCAAGACATAATGAGTAAGGCCTCGACATCGTTACCATTATTTACATTACTATCACTTACTTGAAATTTTGCCCACTGATCATCTAGGGCACGAATTCGTTTTTGCATTTTATCACCTTGATCTGGATATGAGTTAATAACGCTGCAAAAAAAGGAAATATATGTTATGATTCAACTTATATTTCAGGATATAGTAAACGTAAATATGACAAGTTTTAATTCTTACTTCTCGGCTAGAACATGGGCCTGTTTCACTCGCTCTTCCGCCGGTATCAGTTCTCTTTCAATTGCCTATGAGTAAGAAGTCAGTTTACTAAGTTTATATGGTTGTTGAGTTTAACACAGTTAATTGCTTCATTTGTTTCTTTTGCTATTTTATTCGTTTATTTCGCATTGTAATTCAAAAGATATTTTAACAAAACTATAATTAATTACTTTGAAATTACAGAAGTAATTTAAATGCAATTGAACAAAATGCGGCCGTTCATGATCATCAAAATTAGAATGTCATTATTCTAAAATTAAAATAATTATGTTGTCACTTTCGATATTCCACACCTTAGTTTTAACGATGCTTATTAATATATATTTATATAATAATTTATTATTACAATATATAAGATATAAACTATAATTAAGAAATATTCCTTTTAAAATTTCCAAAGCAAGGGATTTCAGTGTAATTGAACAAAATACGAACTTCCAAAACAAACAAAATTATAATGCTATTATTCTAAAATTAAAACAATTATTGCCATTTTCGACATTTCATTTCTTAGTTTTAAAGATTGTTTATAATTTACGCAACCAAATTTTTCCATTTTCTTGAAAAAAGTATTAACAAAATATTAATCAAATCATAGCATTTTCCCAAGACACTCTTCATTACATTAGTAATAATAAAGAAATTATTCCGTGAGGTGCCCACTGTAGTATTTATGTATCAGTTTTAATAAGTGCTTTAAAATAGCAATTTTATTTTGCATATGCTATATTCTCTGCTTTCAACAGAAACTTAAGTAGACATTATCTTTTTCCCCTAGCAACAAATCAGCTTTCTTCATTATAAAAATTACATATTTGTTTATTTTTAGACACAAAATCTTAATATAATTTATGAAACTGAATAAAAGGTAAAATTATTTTAGTTGCATTTTACACAAGAAAATTTTTAATTCATAAAAGTGTTATAATTGTAAAGAAGTAGTAGAGTGAGAGTTTTCGAACTATTTGAAAAAATTATTTTAATTGTTGCTTGTAGTTTTCTAAAATTTTTGTTGTTCATCAAAAAACAAACTGGTTTCATTTTACAAAAATAATTGTTACAGGAGAATACACTTAAGTATATTTAAAAAATAATAGAATATATATTTGAAGAAGAAAATTATAATATTTTTTTTATCTGGAAGAACAGAGTAAAATAATAAAAATTCGTCTTTCCTTAGATTCTTTTGCTGTCCGTTTGACTCCTTTTACAAAACGACATCTATTAATTATTGCTAATTTGCATTATACTTTCACAAGAAATCAATATTTTTATAAGAATGTTTTCTTTCCTAGACTCCCTTATTTATAATGGATACTTTCCGTTATTTCCTATATTTATAAGAGTGTATTACTTTTGTGACATTTATAACCTATACGACATGGGCTTTTTTTTTTTCAACGGCAATGCTATAAGTCTACATAAATGGATAAAAGGAAGGTATAAAATTATTAAAATGAATTTTAACTTAAATTCTTAAAAAATTTAATTAATTAAGATTTTCATAATTCGAGCTAAAAATGAGGCCGCGGTGTCCTAGTAGTAAGGTCTCGACATCGGGGTTCCAGGTTCGAAACCCGATTCCATTGAAGATCCATCGTGTATTGAGCCTGTTGCACTCTAAATCATACGAAGGGGTCCAAACGTCCTCCCGCTGGTTTGGTGAGGTAGTTTGAAGAGGGGGTGCCAGCTCAGGTATCGCCTTCGTGGATTGACCGTGGATTAAATTACGAGGTCCGTCCCAAAATAGCCCTCGTGTTGCTTAAAATGCGACGTTAATATAACTTAACAATCTAACTAATCCAGCTAAAAACTGGAAAGTAAATTATTTCAGTAATTCATTAATAAATTATTCAAAATGAATTAAAAAGAAAACATGTTAATAATAAAATAAGCATAATGCCGAGTGGCGTATTTTTGATGATCTTCGTATGAGGGTAAAAAAATCAGAATAAAAATCATGATAAAAATGTAAGTTTGAGTTTTTCTAAAAACGTATAAACAAAATGTTAAAATTTATTATGTGTCCTTCATTTTTCGAGAAGAGTTAAATCTGATGTTGTCTGTTCCACCGACAATCATAATAAATTTTAAAATATTGCTCAGTTTCAACAAAGAATATGATAATCGGGAAACTTAATGCATTAACCAGATCAACATTTCGTGAAATATTGCATGTTTTTAAAATAGATTTTAGCTTGAGGAAATTAATCTCTCGTTTTATCTAAGAACTGATACTATCTTGTTAACACTAGTGTAGTTAAGTGTTAAAAATTAATCACTCTCTGATATTGATAAAACTCACTTCTTGTTTACGACGTAGAGTGTCAATGCTGTCAATTTCTCCAACACCTTCATAATTTTCAATTTGACATTTTTCATTTAGCCAATTGATGGTATCATCACAGATTCGGTGAGAAACTAGCAAACTATAAGGAGAAGAGCAGCGTTAACTATTATGAATAACAAGACGTTACGTACTTTTAAGCTTACTTCTACAAGAGCTGGAAATAAATCTCCCAAGCGGCATAAAATAGAGGAAATAATTCATTTCAAATATTTATTCACTCATTAATGGGAACTCGTTAAAAGCTATTAACCCTTTCTAAGGCGGTGGGAAGTATACTTCCCACGAAATTCATCAATTTTCAAACGTACAAGTAGTATTTTCAAGTTCTCATTAAATTTTTCGTTGAAACAGAATCCTAGACGTTCCAATTTCTTATCTCAAACCGTGCAAAAGTGTCTTGACTTTTTAATTTATTATAAACTAATGAAATTAATTAACAAAAATTAATGTCATCCAATAAGCTAAATTAATTTCTTTTCTTAAATTAATCTCAATCCCATAGTTATTTTATTATACCATTACTAGAAAAAAATGACCCTTGAAAGGGGTAAGTAAAAATATTAAATATTCTCAGAAACTGAGAACAATAAAAAGATATGTAAATTATTTTTGTTTTTTTTTACTCCTCTAATGTTTACTATTAGTATGGAACTATAAAATATCGGTAATTATCTTTTCCACTCAACCTCTGTCCTACTAAAAGAAAATGACGTCTCCTCATCGGAATCCATACATAACGTAATCATCTTTTTTGGTATAATTTGCATTTTCGATGCCATTTTTTTATCATATGCTTGCTCTCAAAATTAATAAATTTTTGTATTTGCTCATTAAGCAACAAGATATTTATCTAGTCTATATTTCTTTCCATAAAGTAAAAAACAGAGTGGTAACTTTGAAAGGATATACAGGGTGAATCCGAAGTCCGGAGCATTTTTTAAAATCTATATTCGTATATGAATGATGATAAAAAGACGCTATTTGCACCGAAAGGATGAAAAGAAATAATATTTTTTTGTCACGAAATACAAATCTTACAGTTAGCATAGCTTGCACTTTTAACTACCAGATGATTCTACAGTTGTCGGAATGATGCGTTGCATACGATAAGACACTGGTCAGCTTACAAATATTCAATGTATAGCCCTCCATTCTGGAGCTCAGCTAGGAGACAAAATAACCTCAATTTTCCATAACAGTAAACAACACTTCTGTTTCTGCTGTTCTGTCACATCATCCGAAATGGGACTTAATGCTGCGAAAAATGTGGTTTCTCGTCTGGCAGTTATGTTTTAAATGGCACGTAATCTACTGACAGTTCTTTATAAAACTGTTGCTTGGTCGTATTAAACGATTACAACTCTTTTTCTATACAATTAAATATCATCTAGGCAAGAACTATAAATTTCACCGAAAAATAATTATCCAGCTAGTGCTTAATAAAATTAGTAAATAGAATCAATTCATACTAGCACTTTACAATCAAATGCCGCATAATTTAATTTTGAAATTTTTTTAGTAATATTACGTTATCGTACAGCATATGACAATGTCCAGTTAGTTAGATTATCATACATATGCATTTATATTTGTCATGGGACTCCTCTATAATCAGTCAACTCACCTCGTGAAACCTTTCAAATTCTTTTCTTTGAAGCTTGTAATGTCATGCAAGTGCTGCCACCTGAAATATAAAACATATTATTTCAGATTTGTGGTTGCCTAGTTTGTTATTTTAACTTATTTTATTAACCCCTTAAGTCTCGCGCCCGTCGTATTGACTTGCATCGAATTATCGCATTTTTAGGCTTATAAACTAAAATTTAATCATTAATTAGCTTTATAATTTGACACAAAAATTACGTCGAATCCATAAGCATCCCAATTATTCTATGCCTTCTTAGATGAATGAAAACGACAGTTCCTTTTCAAAACAGGAGGGGTCATCTTATTAGATAACAAAAAAAAGCGCAACTTAAGGGGTTAAAGTAATATCAAATGAAAATGATTTAATGGCATACCTTCGATACACATCATGAAATAAAATCCTTGCAGTCTGTGCGTGTTCCGATTTTTCATCTTCGAGCGCCTCACATAAAGTTTTAAGTTGTTCAATGACTAAGCCGTGAGAAGCTAAATCTGTTATGAATCCCTGAAATAATTTGAAAATAGCTTTGGTTATCAGTTATCAGATATAATTATTTCAGAATTTCTTCTCTAATAAAGAAACAACTTTAAATCTTAGTTATGCATCCACAAAATTCGATAGAAATTTTCAATTACAGGTTTGAATTCAGTAACTGCTCTAGAATAAAACTTACGTACTCGTAATTATTTGAATATAATAATAATCAAAATAAAACTATGAAAAAACTAAATCCTTCCTTTTCTATATGTTGAAAACAAATTCAGCTTACCTCAAAGCATTTCTCAACTTCATCAGCATCCTTGCCAAAGTCATTTGTGTTTATGATGCGTTCCTGAAAGTTAATATAAGAAACAAATGTGACTGTCTATTTTTTCCAAAACAAATTTATTTGTAAAAGATTGTCTAAACTTTTGTCACTTACCTTCATTCGCATCCATTTTTCCATTTCCTCGCATCCATTTTTGAAACGGAAAAACATGCAGTTGTGCTGAAGTCGTTGTCGTCTTTCCTGAAATACAGAATTAATTTTTTTGACAAATAGATTAGTTTAGTTTAGTTATATTAACGTCCCGTTTTTTGAAGCAACACGAGGGCTATTTTGGGACGGACCTCGTAATTTTGAACCTCGGTCAGATGACGAGGACAACACCTGAGCTGGCACCCCCCTCTTAAGCATTTATTATAAAAGAGAACCAAAGTGAAATGATTAGTAATAATGTCGGACAAAGCGATAATTAACCCTGGAATGGTAACGTTGAGTCAAATTGACTCTTCCTGCAATTCAAACTGCGAAGTAACGTTACCATTCCAGGGTTAAATTAAAAAGTCAATGATAAAATTTGAATATCATATTTAAATTGAAGATTAAATTCCTATAATTTTTTTTAAAAAGCAAAATGATGAACATCTGAATCCCAACCAGCCAACATTGGCAAAGTAATTGCTGTTGTCTGGAAGTAACACAAGCGTTGGTGATTAAAATACGAACATTCAATCAAAATACGAAAAGCAATTCTCCGTTTAGCAGATATTGATGCGTAAATGTCTTGTGTCCGATTACAGACGAGTTAGAACTATGCCATTTTTTCAGTTACTTGGAAAAGGCAAAGACGGGTTAAGGCCAAAGTGCTCAAGGAGTGCTACAGGGACCTCGAAATTATATTTTTGCAACGATAGATTTAATTTTCCTCGAAATTTTTCAAATTCGCTTACGAAGTTATCATTCATTTATTAGATTGAAGAACGAGCTTTCATTTCAATGATTATCAAATACTTTAGTAGCCGTTAGCAGTAATGGATCAAGTTCAGTATCAAAGACTAATCTAGTATTTCCTGCATTCAGTTAGCTATTTCGGACAATTGCCCCGGTGGTAGTAAGGAATCGATCACTTTCCATTTCTCCCTCCCACTCTTTTTTATAGGTTACTGAGTGGCATTTGAGACTTCTCATCAGATAGGGGAGAGTCACCGACTTTGGACTACTTGAACATTTTTTAATGTTTAGTGATGGAAAAATGATTTTAAGAAAAAACAAGCAGTAGAAATTTTTGACGTGAGAACGTCTTTCCGCTCGTTAAGCCAGCCATTCACTTCACATATAAACTGGATATTTTGGAACGCGAGAAGGAAAAAGCCATAAAAATCTATGGAAATCAGCCAAATGGCTTGTGGTGATTGGAATTCCGTCTGGACTGAAATCGGAGCGAAAACGCTAGAGTTTAAAGTCTCGCTTCAGGGGCTCTACCACGATTCTACCGGCAACTATTCATACCGAATAGTTCTCGCATGCGAGAAATCAAATTCAGCGAGAAAATAGTCGTGACCTTCAATTTAGATCTACCACCAACGCCGAGTGAAACCAAAGGGAGTAATTTCTCACCGTTTCCGCGAGTGCGAGGAGTGGAAACGATCGACCAATCAAAAGAGAGCACTCCTTCCGATTTCGAAACATAAACAAACAAATCGACTGTCGAATCGGCCTGTGAAGTATATTGTTTTAGTGAAAACTACTTACTTTTGTTCAAATGGTTGTAATCATGCAGTTTTCACAGCATAATCAAACATATAATTTGTTAGATAAGTGGTTAATAAGTGAAGATTTTGTGCACTGTTCACAGACAAATCTTTGATATTTCTCGAATATGAATTTTTCTTCCTAATGAATCGTGTTTTTACACTTTATGTCATTGTTTTATCTGTTTATTTCTGGAATATGACATGCATAGAATGAATTGACTCTTTCTATGAATGTGCTTTGTTATGCAATAAAATATGTTTTGTTTTTTTAATGCGTATTTTCAATACTACATGTATAATCACTGTATCATTTTGCATCTAATAAGGACAAATAAACTCCAGAGAGTACTTCACATATAAAACATCAAAATAACATTTTTGAATATTGTTTACAGTTGTTTTTCATGAAATCATAGGTAAATAAATGCTCTTATCAATGAAATATGATGTAATCAATAAGTGTTTAAGCAAGGAACCCTTCTTGCATCTTCTTGCGCAAGAGCTAACATCAAAACTAGAGCCATCATTTAAAGTATCGCGAAACAAACAACACAACCTTCTCACTAGCGAAAAGTGCTTCTCGCTTGCCTTTAGCGTGGTGAGAAAAAACGGTTGAAACTCGCTAGGGATTTCGGTACCCAAACGATTTCGATAGTTTCGTGTTAACGGATTTAGATGACATTGCGAAATGTGACGTCACGAGTGGGAGAACGGGTCATTTTCTCGCAACATAATGGTTGTCGGTAGAATCGTGGTAGAGGCCAAGAGGGACCCTGAACGAGGTTATCGAAAAGAACAATGCCTTGCGTAGATTGAAACCTCGCTTTGAAGGTAGCATAAATTAAAATCTGCTGACTGGGGAAAATCGAAGAGCGATTAACAAGCAGCTGTAGAGAGGGAAAGAAGATCGCTTCCCCTACCTTCGTTCAAAGTTAGCGTCCTTTTAAATATAAGTGAATGGCGTGCCTGTATTTTTCGATTAAAATGAGTGAAAAAAACGGGCTTAGGACAAATGGCATGACTATCCTTCAAGTGAATGGCCGGCTTTACAGTGATAGTCGGTCGATCTTTCTTGAGTGACAAAATACCGTCAGATTTGAATCGCTAATAACTATAAGACTAATAATGCGAAAAGAATAATTGACCCCACAACGGATAAATCCTATCTGTAAATCCGGCCATTCACTTGAAGTATAGCCATGTCATTAGTCCTAAGTCCGGTTTTTTTTCCACCCATTTTGATCGAAAAATACAGGCACGGATTCTGAACGAAGGTAGGGGGAGCGATCTTCTTTCCCTCTCTACAGCTGCTTGTTAATCGCTCTTCGATTTTCCCAGTCAGCATATTTTAATTTATGTTACTCTCAAAGGCGTGCTTCAATCTACGCAAGGCATTATTCTTTTCGCTAGCCTCGTTCAGGGTCCCTCTGTAGCGAGACTTTAAACTCCAGCGTTTTTTGATCCGATTTCAGTCCAGACGGAATTTCATCCACCACAAGCCATTTGGCTGATTTCCATAGATTTTTATGGATTTTTCATTCTCCTGTTCCAAAATATCCAGTTTATCTGTGAAGTGGATGGTCGGCTTAAGAGTTTGTCGCATAGTATTCGTTTTGCCTGTGACGTCATCGTACCAGTGTAGGCGCATGCGCGTGATTGTGATGAATTCGTTTTATGTAAGGTTATAAATATGTGTAGCGTGGAAACGCGTTTAGCTAAGAGGTTGATTCTGGTGTCATTTTAAAGAGCTGGAGGAGAATTACTAGGACCCAAAGTGAGACAATAAAAATATTTATCAGAATATAAGCAAAAATCGGTATTAAATTGAAAATTTCAAACTCCGCATGTTTTTTGATTATAACATGCAGAGTTTTCTTTCGAATTGTACGAAACTTACAAAATACTTGACAATACATAAAATAAACATTGTATTAAAATTTGAATTCAAAAATTTCAATATTACGGGAAATATGAGCATTTGTAGCAAATAATGTTTCACTGCGCATATACGAAATGTAGTTCTATATACTGTCAACAGATGGCGCCATCAAAAGCTACTCTAAATAAAACATAAGAAAAGTGCAGTTCGGGTCCGCGCCATAGATTTTTCGTGAAAACGTCGGGATAAAACCATAAAACAAGTATTTCGTATTAATATGTAACTTAATTATCAATCTCTTTAATACAATATTTACACAGAGTAGTATAACGGTTACAGAATAGATAAATCACAAGCTACCACAGACCCTTGCTACATGCGAAAAAGTTGTGATTTATCTATTCTGTAACCGTTATACTACTCTGTGTAAATATTGTATTAAAGAGATTCAGTGGCGAATCCAGGATTCGGGTCTGGGGGGGGGAGGGGCTGAGGTCATAAAAATTTTGTATCGTAGTGACGAATGTCAAACTTCATGGCTTATATAAACCAAAATACTTCAACTTTACAGGCTTTCCTCTCCTGACAATAAGAATAATAAAGAACACTACAATACTTTCAATAATTTAAT
This sequence comes from Araneus ventricosus, assembly GCA_013235015.1. Lineage (NCBI taxonomy): Eukaryota > Metazoa > Arthropoda > Arachnida > Araneae > Araneidae > Araneus > Araneus ventricosus. The sequence continues at coordinate 2,283,293 of BGPR01000020.1, read as the reverse complement.
AAAAAATACAATGAAATAGCTGACCAAAAAATGTTTTCGACCGCGCCAACGCTACAAGTGCAAGTGGAATGACTAGAGAAGTAGGAAAATTTTCGAGCCTGTCAAGTCCGAAAGCAATGTTGTCACGATTTTATTACTATTCTTTTAAAATGAAAATTAAGACCAAACAGTTGTAGTGATTTTAAATTAAATCAAGAATTTTGGTTTAGCTCTGGGGGGCTGCATCCTGATAGCCCCTCTCCTGGATTCGCCACTGAAGAGATTGATAATTAAATCACATATTAATACGAAACACTTGTTTTATGATTTTATCCCGACGTTTTCACGAAAAATCTGCGCATTTCTTATGTTTTTGTAGTTTATTTATCTTCAGAAAAGTGTAAATAACTTTTCATGAAATGCACTTTAAATTAGGAAAAAAAGAAGATTTAAAAAATGTAGATCCAATATAGGAAACCAGTTGCCTAGATTAGACCACTGGTTACCCAGATTGGACCATCAATTTCTTTAAGCACAAGAGGATTTCATTAAGCACAATTAAAGTAAAAATATTTTTTGATTCTATGATTCACATCAACATACAATGCATAAATCCATGTATGACATTCTATGTATTGTATTACTTCCTCTTCTCCCTTTCTTTCTTTACAAACGATACTTATCCTAAGCTTTTATACTTTTTGATCCAACATTTGATGGCTTTGTGTCCATTTTAGTGTTTTTTCTTTGACTTTTTCCAATTTCAATTTACGAGGACTACTAATGGTGATAAACTGCTTTCTGAGTTATTCCTATAATTTAAGATAATAATCTCATTGGTTTAAATGGCTCAATTTAGCCTTATTGTGTATGGTCCAATCTAGGGAAACTTTGAACAACAATAAAAATTTTCCCCTAACCTTAGTTTTAAACTATTTTCATAAATTAATTATAGTAAACTGTAGCTAAAGAAATTTCCTATCTGAGGATATACTAACTTATTTTCCTACTTAATTCAGAACAATGTAAGGGCATTTGGTCTTTTGTTAAAATAAGCTATTGGGATGTCTAAATCTAAACATTTGTTCTCTAACTGTAACCTTGTAGCGCTTTCTCCTAGAAATGAGGATCTACACTCTATTTACATCGTTTCAACATAATTTGCCTATTTCACGGCATAAATATTTAATAGAATTCAAGTTGTGATAATTGTCCAAATACGGCCTCCCTCCCGTATGTTCCCTACTGATTTTTATCGCGTCAAAGAATGTAATATCCTTATGCATCTCGATTATGTTACGGTGATAAATTTTACTGCTCGCTTGAAGTTTTAAAATATTTGAAGCGAAGTTCTGACCGCTGAACGGTGAAGAAATAAGCCCGAACGGATGTCCAATGTGCAAAAGAAACAATTCAATGCACAACAAAAGAAACTTATATATTTTTATCTTAGAAAAGTTCATTTTGTGTAGAGTAGAAGATTAAGTATATATTATAAACATTTTATTTAAACTAATCCTAATGTTTTAATAACGTTTTTATTTATTCCTATTATATGCTAATGCTTTTATTTGATTACTGCGACCACCTGCCGACATGGAACGCAAAAAAAGCTTCCATTATATAAGCCCCAAAATTAAAATCTTTCTTAACACAATGCTAATTTTTATTTTGCTAGCGAATGCAGGTGTTGGCATGAAAGCCTTAATAACATAGAATCAATGTTTTGAATACCAAAATGTGAGTTCATTACACTCCGAAGAAAATTCTATATTCAGTTTCATTTTTTGAAGTACTTCAGCTTTAGTCTTACCTCACATCTTCTCTGAAGTTCAGAAAAGGAGTTTTCAATCTGAGCCTGTCGATCATAGATTTGGGCTTTCGTAAGTGTTTGGCTCCTAGAATCCTCTAAAAAAACACAATGTTATTATAATGAGAGCTACTCAAATGCGATGTACTTAAGAGCAAATTCGTATAAAAGTAACACACTTCAAAGAAATTTCGGTAAATATATATCCATAGCATTTTTATAACATGATTTTCATTCACTAGAACGAACTTTCATTACTGATTTCAAGAATGTGGTATGTCAAAAAAAAAGATTCCATAATGCATACAAGTATGTATCTAAAAGCTATCTGCATAATTACCTGCCGACTATTTTACAATAATAATTAATATTCAACAAGACAATACAGTAAGAGTTTCATTTGAAATAAAAAATGCTGTTCAGTCAGACAGCACATTTTATTCCAAGAAAAGGTAAAAAAGCGAAGAAAATCTCTCCAATTCCGGAAAGAGCTTACATTAAAAAATTTATTAATTCTATGACAGAACACCAAATTTCAATTGTTCCAACTCGGGATATAAATGAAAGGAATTTAAAATTATTGAACAGTCCTTTTAGAGTTCCTTTACAACAGCTTGCTGATGTTACAAAATCATATTGAATTTTTCTATTTGTTCAGTTACAGTAGTACCAATACAGACAAACTTGGTTTACTTAATATGTCCACTAACTGTATCTCGAAATTCATCATGTAAAATCTTGTTCCTTCCCTTTGGTTCTAATAAGATTTCTAAAACAACCAAAATTGTTACAAATGCGCAAGCTCCATCCCCAAACCAGAATTGTTGCAAATGCGCAAGCTCCATCCCCAAACCAGAATTGTTACAAATGCGCAGGCTCCATACCAAGGATAGGCTCACGCGCACCACCATTAAGAACAGCGCCTCTGTGTGGTGTGAACTGTGACATGTCAATCTGAGCTGAGACAACACTAGTGGACATGTACCCAAACCCCCAAGAGTAAAACTATGTTAATGATTAACTCATAATCTAAATGTTTGTCTCTCTTAAGTGTTCTGTGTTAGTGTTATATGAATATTTAATGTTAATGCCATGAATTTTATTATTTAAAAAGAGATCTAGCTGCTGTCATAGAATTTGATTTCCATCCTCTATCTTATTTCTGAGGCACAGTTTTCCAATCTCTCTCGTAGATGATGCTAAAAGAGATCGCGGAATTCAGTTGCTTATATTTTGTTCATTGAAATAATGGCTTGCAGTACAATATGAAAAAAACAAACATGGGATTTATTCCAAACTTCGAACAAAAGGCTAAACAAAATATAAGAAAAGATCATAACTATAGAACAATTCGAAATGTATTGTTTGGTCTTTATTATCTGAAATTCTATCAATTCATTCAAAGTTATTTAAAAAATTAAGCAAAAGAAATTTTACACTTCCTTGTTCGTATCTATTGTTTGAAATTATATCAAACACTTTAAAATGATGAAAGAAATCAATCTGAAAAATCCGTGTTGCATTGCATTGGACTTAATTGCTATTTCCAAAACTGCACATTGTTCAGGAAGGAAATGAGAGCTCTTCATCATACGAAATTTCATTATTACGATTTATGAAACTGCATTTCGCATTTAAATTTAAGTGAATTTGCAGAGCTAGAAAAATGAGCAAAATTCAGTTCATTATAAATTAATGCTGTTTTTCTGAAGTTTGCTTAGTGCAAAACTTCGAGCAAAAGGCTAAAGAAATCATTAGAAAATATTGCAACTCCAGAACATTTCGAAATAAATTCCTTGCTAGCTGCTTTAATTATTTGAAATTAAATTAACTCATTTAAAATTATGGAACAATTTAAACGAAAGAAAGCTTACACTTTCGTGTTTGAATGTATTATTCGAAATTGCATCAACTTTTTTAAATGATGAAAGAAACTAAACTTAAAAATTTTCTACTTCCGTGTTGCATCGGACTTAATTACCATTTCGAAAACTGCGCATTGTTCTTGAAAGCTATCGAAAGTCTTTTTCATAAAAAAATTTACGAAACTGCATTTCGCATTTAAATTTTAACGAATTTCCATAGTTAGAAAAAAAAGTATAAAATCAGTTTATTAAAAAATAATGCTCTTTTCCTGATTTTTGTTCCTATTTTAGTCGTTCTATTACTTTTTAAAGCTTTGATAGTGTTATATTGTATGCTATGCGAGATGTTTTTCCTTTTCGTATCCTGGTGCAAGATCGTCGCTTAGGGCCTACGTGCACACCGACAGCCAGGGGTGACTTTTTATCCGTCAGTTCGAGTGTTGAAATCTCCAAAAATTAGCCCTTATTAACAGTCTCATCCAATCAAAGGGGGTTGTTTTTCTGTGACGCAAGGCCAGGATGTGGAGAGGGATGAGATTCCTTTCACTTGCGAAAATATTCAGACGCGCTGCTGGATGATAAACAAGGAGAAAAAAAATGATGCCCATCTTTCGTTCCAGTGCGGACTGTTCGAATTGCAATTGCTCAGTTTTTGAACGAAATGAGGAGTGTGTGAATGCCCTGTTCGTGTAATGTTCCCAGTCTGGATTAATACGGTATTCATAAAATAATGAGCGGACTTGTATGATTGATATGCGTGATATTTCGCCCATGTTATCAAGTGGTCGAAAGAAACGTGTCCAAGACATAGAATATGAGGGTGGACATGAATGGACACCTCCAAGATTTCTGAAACATCACAATGAGGAATCCGACCCATTAGGAGCTCTCCGGCACCGTGCAGAGTGCATCAGATAAGAGTTTTTCATTTTATCACTTATATTATTTTTGCCTTTTTCATAACTAAGAATAAAAGTCAATTATTGGATCTAATTTTTTTACCTTTTTGATGATGATCTGGAAAAGTTTGAGGACTGTCAAACAAGGGCAAAAAGTTGTCTCTCGGACTTTTGAAGTGTGCCTAAATGTATAAGACTTTAAACGATAAAAAAGGCCTTCCATACAGTTTATGTAATATTTACTCGAGAAATAGTATTCCTAAATAGTATTATTAATTTTCAGTTTAATTCAATAATGTATGTGTTATTTTTTTTTTGATATTATGTTCGCATATGTTGATCAACATTTTTACTTTTAAAAGGGGGCCCCTGATAATCTACAGTATAAATACATTATAAGCTAATGTCAATGCTTGTCTTTTTATGTATCAACATAAATAATTTTTTAGTTCCTTTTTTTCAAGAGTAATTCACTTTATTCATGCCTGATATTATTCATTCTTCTTTTTATATTCATGCATGATATACTTCTTCTTTTTTTTATATTTTGGTTAAAAATATTTAAACTAAACACGAATAAATTTACATAACAGATACCCAGATAGCACGTACATTTGCAGCAAGTTTTATTTTTACTTGATATTATCTTGTCATGGCAAATTTGACGCGTCGATGTTGTAGCGAAACTGCTGCAAAGTAATGAGGCAGTCGCCACCCTCGCTTTCAAAACAAGTTTGCTGTGAAGATGTCATGATGAATTTTGCACCACGATTGCAAAACAAGTTTGCTGCAAAGATGATAGCACACTTAGAGATAATCTTTGTCTCTGTTTTAAAAAACATCCGATTTTTAATAGCATCTCCTAGACCGTCCTTCTTTTTATTAATTCAATAAATCAATGATAATTTGTGAAAAAACTAACTTTTTCATAAAAAAATTTTGAAACATTTTCCATCTTTTTACTAAATATAGAACTCGCACTTTAAAGAAAACTATATCGCCTTTCTCTTAAAGTTGAAATTTTAACGTTTATAAACAAAATTAAACCTAAAAAATAGTCAAAGTTTGTTGAAAAATAATAACTTACATTTTGTCCCATTTAAAAAAATAATTACTTTTGAACTCTAATTTCGTAATTTATTCTACTAGCAAAACGTAGTTATTAGCGAAAATCGCTCTCTCTTTGACTTCAAATCATATTCTCAACTCAAAATTTAAAAAAAATTGAATTTGAAAAAAATTGAAAATTAATCAAGAGAACAGTTTAAAATAAATCGTATATATGAAAATCTATTAGCGCAATCTATCTTCTCCTCTCAGAGTCTACCTGGCCGAGTGGTTAGAACGTCAGGTTTAGGAAGCGGTAGGTCGCGGGTTCTAATCCGAAGTTGTGTTCGTACTCTGCTTTTGCTATAGTTTGCAATGAGTTTGGCATGACAAGCCTGTGGCAAATTTGACGCGTGGTGACTTCGAAGTTTGCGTTAACGTGCTGCAAACTTGTTTCAAGCTTGCACTCTTGTCGTGTCAAATTTGTTGCAAGCTTGCAGATTTGCAGAGCAAGATTGCTGCAACTTTGCTGCAAACTAAAATTGCTATCTGAGTAGATTTTAAAGTAATTTATAACTGAAAGGTTTAGTTGGTTTGGTCTGATTTAATGGCCCCAAAACCAAATTCGACCAAGCTGTACCAATGTATAACTACAAAAAATAAAGACATGAGAATGTAAAAAGCTATCATTCAGAAAGCAAAGAAATTTTACCTTCCAAAATGTTGAAATGCGGTTGAGATGTTTTCATTGGAGATGCCAATACTCCTCTCTTATCAGAATATTTGGGCTGAAAAAAGCAGAACTGAAAGTTCTAATAGACGAATTTGTAACAGAAAGTGTAGATATATCTTCAATGGAAATATTACACACATATTTTTCAGTCTACTTAGAATTACCTATACTTATAAATATTACCTTTTCATAGGAAACATTGCATATTTTGTCGACTTCTTGACGGAGTCGCTGTAATTCCGAAATATGTGTCGATATTTCTCTTTGGATGTTGGCATGTCTTCGTAGCAAGGCCTAAGGATAAAAAACACACTGAAGTGGGGCTAACTGAGATAATATTTCTGATTGTATAAAAATAGCGATAAAACAAAGCGAAAGTTTTTTTCTCAAAATCATTGATATATTCTTTTTCTTACCAATTAGACAAAATGAGTTAATTTGAACAATTGAAAGAAATTAAATTATGCAGACGTTTTAAAATCTACCATGACTTGTGTAAAGAATAAACTCAAAGCCGAATTTTGCTACAAAACATTTTTAGAAAGTAGAATATAAAAATGTCTACAACGTAGATTACATATTTTCAAAAAATATGATTATTTGGTAAAATATTCATAATTGCTGGTTATTGATGTAAATATTTATAATTATTCATTAAAAATGTTATTTGATTGAAAATTCTTTTTTACTTCGCATGTAAGTTCATCGGATCCACAATCCAGACTGGATAATAGGTGAAGTTTTTCTGAAATCCAGGAATCACCTTCATCTGCGTCAGCTAAATACTACAAAAAATATAGAAATATATTTATTATGAAGAAAATTTATATGAGATAACATTTTTTGTTTTGTTTTCGAGCAGAAAAAAATACATTATAGGAGCCCAATTCAGTCAAACCACTAATCATCATTGTTATATCAAAATATCATATGTCAAAACATTTTATTGATGCTGAACACACGAATAGGTTTACTACGTCTACTCTCAAATTCTTGTATGTGATACGAAAGTGTTGTATTTTGTCTAAAAATGCCATATGTCGCTTGTGGTTCTAGCTATTACATCAAAATTTCATGTTTTGCTGTGTGTGGTTTTTGATATACGACATTTTGCTATAATAGCGACGTAATAATACATTCAAAACATAACCACCGAGATAAAAAAAAAATAAAAGAAATAAAATAATTTACAATATATTGTGGAATCTCACACAGATTAGTTTGCTATCATATTTAAGTCACATAAAAATTAAATGATACAGAACAAAAGTTTCATTAGATGTTAATTGTCTTTTATTAAAATTTAAAGAGATGCTTAATGCCTGGTATTTTATTTCCTTGTTTGCGTTATTGTAAATGGATATTTTAAATTTGATTACTGTTACATACTCCCAAACGATGTCTAATAGAATTCTCACTTACAAGGTGTATCAGCAGTAGCATCAGAAAGTCGATTTTGTGCCTACATTACTTTTTATTTTTATTCTTCCCGTGTAATGCTTTATTAAGAAATTAATTATTTGAATTTTGATTTTATTGTACTGAATTTTGAAACGTGTTTGTTGAAGCCATCTTCCAGAAAAGTGCCCCGAAAATTGACACAACTTGCACTGCACTTGGTTTGATCGACGATAACTTCTTCACAAACGTACGGCAAGAACTTATTTACCGATGTGACATTTTCAGAGTAACGTAGGCAGCCACACCGAACATTTGCAAAAAGGGTAAAAGAGTTTTTTTCATTATCTTATAATCAAGTGTACTCTCGTGTTTGGTTATATAGTTATGCCTGTTAAACCTTCTTTTTACAATACTAAGTGATGCCCATCTTGCATATAATACGGCTGAATCATCACAGAAAATTTATATTTATGTCCTATTAAAATTAATCTTCCTCACTATAATGTGTTTCTTATTTACGTTACTGTATAGTTGCCAATCCTGGTTTTCTTTCATTCATAAACCAAATACATTTTTTCATTCATAATGATATAAATACTACCACTGCACTATATTTTAGATTTCCTAACTAATCGAAGAGAGGGTGTTTCAAGAGTAACCAATGAGGCCTTTAAAAAACGATTTTTGTGACTGAAGTTAAATGCGGTCATTGATATAGCGGGAAATAATTGCTTTCGTAGAAGCATTTCGGTGGGCAGTGAGAAAAAAAAAAAAACATCTGCCCAATGAAACAGCTGGAGTGCAAAAATCAAACAAGTATGTAGGGGGCAAACGGACTTTTCGCCGAATTGTAACCATTAAAGCATGGAAATATAAATTACACAAATGGCTACATGTATAAAAGCATCACATTATTGCACGAAAATAATAAAATAATATCACTGGTAGCCTTAGAATTGTCAGGCTTCTGTTGAAACCGCGAAAAATCAAATAACGTAGGCAATGGCGTGGAAGCAATCAATATACAATAGACCAGGAACCGTGAAAAGTTTGATATGGTCGGATGAATTATATCTTCCTGCCTTTTTGAGTTTATATCGTGTTTGTGGATGAAGATCACTAGGTTGAACCTACCTGTTTCAAGTCCTCTGACGAATATAGCGGCATTCTTTGATGCACTGGGTTTACATACTTAGTAGAACTTAAAAGGGTAAAAAATTAGAGCGATGGTTCTTAGACGATGATATGGGTACATCCCCTGGAGTACTTGCAATGTTATTCAGATCGCGAACACGAAATATAATCAGTAAAGATAATACAATACAACTATTAGTTTTCTGATGACGCAAGTAATAAATTTGTTATATATCTATTTTATAATATCAATATATGACAAGAATCTCTCTTTATTTTTTGGTACAGACATTGTAAAATTAAATTATTATATGTAATCTCAGTATTATAGTATTTTTTTTTCCAATTAAGCCCTGATTTTACAATGTATTACTCTATACAAGGCATTGAACAAAAGTTAAGGTATTAAAAAATAATGATTATATAACTAAGTATGTAATATGAGATTATAAGAAAATAACTCAAGTGAAAAATTATTGAGAATACCTGACTCAGAGAAGGCATTATATTGTGCGTGAACTTAGCAGAAGGAACATCAAAATTAGTAGAGTACTTACGACTGCTTTGTCTCACGAGAGAAACGACTTTAATAGTGTTCTTCAGATTTGAACATCATCGTGGTTTATAGATGGATAGTGTAGAAGAAAATTTAACCTTCTTGTTTCTCTGTCAATATATTATCTCATATATTGGATGAAAATCGGGTAAAACATTACACTAATGGCGATTGCTGTTTACAATTATTTATCGTCCTAATTTGAATGTTTTACGCGCAAACAGATATTTGTACTTATTTATTATCAAATAGTACGTTCTCCTATGCTGTTGTTCGAATCATTTTATTGAGTATCCTGAAATTTCAGAAAGCATGTATGGATATCAGCTTTATTTATTAATCGGAGACTATATAATTCCATTTTTTTCTTATCGTGGCAGTCTACCAGTGAACGATTATGAGTGCACCATATATATATATATATATCTTTCACTCAACTTTGAAATTGCTTTAACCCTTTCTGAGGCCGTGGGATTATACTTCCTACCAAATTCATCAATTTTTAACTGCATTTTTTAAGGTTGGCGTAAGTTCTCGCCAAATTTTTCTATGAAACGAAAACCTGGATGTTCCAGTTTCTCATCTCAAACCATAACGAAGTGTCTTGACTTGGTAATTATTTATTAATTAATCAAATTAATTAACAAAAAATAATGTCATCCAATAAGCTAAATGAATTTCTTTTCTTAAATTAATCTCAATACCCAAGTTATTTTATTATATCACTACTAGGAAAAAAATGGCCTTATAAAGGGTTAAATGTGTAAAAAAATTTTTCTTATATAGTAAATCAAATCACAGAAACTCTTGTCTAGTAATGATAAATTTCGATCCGAATCCTTCCATTCTCAAAATAAGGCGGATGCATTTACATCATTTTAAATGAAGTCAACATATCATACATTCTATAGATCTTCAGATAACAAAATCGAAATGATGAATATTAAAGGTATTAGAGAAAAGACCAAAAGAAAAATCAAGTACAGTTTACGTAATTAAATCTGAAATAGTTAAGTACTTGAAAACAGCATTTTCATTTAAAAAGTTTTTTTACATAAATCACTAGGAAGTTACATCATGAGTATAAAAAACTGGTTCAACTTTTTCGATTGGCGTATAGAAAAATTTTGCCTCTCTTCAGATTAATGAACCATGATAACACAAAAAAAATCCAAGAAAAGAAAGTACCTGGTAGGCTTCAACAGCGAATGCAATCTGTTCTCCTTTTGTTTTCCAGGATTCTTCAAGAGAAGCTAATGTTTTCGTCAGTCTCGGATCTTGCATTTCTTCAGAAAGTTCCTTTTTTAATTTCAAATCAGACCCTAGAGACTGAACAAATAGAGAAAAGTACATGAGAAGATTTTCCAAAAATATGTATATTTGACATAATTTTATAATTTTGTATTCGTCAAACGGAAAATAAAGTGTCTGAATGAAGTTTGGAATTGCATAGTTTTTTTTTTCTTTGCAAGTGAGATTTAGTAAATATATTAAATTGCAAGGAATTGGAGATTTTCCCTGGGAGTTAACGGTTAGTGAGAAATGGAATATATAGATAAAGTGAAACCTCTACACAGCGACCACCCTCCATTCCAAGCAAAATTGGCGGCTCTCAAGGTTTCTCGTTTTTAGAAGACAAATTATTTATTTAAACAAGCCCTAATTCATTATTTCTGACACAATGGATTTTAATGGATTCTTTTTTCTATCTAAAGAAAAAAAGAACATAATTCGATTTTTTTTTTAAATATGCAATTTGTGTTTGCTTAGATCTTTCAGTTTATTCGGAAGTAACTTTTTCTCAGTTTCGTTTTTTAACCCCTTGCCCTACGATATTATTTAACCTCCTATTTGTGGCATCATCACCAGCTGTGTTGTAAACTGCAACTGTATGAGATATAATCCGCCCACTTTGGTGATGTCATCCGTGGACCAATGGCAAGCAAGCTGCTGAACTATTTAAGGGCGATGTTCCCGCCTGTTCGCTCTCTCACTCTTGTATCATCTCACCGCGCGTGATCATATGATGTTATAATTTAATTTATGCTTTTAATTTAATTGTTGTCATATTAAACATGTTTTCGTTATAAAGTTGTGTTCTTTTTCCGTGTTACCTGCACTAAGTCACCATGAAGGAACCTTTCTGATCTAGGAAAGTATGCATGCTTATGATAGTATGAAGAACTGTGTTCATTGTAGCTAGGACACTGTACTCGACAGCACTATGCCTGAGATTATCAAGCTTTGCACGTACTTATTTCTTTAGTGGCTACACCAGTAACCATCACCTCCTCATATACTGCATACATAACATGCCCCGACTTACGGACACGTTACATATTAGATGACATCACCCATTTGGGATATTTTTTATTATTTCAATCTATTTAAGATAGTAAAGAATACTTGAGACGTTTAAGCTTGTCCAAGTGATTTTTGCAGTGGCGTAGTGAGGGTAAGTGGCGCCCAGGTCATAAAATGATTTTTTCGGCACTCCCCGTCATCATTAGTGGCTCAGTGTGTGTAAACGGCACCCGGGGCAAAGAAAGTTTTTGCTCCCTTAACGTATTTGACTTAAAGTGACATAGAAGCATTAACAATTTGTTGTCATGGCCAGTGACGTAGTGAGGGTATAAGTGGCGCCCAGACAATAATATGATTTTTTTTATCCCAGTGTCATTAGTGGCTTAACTAGCGTAAATATCACGAAGCGTATGGTATCATTTTTACTCACCTTTCGTATTTTGCATTAAACATGGTATGCACGTAGTATATTTGGACTCCATGGCGCCCCTTAAAACTGTAGCCGGGGACATCTATACCTCCTTGCCCCCCGGTCGCTACGCCACTGGATTTTTGCATTTAAAATTAATTGTAACATTGACTTAATTACCGATTTACATAGCAAAAATTTTATAATTCGATGCACGTGTCAGATACGTAGTAAGTGAAGGGGCTGACTGGAAAAGTAAATCCCTTATCGATTCTTCGTTACCTATAAAGGAATGAGCTATAATATCATCAGTCTTCCCCCGAAGTATTTTGATCTAATGATTAAGAATTGAATGATTTTGTTTTTTGTACTCTCCCGTAATTGAAAGTTTAGACTAACTTTCTCGCCGATTTTCTTTTATCATAACGGCGCTGTTGAATATCAAACGTATTAATTTCTGCTTGATATCTAGCGTATATTACAAAAGAAGAAAGAAAAATTCAACACTTGACGTAACCGGATTTCAGAACATTAGAGAGTTAATGTTACAGCTTATTACTAATTAAGAAAATAAAAAGTCAGTCGGCATTACTAGCGATCACGATCAGTCAGTCTTGAAGCCTCGAATCGGATAGGCGCAACACGCTGGACTAGATACAGAGAAACATACTTTTTCCGACCCTTGTATTATTTATTGAAAAAATTTACTGTCATGTATATCCCAGATTTATGATGACCTATGTGGTGTGAATTTTATTTAATTCACATAGAACTAAATTTATGAGAAAATTTAACATTACCAAAAACAGCAACTGGAAAGAATTTACAAAATAGTGAGAAGATATGAAGTTGCTGGTAAATTATTGAGTAATATTGATCTAATTTAAATAATATGTTAATTATGGATTTTTTTTACCTGTGTAAGACAAATTTTTAAATTTTTCTTCAATAAACTGAGTCGGAGCTGTTCTTATTCTGAATGATCCCTGCTTGACAATCTATTTTAGCAAGAATAAAAAAACTGGATTTCGAATTTTCACACAGAACGAAAAAATGTGTTTAGTCTTCGAATTTACCAATGTAAACGATTGTACCTTTTCTTTCCCAGCATTGAGAAAACCGGTGTCAACAATGCAAACAAAGATAGTCGGATGAAAGAAAGGGTCATAGATATTAACTCATTATTACATACAATGAAACTTATAGTTATTCACGAACAACGCGCCTGGCGAAAAATGCTATGTAATCTGAGACAACTTAAGTTGGCAGTTAGGGAAAAGTTTCGCATCGTACCATTACTCCCAGTTAAAAAGTCCTGTGTTTGATCCTAATGTGTTTAAAAATACATGAGTAGAATTTAGTTTTGAACACCAATAATTATGCATAATCGCCGGATCTTTTAGCAGTTATTATTACCGATTACCCACATTGACAGTAACATATATATATTAATTCCAAAGGTTAGGTTAGATTAACGTCCCGTTTTGAAGTACCACGAGGGCTATTTAGGGACGGGCCTCGTAATTTTGAACCGCGGTCAGATGACGAGGATGACACCTGAGCTAGCAGCCCCCTCTCCAAACTTCCGCGCCACACCAACGGGAAGATGTTTGGCCACTACGTATGGTTTAGCGTGCAACAGGCCCCATACACGGCGGATCTTCAGTGGAATTGGGTTTCGAACCTGCGACCTTCCGGTCCCGAGGTCGAAACCTTACCACTAGGCCACCGCGACCTCCATTCATTCCGAAGAGTAGACACTAGAACACAAATGCTCTGCTCGGGATCAGCCAGTAAATTATTAATTTTTTTCAATTTCTTAATATTTATTTACTATTGTTACAGTCTTTATTAAAGATATACTTTAGTATGGTCTTAAATAAATTGTGATCTGTATACCTTGTGTTTCTTTTGAAGATTTAGAGCCCCCTGTAAATCTTTACATTTAATATCGGAATCACAATAAAGCTGCTTTTCGTGAATCCATGCCATCATTTCTTTTATATGTTCCAGCTGTTGGTTTCTCTTTAAAAGCTCTTCCAGAGATTCTCGTCGGCTGGCAGATGCATCTAGCAAGCTGTAAAAACATCTTATTAAAACTGTATCACATTTTAAATTCTTACATAAAAATAAAAAATACATTAAAAATATATTTGTCCAAAGGTTCAGATTTATTGAAGTGCTTTGAAATAACTTAACTGGTTTCTTAAAAAGAATGCTTGAAGTGTTTCAAAGCGGGAAAAAAACTAGGTTTGAATTTACAAATTTAAATAGCACTTCTACTTAGTAATAGTCGATTTTTTATCAACAAGGTGAATAATGAAAAATGAATCTTCAATAATGGAAATTCAGTGTGGTCAAGAGAGAGATTCATGTCTACATCAATGAAAACAATACGAAATTATTTCAGCTTTACAAATAATATAGGTTTTATAATTGCAGACAAATAACAACGATTTCATAATTATCATGGTACATGACCATGATAATTATGAAACTTGGTTACAAGATCTGTCGGACTGAACATTGAGGCAAAGATGCCGTTGAATTAGACTTCACGAAGTGTAAGAATGAATTACAGAATGGTAAGTTTTGTGTGCATTGAGAGAGAGCAAATAACCAGAATACGGAAGAAAGACTGTAGGGAAGTTTTGAAGAAAAAAAAGAGACATTATTTAAACTTATGAAATATATTGAAATTCGGAGACCAATAAAAATTCAATTCTATGGATTGGATATTTCATTAACTACTCCGTACAGCTCCGTAAGTTTCGCCCTGTTTTATCCATAATCATGGTGTAGGTTTTAAATATTTTCTTTCTGTTTCCCAACACTGTGTGATTAGCAGCCTTGGAATCATTAACAAAAGAAGAGGGAATGCTCTCTAGGAGCTCTAATTGGACCCCAAAGATTTAGTTATGTTTAGTTTAGTTAGATTAATGCCCCTTTTTGATGATACAGCATGATCATCAAATTCGGATTTGTGACTGATCTCCTAATTCCAAATAGTGGTCAGATGACGAGGGTGACTCATAAGCCATCAGCCTCCTCACCAAATGTCCACATCTTATAAAAGGGGGATTTGATCCAGATTGATTTCAGGGCTTTAACTATATATGCCATGATCCCAAACAGGGTCCAACAGAATAATACTGTGATAGAGTATATTTTCATAGCTCCTTGTTTCTGATTTTCCAACATTATAAGTAAAATGTAATTGGAAAACTTATTTGGATTTTTAAAAAAATGTAACATTTTAACTTTAATTTTAAAAATTATATATTTTTTTTATTTATCACTAATTAATGCCTTTCTTTCTTTTCTACATTTAAATCGCGGGATCACGAAAAATTTTTTTACCCGAGAAAGAGGTCGCGAACAGAAGTTCTCTCAAAGCAGTACCTGGAACTGCTTGGCACACAGTGCCGTAACAACCAAAAACTGAAAATAGTTCGTACGTGTTACTGTGCATATGCAGTTCGAGGGAAGTAACATTTGCTAGTAAATTTAATGAAAACAGTTCTTTAAAACACACTTTTATTAGTGCACTAATAAAGTGGATTTTTTATTCTAATTATTTTCCACGTTTTAGTTTTTATATTATTGTTTATGATCGTAAATATTATGGAACCCTGAAATCAACGAGTTTTTTCTCGAAGTCATTACCAGATGGCGCCTCTAGAATGGAATCAAAATTTGACTAAATTAATCTATTAACTAATATTCAAGTTTTGAAGAGCTTAAAAAGTGCATTTTCATCGAGAACACACAAATGTGCAAATTTAAAAACTCTAGCACATAAAGAATTGAATTAAAAAAACGATTACAAAATTCAGTCTTTACAAAGATGAAACAAGTCAAGTTACATAAAAGTGTTTAAAATCAGTTCTTAGAATGTTTCCCTCTCAAAAGAGTGTTTGAAGAATGATTTATATTTGATGCATTTGATTACTGATGATGAATTTAAATATTGTACTCAAAATTAAATAAATTAATAATTAGGGGAAACTAGGGATACTTGACCCTACTTTTACTTTTTCTTATATTTCTCGAATATTTGAATTTTTATCATCATAAAAAGATTTGTCTTTAAGAAGCATAAATGTACTTATACTAAACTTATATCTCATTTAATTTTAAAATAAATATATTTCATGAAATCGCGTAGGGTCAAGTGTCCCTAACCTTAGGGATACTTGATCCTAAGTGTAGGTATATTTGACCCTAAGCTAGGGAAACTTGACCCTAAGGATAGGGATACTTGACCCTACATGCAGAGAGTATTTAAATTCTTTTGATAATTTGTATGTACGCGAAATTCAGATATTAGGTTAATCCTACTGAATTACAAAAGGTGATTATTATCAAAAAATATTAATGAAACTAATAAAAATATAATATGGAATCTATAAAACGAAGTTGTTATTAATAAAATCTTGTTAATAAATTAAATTAATCTAATCATTAAATTAAATCTAGTTATAAATTAAATTAGTTCAACATTTAATAAAGAATTAAAATATTTATTTAATTAAATGATAAAGATTACAGCAATGGAACTGGGAACCTAGCAGCGTCGTTAGTGCGTTAAAGAAATGCCGGTTTTGGAAAATTAGAAGAAAAAAAGGATATTGACACCGATTGACACGAAACTCAATACTGCTGGAGCGATTTTGATGAAACTTTGGTATGCATGTTCCTCATTAACCATTTTAAAGTTGGAGCAAATAAGCCCTAAACCAGTCCATCAGGGTAGGTTGGGGTAATTTCTCTTAAATACCCGTCAAAGAATGGATTGATCGAAATGAAATTTAACTCGCAGGTTTCAACATCTCGAACTAAAAATATGAAGGAGTTAAATCTTTTTTAATCAACCCTTTAGGATGATAAGTACTGATAAGATATGGAGAAATGTTTATTTAGAACGGCTGGATCAATTTTGGCGAAACATGTTTCATTAGTTGATTTAATTGTTAGAATGTTATTTTAAAAATTACTCAACATTGTTCGACAACTAAAGAAGAATACTGGAGAAATGGGCCCTATCTCGCACTCTTCTGGGTTGGGTGGAAGTCAGTCATTGAAATACATTGAGCAAATGGACCAATTAGCATGAAAGTTTTATGGTCAGGGTTCCTAAAATAATAAGATGCCCCAAAATATTGGCTAATAATTCAAGAAATATATGTAATATTGTTTACTATGATACAAGATAAATGAAAGAAATTTTTGCTCTATTAATTTATAGATCTTTTCATTAAAAAATAGATTCTCGCAAAATATTTTCGCACTAATATAACATTAACATTTTGTTATTTATAAAAAAAAATTCAGTTTCCGGTCTTACAAAAGATTTTAACCTGAAAAAGACTCTCTGCTAGTAAAAATATATTTTCATTGAAAATTCAAATCAAGAAAGAAAGGCAAACTCAACAGAGATGGCGAAACGTTAAATAAAAGCAAACGATAACAAATAGCTCGAGCAAAAGATTTTTATTCGAATAATAAATAAATAAATAAATAAAACTTTCTTTCCGGCGAGGAAAAAATAAATTGATTAAATTTTAATTCTTTTTTAATTTCTTACTAAAATAATTATTTGCATTATTTGAAATTACCATATTAAAAAGAAATTTTATTCAGTAAATAATTACTAACAAACAATTTTTAAATAATTATTCTCTGTATTTGAGTTGCCATTTTGCCAACAAACTCCACGCACGAAAAAACTGATCCCAACCACAATATGTACTTCGGTCGGCTACGACATCGGAGCTGCAATAGCTTTTGATAGTGTCAAGTATCCCTAACTTTTTAGGGTCAAGTAACCCTAACTTGACTTTTTCTAGATCTTCTAAAAATTAAACCACTTAGAATTAAGATTCTGCATAACATCGTATATTAAATTAAAGCTAGAAGTATGCTTAAAACTCATAAATATTTTAATTCATCATATATTCAATAGTAAACTTCCTATCCACTGAGGAATCAAAAAGTGAAAATTTACTTTTGTTCCCCCAAAATATATTTACCTACTTTTCAGCTTGGAATCAAAAACCCCTCCAATAGACCATATAACCAAAGGTCAAATGAAAATGGCACACACAAATTACCAATTATCTCACAATCTGAGAAAATCACGTAGGGTCAAGTATCCCTATTTTCCCCTAATTGTTTACACTGAAACTTTTTGGTGTCCTCCAGTTTTGAAGTGCCTATACATTAGCCGTATACATTTAAATTAAATCTGTAACGCTCTACACGTGTTCTCTACATTTTAATAAGATATTGGTACACAATCTGTTTGATACTTCATTTTAGTCTAAATTATTTTCGGTCGAAAAAGATTATGAGTGAGAATAATCTAAGGAATTTTGAGTTTATTATGCGAATAAAATAAAATTTATTAATAATTGTAATGAATAAAAAATTAGTTGCTGAGATTCTTAAATAATTAATTTTTTTTTACTTATTTTATTTTCGACAGAAATTTTTAATACTTTACCAAAATTTTTAAAATTCATTTATCTTATCCATAATAAGTTCATCGTTTTCTTGTATACTTTGCGGCTGTTAATAAAGTCTTCAGGTCATTTCTTATCTCAGACATGTAACAGCCATTTCACGCTTGTTTTTACCCTAATTTTAAGCAGGTTTTTCTCATGTATAATTAGAAATCAGCTCACGGATAACTGCTCATCCTTGCAATTGTTTTAACGCGTTGTGCATGCACGAATTACTCCGATTTCTTTCTCACTTGAGTGTTTTTTATGGTTTTAGTTCCTGAATGCACTAGATCAAATAATTTTTCCTTGTCTACTTGCAGCTTTTAATTTCATTTGCAAATAACTGAAATTTTAAAAGGTGGAAAAAATATTTGAAATATTAAACAAGTCAAACTAATGCATTCTAATTTGTTGTAAGTTACTAACTTTACTATTTTTACCTTCAGAATTTTGTTTTAGCTTTTATTGCAGTATGATACATTAAATCTAAGCATGAATCGGAAAATCAGATTAGATAAAAATGCAGAAAAATTCCAAATTATACGATACATTGGAACTTGGATAATTCCAACTTTTTTAACCTTCCAGCGGGCGCGCCTACGCAAATTTTACGACATATCGTGCATCGTATTACATATATATCGTGTTATTTTACAAAAATAAATGCAACTTTTATTTACGTTATCTGTATTTATTAGCTTAATAGTAAACAAAGATTTTATAAATAAAAATTTCACTTAAATTTATAAAAGAATTATATAAATATGTAATAAGCTACACAATGCAAGTGTCTCTTGCATACGCGAGTCCGCTGAAAGGTTAATTCAAATTTTTTCTGGTCCCTTCAATTTCTTGTTAACATAATATTAAAATCTCGTCATAATTCGAATTTATTTTGGTTTCTTCGAAGACAAAACTAGAAATTGTAAAAATCGTTTATTTTTGAACTGTTTTCATCAGTTAAATACTTCAGAGTTTGTGTCCTCAGTGACTGTAAGTGAATAAATTTTAAGGCCCTTAATTCACCCGAGTATTCATTGCTGCACAATGCACCCAATCAAAAAAGCAATTCACCAGAGTATTTACTGCTGTACAATGCATCCAATCGAAAAAGCAATTCACCCGGTATTTACTTCTGTACAATGCATCCAATCAAAAAAGCAATAAAAAATGTTTCACCTTTTTTAAAAATCTTTGAACACGTTAGTTGTGAAATATGCTGCTGATATTGAAGTTTTATCGTACAATTAATGTATTCAAAATACTGTATGCCGTCAGTTTGTTAAAATTACTTACTTGCTTAATGAATATATTATTTTAAAAATTATTAAACTTTTTTAATTATAATTATTAGCAATTTATCTATTAAAATTAATTACTGCTTATTTATCAATTATGTATTATTTATTGAAACTGATAAATATTTAAAATAAATCCTTACTAACATTTATAATATAAAAATTGCTCTTTTCTCTTGCAAGTTTTACTTAATTTAAATTTTTTGATAAATCAAATTTTTACTGCGCTCCCGTCGAATTTGCTAATTCCACTGTATTTACATTCATGAGGAAACACATCTGCATTATAATAATAGATACAAGTTTTCAACAATGGGTAGGAACTGTGCAAATACAGCTTTCCGCAATTCTGGTATATTTATCCAATTATTTAAAAATGAATTTCAACCTTATATATCAGCCTTATATAACTTTTTTAAGTCTAAACCGATTTAAAAATAGCTCAATGTATTTTCTAATAATAATACCCTGATAAGCTGTGTTCAGGTTCTAAAACACTGAGATATGTATTACTCTCCTTTTCAAATTCTCGAAGGCAATTTCTATCGAAATACACGTGAAAGGATGTGGAAACTAATAATATGTTTTCAAGTAACGTTTTCATTATCTCACCTTTGATGCGCTTGTCGCAGTTTAACTAGCTGATTTTGTAACACTGTCACGTCTTTAGTTTTCCCCTGACTCTCTATTTTAACTTCCAAACGCCTTATTGCTTCTCCCCATGAAGCGATCTGAACTTCTTTCACAGCTTGATTCTGAAGACCAGCCTCGACATCTAAAACTTCACTTCCAGCATCCAATTCAACCTGAGAACACAAAAGGAAGTTATCACGATAATCGCATGGAAGTGAACCTTTCATACACTTTTAAACAAAATAATAGAAGTCCAACATTAAAATTTAGAAATCCTATCATTTTCAAACATTATGTTGTTCTTTAATGCGAATATCCAAGGCAGCAAAAAACAAAGATTAATGGATCACAAGTAATGTGTAGAAGCTTATAGCAGTTTTTCATTATTGTATAAAATTTTTACAAAATTAAACTTTTAAAGTAAAGATTAAATCAGAATTTAAATGTTTTACTTGTAACTATGCAATAAAAATGCGTTTGAAGTACAATAAAAATGTTTCTTGAAGTTTCTCAATAAGTTCGTCAGCCTCTAGCGATTCTCCCAAAAAATGAGAATAGAGAGTTAAAAATATATTTAAATCTGCAAATAATTTCTCGTTGCAGCTTAATAAAGAAAACCTTTACGATACGTTCCTCAGCTTTTAAGCAATTCCTGCAAAAAAAAAGGGGGAAAAGAGTTAAGAAATATACTTTATTATCGTTGCAAATAAATTTCTGTAGCGGCTTAAGAAATTCATGCTTCGCAACATGTAAGCAATTCTTTCAAAAAGAGGGATAAGATTCTTTATAAGAAATGTAATTAATTATCACCATAAATAATTTCTTGATGCATCTTAATAGATTAATACTTCTCAGCTTTTAAACTATTCCTCCAAGATAGATAGATAATTTGTTGCTAACATTTGATTGTCGAATGAAATAAACTTCCACTCAACTAAAAGGTTTCTGAAGAATAATATCTTAAGAATCTTGTTAAGTTAAGTAAACTTCTATGACTTTCAACTCGAAATAAACTTATATTACTCCAACTTGTAAGTAAACAGACATATTGGTTCTTTGTGCTTGTGTGCTTCAATTGTAATTTTTTTTATTTACAAAACATACTCGTATTAATAATAATACAGTGAATCTGCTGCACTTCTAGTGTTAAACAAACCTGCATTTGGTTCATTTCTTCTAGAATGGAATCCATTTCTTCTAGCATGTTTATCACTTGTCGTAATTGAGAAAATTTCTGATCGTAAGCTTCTAGAAGACGAAGGATGTAATCCCACTTTTGTTCCATCTCTTTTTTCCTGAAATTAAAATTCCAAGTTTATTGAAGAACAATGTTTAAATTTTATTACAAAATAATCTGCAAAATGCTAAACTGGAGATTATCACAATCTACTTTAAGATTATTAGCTATTTGAAACACCTGATATTTATCTATGAAAATGAACGTCAAAAATCACTTAAAAACTGCAGTGGTAGAAACCAACAAAAAATTATCAGTAATCGGTTTAATAAAGATATATCTTTTTTATCAATGCATAAAATGTATTAATTCTTAGCATTTAAAATAATATTTGAAAACAACTTAAATTTTACTAAGCGAAAAAATTGATTGAAAATAAGAAAGAAGGTGTTGTTTCCTATATTAATCTTTTTTTTCTAAATAAAGAATAACTTCCCATAAATCTAAACGCATGAAAATGTTTTTTTTTATTTTTTAAAAATGTTGATTTGTTATTTCAAGCAAACATTTGACTGGAAAACTACTAAATGTTTGCCACTAAGTTTTTTTCTTGTAAAAAGCAATGATAAGGAAAAATTGTGTTCATACCCATTTATGTCACAACTTTATTTAAGTTAAAGGTGTTGTTTCCTATAAAAAAATCGTATCTTCGTAAAATCGTAAAAATACATCTTCTAAAATCTTGTGTATCGTGTAAAACAGTTAATATTTGAAATTCGTACAATTCTTATCTCAGGATCTACGAAAGATTCCTAATTTAGAGTAGTAAATAGCTTTGAAATCTTTTTATGAAGCTGAAAAAGCGATTTAAAGTTAATCTCTTACGAATAATTTCTTATCGAATCGTTTTCTTACACTCCATCAATTTAAAAATTGTTTTTATTATTCAATAAAGTAAAAAAACTTCGTATTAAAGGATATCTTATTGATAAATCAGATCGTTCGTTTAAATCAAAATTGTCCATACAAATATAATGCATGCTATTTTGTGTATATTTCACTTATCAGTTCTTCAAATTGCCCAAAGCAGCAAATTCAAGAACTTTCACAATAATATTTTTTTTTCTAAAAAGGGAAGAGAGAATATATAGTTTCTTCATCAAAATTAATTTCCTATGAGATGCGTTTTAAAAGCATGATCATTTTTATTCTTATCTCAACAACAGTGAAATATGATTTTAACACACTTAACAAGTTTATTGCAAAAGATCTTGTAGTCAAGCTTAACTTTCTCAGTGGCGGAGAGACCAGAGCAAGGGAGTTACAGATACCCCGGACGCCAATCTTCACAGAGACAAAACATTAGTGCGTTTGTGTTACCTTTTGAAGTCAAATATGATGAAGGGGCACAAGAATAATACCATGCCCTGGGTGCCATTCACTATTGTTAAGTCACTAATGATAACTGGGGGGGGAGCGAAAAAACATATTTTGCCTCAGGCGCCACTTATCCTCACTACGCCACTGAACTTTATACGAATTTTGTTCTATTGAAAGAAATAGGTGCAGAAAGCTCAGGAATGATTCCCCTTCTCACCCTTGGTACTTCAAGAAATGCCTAGGTTGACATCTGACGTTCATTGGAGAGAGATTTCAGATTACTGCGTTCTCCCGTTTCACAAATAGACACATTAGATGCTAATCCTTAGAGTATAGAGAAAGAAATTTTTCCACGGATACACGAAATGCAATTCCAGCGCATTGCCCTCCCCCCCCCAAAAAAAAACATCTTCTGCAGTATACTGGACCCTCTAAGAGGTTGTGACAGATCATTTGTTATTCTTGGTCTCTGCTCAAGCATATGGAGTCATGGACTTGGTCCATCTAATCAAGTCCAAGTGGGATAAAAACCACCATCCTCTTATGTCATTATCTATATATTTAAAATAATTTGGTAAAACCTTCCGGCAGTTCCCCAGCCACAACCACCAGACCGATTTCGACGATTTTTATTTCATATGAAAGCTTATGTCGTCTAGATATGACATCAAGGGTCGCCTGCCTACCACCATCTTCGAATTTCATCATCGAACGAATTTTAAAAAAACACTTCTCCACTGTACATTACCTGTGGGGAAAAACCTTGACAGAGCTAGTTATTATTATTATGAATTATCCACCAAAAGATAAACGACCTGTAAAGTTTTCAGTTAAATAACATCGTGAGGACACACTATCGGCGTGAAGTAAATATAAGGAATAGGAAAAGATGTTTTTACAATATTACCTTTTTAGACTGTGGGAGCTTATGATTTGGAATTTTGCCATGATATCATGTCATATCATGCGCTTGTTAAAAGATTAAGTGGGAGATCTTTAGTTTCAGTGTGTAGATCTTTTATTATATTTTACTTACCATTCTATAATCTCATCCTTCTTTCTATAATTTGCATCGATTAGTGTGTCAGCTACTTTAAAAAGATCCTTTATGAATGTTTCCTTAAAAAAATCAAGAGATTATTTTTCATTAACTATTTATGTTTACTGATGAAAGCAAATGAAAGAACACTTTTTCTTAATAATTTAAAATTTGATGTAAGAGATTTTATTTACTCTGGCAACTATTCCAGTGCGAATCGCTTCGTGTTTTTTGAATGTTGCGTCTACTTGTTTGATGTTGGTCCCATAGGCAGGATCTGTCAAAATCTTCAACATTTCTTTCAGGTAATTTTCTCTAACTGCTTTCTAAAATAAAGCAATAAAACTTATTAGAATTATCTTAAAAATACGTAGTTTAGAGATCATAAAATTTTGCCTTCTTATCTTAAATGAAATAAATTTCTTCCGAGCATTAAAAACTAATGACATTCAATATTAAATAAACAAAAAAGAATAATTATGCACACATGATATACAGAAAAGGATAATCATATACATATTTTTCTCAATTATTACATATTAACCATCAAAATATATATTTTATATAGAGAGTAGTCTAACCGAAAAATTCCACTTTTTGCAAAGAGCACGGTCATTTTGCAATGCACCAGGATAATTAAAAAATCATAAGGAATTTTCTAATCTGCGTACTATTTTTAGGCTTACTGTAATACTCCCAGGACTAATTGATGGCCTTGTTTCATCCAGTTATCTTACTATGTAACAATTTTCATTTTAACAACTTATTCATATGAAAATTAACGATCACTGTTATTAAAATTATTGCATAATAATTTTTATAACAATAATTTCCTAAAAAGATTATTGCCTCGCAGTTAAGATTCACTTAGTAAATACAATTAGCCTGAAAAATATCTAATGCAAATATCATTATGCAGGCTGATTAGAAAATGGTTGATACCTTTCTAAATAGCCAAGCATAGAGTAATATACCTGCGCTCTTTATAATAAGGCGTATTTTTCAATTAAAATGCAACAGATACACCATCAAACGTTCTTTGAATATTATATCGCATAGAAGATCATAATTCCATTGCAATTATCGTTTCAACTAAAAATACACTTGCTGATTTAAACATAACATACATACCTTTGATTCAAACTTATAGGCCAGGTTCTCTAGCCTTTCCTGTTCTATCAACTGATTTCTAACTCCAGTTTCATGTTCGTGCTCGGCTCTTTCTAAATCATTCCAATCTCTTTCGATTTCAGCTGGAGAGGTTTCATCAGGTGGAATCCACCCCATTTTCCCAATGCGCTTCATCTGGATAGCAAACAACAGAGCTTCGATATCGTTTTTTTGGTCATTTCTGAAAAGTAATATTCACTCATTAAATTCAATATTAGTTGATGCAAGACCAAATTATATGTATTGAAACGAACACCAATACTGTTTTAAAAGAGATCTGCCATAAAAAAGCAGAGCTTCGATCTTATTTTCCTGAAAAGTGATATTCACTTAAAATTGCTTAAGTATTAAGTAAGTAAATTATTAATTCTTTACATTAAGCATAAAAATATAACGATCACCTTATGGGTTTTTCTTCAGTTCGATAATCTTTAAAATTCTGAATTTCTTGCTGAATATCTTCTAACGATGTCAAAGGCTTCATATATCTAAATTCGTCCACCTTCGAATTAATCCATTCAAGGAGCTCAGTAGCTTCTCTATTGTATTGTTCTTTCATTTCGTCGATTTCCAACATTTTCAGCAAAACCTGGAGATAAGATAAACATTATTTCTCTCAAAAATCAGAAAAGAGATACAGCAAAGCTCAAGACATTTCTTATACTCACATTAGTAATTCTTTTGCCTCCTGTCATTCCTTTCTTTACGTTAGCAAGTCCCTTTGATAAAGTCGAAACATAAATGATGATGGATTTTTCATCTGGATTATCGGTGTCCACATCTATTAAAGTTTTTTAAAACAGTCATTTCGATTTTTAAAAACTTAAGTCACAGTCAACAAAAAAAATAGTCAATAACATCAAGCATTTCAGAAACAAACACAGAATTTATTTTGATTCTAAATCTAATCTGGGATTTTTAGAAATATTTTAGCACGTTCTTACTATGTAAGCTTCATAAGCTGTTCTAAAACAGCTGTCAGTGGCACTTGTATTTCCCAGTAACGCTATCTAGCGACCCGATAACAATGTAGGAGTGCAGTTCAACTCATTAACTTACGACAGAGCGAGCTGCAAGGCAGTTTAGGTAATGAAATGGGAGAGGAGAGATGGAATAAGGAGAGAAATTCCTAAATACAGACCATCCAGATTTATTTTACAAGTGAGTTTGCAGTAATCATTTGCTATAATCTGAGCAGAGATGGCAGTAGTGCCATCTCTGCTCCTTCTCGAAATACCTGTCTGAACTTTTGATGTTCGGACCTACTCATTCTAGGCCTTTTTTTAAACACGGTCTTCCTATATTCTTAAGGTACGCTTTTAAAGAAACATTATACAGCAAATCGGACCTCAGCATCTGTCGCACTGCGTTATTCCTTTTTTAAGATCGAAAAAAGCCAGAAATTGCATGGGGTGAGCTCTAGCTTGTAGAGTGGTTTTCATATTTATGCTCACAACTCAATAAACCAGAAGAGTAAACATCACACATTATTTGCAAAGTTGCTGAGCGTAAACTAGTGGATGAAACACTTTTAGCGCGATGTTCAGCTTATGCAAAGAGTTGAACCACTCGCCTTCATGGCTGTCAGGTAGGCAAATAGCGCTACTGGGAAATACGAGGGCCACTAACAGTTATTTGGAAACAGCCTATATATTATAAAGCAATTATTGAAAAATAATTCGAAAATTAATATTTACAGACATTCAATCATATATTGTAACTCCGAGGGGTGCTAGGCCCACATTTTTTTAATAAAATCAATAATAATATTATTTTAGTTGAATGGTTGGTAGATATTTAATTGGGTGGTTTATGGATGATTGAACGATATTCAGTCATCTATTGAAACTCTGAGGAGAGCTAGACCCAGGTCCAAATTTGTTAATAAGATCAAAAATAATATTCGTTTAATTGGTGGTTGGTAGACATAAACTGGGTAAAAGCACGTGTCGGTAACAATAGAAATGAACTCACGGACCAATTTACTTTCTAATAAAAATGTAATTTTTAAAAATTCGCGAGATTTTTAAGATCTCTGATTCCATATGCAAAAGACTATCCCAATGATTGGCATACCACACATTTTTTTTTCTAAATTCTATTAAAGACTACGTTCTTCTGCGTGTGCGTGTGTGTACCTTTTTATTTTTCACCCCTGTTGGGTGAGGGCTACAGGTATATTATTTATTTATTGTTCCTTTGTTATTTATTTTTTTATTATTTATGAATTATATTTATGATTATTATTATGCCCATTATTTACGTTTATTATTGTGTATGTTTCATTATATTATTAATGTTCGTTTTTCACTCAAGATGGATGTAGTATGCTATTTTATTTTTCTTCCCCCTTTTTTTCCCGTTTTATCAAGCTTTATACCCTTCGGTAAGCTGGTTTGGTGTGGGTAAAAAAAAAGAGAACGATTATCTCATTTATTAATCTACACTATTAAAATTCGACGTGTGTGTATGTATGTGAGGCTATCTTCTCACGAACCGCTGAACGGAGAAACGCGCCGAAAGTACCAAAAGATGGGAAATAATCCAAGGAATCCATTCTGACCATTTAAATTCCGAAATTATAATTAGTAAAAAAGATATTAATTTAAAATTAATTTAAAACAATACTTTTCATTGCCGCAGTGGAATTCAAACCGTTTTCATTGTTTAAACAAATATTTAATTGCGTATTTCTCTTTCTTTGTTGAAAGCTGCAACAATGTAATATGAATCCCTCAACAATGCAACAAGGCAATATGGATGGCATTGTGTGCGGGTTTTGGTAATTGATACAAAGAAACAAGAAACTTGCTAAAAATGTTGTTTTCCGTAAGATTTTACTTTGAAATTTCGTGTATGCAGTGCATCTTGCTTCATGCATATATACTTCAGTTCGAATAAATGGTAGTTACATTTGTTTAATTACATCAGTGATGGAGAGTAGAAGAGTCATCCTTTTCTGGAGGAGTCAAGAGTCAGTTAAAAATAATGCTGGAATCAGAGTCAGTTTTAATACCATGTTTTAATTTATAAAGTTTGGAAGAATAATTGGTCATTTTAAAGTTGTATTAATTATTATACGGTTTAGTGTTTAAAAGTTTAAAATAAAATTTCTTTTTCCAATACTCTCGTGTTTTCATTCAAACCATACTATTTTACGGTAATAAAGACGTTTTATTTGGAAGTATGAATTCAACAATATAGAATTCACAGGAGATATTTCTAGAACAAAAAGACAATATATTTGTTGAAAAACAAACTGGAGGCGGGCATATGAAAAAATATGGATCCCGAGCAACGCCGGGTTTTTTCCTTCCCTCTGTACTAAGGTCAGACAAAAAATAATTCCGGAATCGGATAAACCATTCATTTCGCCAGGACACGGTATTTTTTTTTTTTTTTTACAAAATAACAATTTTTTGCGATTTTTTAAAAAATAAGTCGATTTTGACGCATTTTCTAAGACGGAATGTTTGAACCGCTCTTTTATCCTTATTTATTTAGGAGAGAATGTTAGGCATGTGTTACATGACCTTACTTCTCTCCGCCAGGGAATGACGCATTATTCGAGATTGCCCGTGCAACGCCGGGCCACGCAGCTAATACCGTAATGAAGTCAGACAAAAAATTAATTGGGAATCGGAAAGACCATTCATTTCGACAGGACACGGTATATATTTTTTTTACAAAATAACGATTTTCTGTATTCTGACAAAGAATCTGAATTGAAGTCCAAATTCATAGCAAGTTATCCCATTCTGATTCTCATTTACTAGTACATTGACGTTTTGAAAAGTTCGAAAGTCCACCAGGGAATGACGCATTATTCGAGTTAGCCCGTGCAACGCCGGGTCACGCAGCAAGTCTATATCATATATTTTGAGCATTGTGTTTATATCTGCAAAAATGAAGCTAATTGCGCAATAATCCGTAATGCCACGGGAAAGCTGGTTTTTTCAAGTTCACTTTATTTCTAATGAATAATATTTTGTTTGAGAATACGAATAACCTGTGTTGAAATACAAGAATCTTATCCTTGATTTTGAAAATAATGGTTGCTATAACATACAGAAATTTACCCAGTAAAAATTAAAACTATACAGAATACACATTCGAAAAGGTGTTAATATTTGCCGTTGTTGCTTATTGGATCTTATGTTTTAATCTTATACTAGCTGCTCTCGCCGCCATGTGGGCGAGTTCGCGCTCAGCACCCACTTTGCTCGGCACTGTCCCTGCCAACTAGTTACTTCGAGGTTCTCAATCACTACTTTTTTCAGTTTTAAATACTGCATGAAGATCAGTGGAACAGACCATAAAACCATAGTAGATTTCATATTCTTTGTAGACAACAGATTTCTTTAAAATTGTAAAATATTTCAATAAACCTCATCAAGATGTAATGTTTTGTATAACTTCTTCACGACTTTCAGCATGAAAGTCTTCAGAACCATAAATACAGAATTATATTATTATCTAAATAAATAGTTTCCATCACCTACAATAGGTATTTTACAATATTTTTGACATACCATTGTGATGGAACTGTTGGGATCTATATATATTTAAAATAATATGGTAAAAGCTTCAAACAGTTCGCCAGCTCCAACCACTCGATGGATTTCAATAATTTATATTTCATATGAAAGCTTATGACGTCTAGATATGTTATCAAGAGTCTCCTGTCCCACACCATCCTCCACTTTTGAACGAAATCGAAAAAACACTTCTCCTCTGTATATTGTCTATGGGTAAACCTTGTAGAAATCCCCCAGCCCCAACCACCCGTTGGATTTCGACAATTTTTATTTCATATGAAAGCTTATGACGTCTAGATATGTTATGAAGGGTCGCCTGCACCCCACCACCCCACATTTTCGAACGAAATCGAAAAAACATATAGATAATATATGGTGGATAAATGTTTCTTTGGTTTCGTTCGAAAATGGGGTGGGGGGGGGGCAAGCGACCCTTCATTGCAAATCTAGACGTAATAAGCTTTCATATAAAATAAAAATTGTCGAAATCGGTCTTAGGTGGTTGGGGCTGGGGGATTTCTACACGGTTTTTCCCCATAGACAATGTACAGTGGAGAAGTGTTTTTTCGATTTCGTTCGAAAATGGGAGGACGTGTGGGGCAGGCGACCCTTGATGACATATCTAGGCGTCATGAGCTTCCATATGAAATAAAAATTTTCGAAATCCGTCGAGTGGTTGATGCTGGCGAACTCGTTGCAGGTTTTTACCAAATTATTTTAAATATATAGATAATAAATTGGAATCTGAAAAAACAGTTCGTCAAAAACTGGAAACTGCAAGTTTATAGTTTAAAATATGAAAAGATTAAGCAATTGAACATGTGATTGACTACTATGAATGTATGCTGTGCCTGTTAGTAACTTAGTATTTGCAGGTCTCTACAAAGGCTGAAAGCATAATAGTATGCAGACGCTTTTATTAGAAACAACATTAATTGAATTCCATTTCTAATAGGTTTTACTTAACCTGCAAATCTTAAAGAGACTCCTGAGCTTTCATTATATATTAAACACGAAAACTCAGGACAGGAAGAATTTTCACTGATAAAATACTACTAAGGACTACCTGTTTTGGTAAAACTAACCTTCATTACCAGTGGTTTTAAAGAGTCCAGAAACCCAAATCTTGTTAAATCTTAAATTCTCATAATAAACTCGAACTTTTTAAAAGATCGCGATGTTATAAGCTCTGAAGAAAGAGAGTTGTTTGATTTTTTTTTCAAAAATGAAGTGTCACTTTTCTGCATGAATGAGTCTTTCGCACGCACTGCCAAAGTTAAAATACATGAAACGAATGCTTTTATATTAAAAAAAATTGTCATGTCATTTTAATTTTCATATCAGTAGAATTTCGAAATTTTCTTATAGAAATAAAGTAATTTTAAACCTTCTGGATCCAGCAACTTCGGTACACCAATGTGCTTTGAAGCCGTGGTAAATGCATTTTCGAGATTGTATCTGCGTTCCTGTGGTTTGAGAGAGTTGTAATCTACAAGATTTGGCACATGAGAATGGATGAGAGCGTTGAAGGCTAGTCCATCCCGCCAACTTCTGTGGAAATCCCGGACTCGTACATTGGGATACCTGAAAGTTTTAGACATTAAGGAGAATTGCTAGAAACAGAAGTTTTATATTCAAACATAAATTCACAAAACTCAAAAATTAAAATTGGAAACGAAATATTATTTCGTTTACAATTCCAATCATGAATTTTAATTTACAATCTAATCTAATCAGAGTGAAATAAAAATACCAAATTTGTGTGAAGAAAAAGTGTCTAGATATATAAAAACATATATTTTAGGCCTAGAACTGGGGAAACTTCTTGAACATTCCTCGTTCAGGAAGTTTCCAGATTTAATTATCACTTTACGTTAATCAAAGTGAAATAAAAAAAACTATCTAGAAAGAAAAAGTTTCTAGATTTGTAAAGAAAAAATATCTCTTCTATAATAATATCCGAGAAGATAAAAGATAAGACTTCTTGTACTAAGGGAATTTAGTGAACTTTCATCTTGAATCATGAACTTTAATTGAAAAAAAAGAAGATTGAGCATGTGAACTTCTTTTCAGGATAAAAGGCTTTATACATTGCAATAGAGTGATATGATCGATCATCGCTGCATTTTTTTAATTATGGGGAGATTTTGCATGTATTATAAGTTCAACCCTCTCCCAGACTTCTATAATTGCAGAAAATAGCAAATATTACTAAGTTTAATTGGTCTATTTTTATATTCTTGCAATAAACATTTGTTCTGATCACGAAAACTTTCTCAACCAAATCCAACAAAAAAATTATTTTTGGCGTCATGGCCTTTTCTGTATCTGAATCAGTTCTAACATAAGAATGGTTGTTTCAAAAACATCATCATGCCTGTCGAGTCCCATATAGCCTTTTCTGTATCTGAATCAGTCTTGATATAACATAAGAATGCTTGTATCAAAAACATTATCATCCCTATCGAGTCCCATACAGCCTTTTCTGTATCTGAATCCGTCTTGATATAACATAAGAATGCTTGTTTTCAAAAACATCATTTTCCCTATAAAATTTGCATGGTAATTAAAACTTTTCAGAATGCGATTTATCCTTTTTTTCTTTTTTTCAAAACAGCAATTGTAATTTCTAACAGATATCAACCAAATACAGTATCTAAGATGAATTTATTTTAATGTTTTTTAGTATTTGCAAATGCAATGTTTAATGAAACTTTTGCGAATTTAATGTCTTGTTTCACTACATTTACAATACAGTAAATGATTTTATATTATTACTAATTTTAACTCTGTCAAACGGAATTTTTCGAAGAATTTGATTTTTTTTCTGTTGTATCGATACAATAACTTTCGAAATTTTTTCTCGCTTGATTTGCTAATTTTATAAATAATCTTCAATATATTTAATATTATTGTCTTATGAAATATATTTAATTATTACTTATAATTTGATGAATGAAACAAAGATCTTCGACTACTCTGTAAAATTAGCATAAATTGGAGATGCAATTCATTGTTTTTCTATTTCAAAAGTCTGAAGTTGCGAGTTTATAGTGCTAATGAAGTTTAAACTCTTAAAAAACCTAGGCGTATGAAAAAAAGATAAGATTAGGAATGATATAAATATTTTATCTTTGCTTGACGTTGATACTTTGAAAAAGTTATCTTACAGTGAATGACACAAACATAAAAATCTTTTACTGCTCTGGGATGTCAAAGTTAGAAAAGATATTCCCGTAGGATTTTGTGCTAACAAGCATGTAATAAAACGTTCATACGTTGTTTTGCAGTTTGGCTTTTCTGCTATAATATTATATAAATATAACTTTAAAATTAGTGTAAATTTGGATTCAAAAATTTGAGACCAAAAGTTTAAAAGCCTTTTTAGCGCTTTAATTAAAATTTTACCAATATTAACATTTTTGTGATATTTAACAACCATGATTTCAAGAAGTATATTTTTGTTAAAATAACATTAGCATAAAGCAGCTCTCTTGAAAAACTTATGCTTTTCACTGTACTCTCTCCGCCAGAGAGCCACCTCAAGTATGAGGATGGGAATGTGTTGGACAAGTAAGTTATTTTCTCAGTCCTTTGCCTGTGTAATAATGATATTTCAGATGGTTAACGGCTCCGTCGCCAATCAAGGGACGTGCTCTACTTGTGGGGTTAGGTGAATGAGACTCTCATAATGGGATGTTTTTCGCAAGTTACCGCATTATTATCTGTAGCAGTTCGGTCATTCAAGTACGCCGGATATCGAGAGACGGGACGAGGTGAGTTTTTTAGGTTTGCTATCTTCTATTTTTAACGTTTCTTTTAAACAGATTGTAATTTTTCTAAGAAAGTAAATGAAAAATTCAATTCATTATATGAACTGTGTGAAGTGATATAACCATTCTTGTTCTTAAATTTGAGGGCTATTATTTTTAGTGTCAAATTAACCATCTCGTGAGAACCAAATGCGACGCCTAAACACTACTGAGTAAGTTATTTGGTCTCCTAACACCCATTATACCAGGAAATACGTCTTGACAAATTACTCTTAATTTGATGAGATGCAATTGTACTTCATAGAAAATATATAAAAATAATTAATTTATTCAAATTATCAAATTATTCTCGTGAAATATTTTTATGAAAGGAACGTATAATCAGGGATGATGTAACATTTCCTTCTTGCTGAATGGCCTGGCATGAAATTCTTTGGTTATATAATGTTCAAAATGAATATAAAAATATCTGCTATATATTTTATATCAAAGCAATCTAAAATATTGAAATATTGATATATTAACTACCACCTATGCCAATGTCGATGCAGATCAAAGCTAATTACGAACAAAAGAAATTATTTATACAATGGATGTATGGAAGATGTAGATAACATCATCTTATGTATATTTTTATGTATATTCCTTGAGCGACCGTTATTCTTTCCAACTCTACATACTTACAACAGACACCAAAATAATCAATAAATAAATAAAACTGTAAGTAAATTGAACAAAAAGGATTTGGTAGGATTTACTACGATAACGACCCGTTTTGAAGCTTCATGAAAGTTGTTTCGGGACGCACCTCATAAATATGAACAGAGGCTAGATGAGACAACGGCACCAGAATCGGCATCACCCTCTCCAAGTTTCCAAGCCATATTAATGTAAGGATGTTTGACCCACAATGGCGAATTCAACAGTTACCAGGCTCACATACACGCCAGATCTTCAGTGGAATCGAATCTTGAACCAGCGTTCATCTAATAGCCAATTCGAAGCCAAGACGCGACCTTCAAGTCACTTCTGCTTGGTATGTGTGGGGGGCTAATAATTTACTATATTAACGTCTTTCTTCGATACTACGTGAAAATTGTTATGGGATGGATTTTATAATTATTAACGTTAGACAGATGCCAAGAACAACACCTGAGTAGGCATCCCACTCTCCAAATGTCCACGCCATACTAACATAAGCACATTTGACTCACGACGGCAGATTTAACCCTTTCGCTACGGTGGTTAACTTCGCTGTAGCGCCGGCACTGAACCGGACTCCTCGCCAAAAGTGTACACATTCCGCGTGGGCATCTTTGGCGTTTGGGTTTACATCTTACGCCTAAACAACGCCACCTTGACATGATCTTCGAAGAAAAGAGGCTTTCATAATTTCGACATGAACAATAATTATTAAAATTAAAACATAATCAATATATATAATATAAAGATTAAATGATGATTAATTAATGTTCGATGAATGCCGCCGGCTGTAGCTGGCGTTAGTCTCCGCGGGTAACTTTATGGATGTCGGCTATAGACGGCGTTAGGAGCGAAAGGGTTAACATTTACCAGGCTGACATACGTTCCGGATCTTCAGTGGATTCGAATCTTGAAATCACGTTCATTCAATACTGAAGCTCAGGCTTTACCTTCAGGTCACCCCTGTCTGGTGGGAGAAGTCCCAAGATCACATGGAACGGGTATAAAATAAATAGAGTTAAATCTTTTAAGTACCTAGGGATACACGTTGATGATCGACTCAACTGGCTGGAGCACATTAATAAGCAAGGAGAGAAAGCCATCAAAATGCAGCAAAACCTCAAAAGAATCGCAGGTGGCAATTGGGGAATCTCTCAGATACACAGATGGACTCTCTATAAAACGGTTATTGAGAGAATGCTGGCCCACGGATCTTCAGCTTGGTGTCTAAATCCAACATTCAAAATGAAGAGGAAACTTTCTTCGATTCAAAGGCCATTCTTACTCCATATATCGGGAGCTTATCGCACCACCCCAACGGCAGCGTTACAAACTATACTCGGCATCCCTCCCCTACACATGCAATTACAGTTCGAAGCCAGGTTTACTTCAATTTATCGCCTAAGAATCCCTCTTCCCCCTTTCATTACAGATACCCAACCGCATGATCTGGAGATGAAGGCAACAGGCTGGTCCACTCATCCTTCAGAACATCTCAAACCGAACCAAATCTCTTTTGAAGACGGAGAAGCATATATAGCCCGAAAAGACATTATAAATATTTTCACAGATGGCTCGAAAACCGAACACGGAGTTGGAGCTGCCTTCTGCGTCTTGACCAATGAC
Source organism: Araneus ventricosus (assembly GCA_013235015.1). Classification (NCBI taxonomy): domain Eukaryota; kingdom Metazoa; phylum Arthropoda; class Arachnida; order Araneae; family Araneidae; genus Araneus; species Araneus ventricosus. The sequence continues at coordinate 2,247,314 of BGPR01000020.1, read as the reverse complement.
ATCTGGGCCTACCAGTGGTCTGCTAAACTCAACGACAACAACACCGTATTTCAAGCTGAACTAACTGCACTTCACGAAGCAGTAATATACGCATCTCATCTGCCAAACCACAATACCTCTAACATACACGTAGACAATAGAGCAAGTATCATGGCATCCTCCAATTCAAAGAGCACAAACGCAACAGCAAGAAAAATTTTCAAAATCCTCCTTTCAAATCCAAGAATAAAAGTCTCTTGGGTTAAAGCGCATGCAGGCAATATAGGCAATGAGAGAGCAGACCAACTGGCAAAAGACGCAACACAACATGGGCAACCCTATTCACATACTAAGCTTCCTAAACCGTACATAAAAGGCCTCCTCCGGAAGAGGATGCTTGAGGAGTGGCAAACCTCATGGAAGAATGGCGATACAGGCAGGAAAATCTATAACATCATGCCCTCAGTTAGTCTCCGTCCCACTAACTGGATTAGAGAGGATGTTATCTTCTTCTCTCAACATGGACCTTTCCCTGCCTACCTCAAAAGATTTCACCTGTCTGACAGCGACTATTGCAGTTGTGGTGGAATTGGCACGGCACTTCACTACGCCACGGAGTGTGTCTATACAGTGTCTTGGCATATGAGGAAGCCAGCGCCAAACTTCGAACAAGAATGGCTGAAAAGGGTCGCTAATAACCTCTTCTCCAGGCAGAAAATTCGTGGGATCATCAAATTCATGAGCGAAAACAGAGATCTTTTCCGGCCTCCCTAGCCTTCAACATCCCAGCGAGCTGAACTATGTAGCTCAATCACCGGACATTCCACCTCCAAATAAAAGAAAGGTATTTCAACATCCAAAGAAAAGAAGACTATTACGAACTAATAGTGTAACAGTGAAAATGCCTGTGCTGTACATAGTGTATATATTTCCGTCTTTTTGTTTATCTTGTTTTTCTTTTCCTTAAATAAAATTCCCGTGTCTTGCCCATCAAACCGTTCAGTGACCGATCTGGTCACGGGTACGGGGGTAAGGGACGGCGTTCTGTTCTGTCTGGTGGGAGAGTTTCGGAACGAATAAGAGGAGCTTTACTCTTTTACTTCCTCGGGCGGCGGTGGCCTAGTAGTAAGGTGTCGGCTTTGGGGCAGGAGGGTTCCAGGTTCGAAACCCGACTCCACTGAAGATCCGTCGTGTATTGGGCCTTTTGCACGCTAAATCATACGTAGGGTTGCAAACTTCCTCCCGCTAGTGTGGTGTAAAACAACCCACCCCGACCCAGCCCACCCTACTGGGTTTAAGGCATTAAAGAGTCGGAGGAGAAGAGAACTGACCAGCAGGAGGACGCCAAGCCCCACTAGCATTTATTAAAAGTTTTTCCTCATATATACATACTACACCCCGCAACAAGGGTGGAATACATATTAACATATATAAAAGTCTCACATTACAAGGGCTCACCCGGCCAAGGAGACAATACAAATAACAGCATATGGATTGTAGGTTATTTACCAATAAAAATTTACCATGGCCGGGGAGAAACAAACAATACATTCCCAATTTTAATTATTAGTGGCATTCCACCCATAAAATACAATGTGTAAGATGCAGCGCAAATACAAAAAAAAGACAACCCAAGACCACACTCAGAACAGACACAGACAAATTATATCGAACACACAAACAATCTCTACACACAAAAGGAATTGACAATCAATTTTTCCCTCCTCTTTTTCTTTAAAAAATATATAAACTAATCCATTCTCACCCACACAACTAATCAGTTAAAACTTCAAAAATGCCACTGCTCTATTACCAAACATGCACCGAGTATATTGATTAAAACCATGTAATAAAAACCAACAGGAATAACCACTCCCAGTGCAGGAAACCCACCAATTCAAAGATACCCAGTCCGTCATGTGCAACGCAGAGCAACCAGGACCACACCTCCAACACGACAAGGCGCCCCCGACCAGGAAAGGGAATCATACATAACGGCCATACATTAAATTTTCAATGTTAAAAGTCTTATTGAAAACAATTTAATTAAAACCATTATAAAAATCCTAAAAGTTTAAATATTTCAAATGTCTAAAATCTCAAAATGACAAGGCCATGAAATCGACCACAAGGCCAAACAAATTCTCTTCAAACTGACCAATTCAAAGCATACTATTAAAATGGAAAATAATTAAAATCAATTATATATCCAATATATATTCAATTAAACATAAAATCCCACAAACAATGTCATTAAAAATAAAAAATAAAAATTTAAAAAAGGGGTACACCAGCTACACCCCACTCAAGCGATCTCAGATCGCTCAACTAACTTTAAAACAATTCACAAGTTTTCGTGATTAGCCACAGTCGACATTACGTTTTTAAGCCACAAACTCTTGGCTTTTCTTCAAACTCAGGGCTTCTTTAGGTGATGATCCCGTGTCATTAAGCAGTCAAAAAGATAATGGTCAAGATCTCCAAATGACCCGCATTCGCAAAGTGGGGAAGATAAAATTTTTAATCTGCTGAGGTAGCAGGGAAATAGTCCATGTCCCGTTAAAAAATGTATCAAATATTTACTTTTAATTAAAGTTTTTGTACCCACGCGAGGAACAAAACCCCTGATCCGATTTCCAGAAGCTGTTTCATAAGCTCCATAATAAATTTGCCAATCTTCTAGTAATTTCTTTTTAAGTGTAAATTTAAGAAAGGAATAAGGGTATGGAATATCCATCCCCTCGCCCTCAACATTAGCCAATTTGGCGAAGTGATCGGCGAGCTCATTGCCCGGGATCCCGACGTGAGCCTTCACCCAGGCAAGCCCAACCAATCCCTCCACCAAGCAAAATGTATTTTTTATGGAAATCACAAATTTAAATCTAGACCCGTAGCTCTTGAGGGTCTCGATGAAAGACCTACTATCAGTGTTAAATGTTGATTTTCTTTTTATTTTCAATAGCCCAATCCACTGCCTCACCCAAAGCCGCAAGTTCGGCCTGGAAGACAGTGTTCTGGGGTTCCAATTTTTTACATATAATTTTATGTTGAATTTCTCCATGGAGAATGCACACAGAGAGCCCAACACCACCATCAATTTTGGACCCATCTGTGTACACCTCGAAATGACTATCTTGGACTTTATCTCTTAGTTCTAAAACTCTGGTATTTAAAGGGATCTCTGGTAGTTTTTAAAATTTGTCCAATTTAAATAAATCAATAACACCATCGTGTCCTCTCAAGCGACAAGTCCAAATTTGAAACCTTAAATACTCCATTTTAACTGTTAGGTGTAATGGTGGAATACCGGACAGGACGTTAAGTGCCTGCGTGGCAGTAGTTCTGTATGGCCTAAGCAGTTTAATTAGAAAAACTCGTTGTATCATATGAAGCCTTTTGATTTGTTCACAAGTTAAGGCTCCGCCCCAGATGCCAGCGCTATAGAGCAAAGCTTTCTCGATAGCCGTTAGGTACCATATTTTAACCAGTTCTTTATCCAAATTCCAGTTTGTCTTTATTATTCTACTAAAATTATTTGTTAGGCTATAAACCTTTGCATGTAACGACAAAATATGAGAGGACCATGTCAACCTGCTATGCAGCAGAACACCGAGATATTTCAGTGATTCTCCTATTCTTATACTCTGGCCATTTATCTTGAAGACGGGTTTTCTGTTAAAGATGTTTTGTCCCTTTCTCTTCTGATGACGTACAAGGGATCTAAATGCAAGTCCCCAACACTTTCCGACCGACAGCTCAAGTTTCAATTCTACCAATGTTAATTGAATCAATCCTAATGCTTCATTAATATTAATTTCCAATTCTTTCCTGACGCTGCCGGCCGTAACAAACGCAAAGTCGTCTGCAAATGCTTGTAAAAACACCTTTTCACTGTTTATCTCTAGGACTCTATTTACATAAATATTCCACAAATTAAGGGCCACCACAGAGCCTTGTGGACAACCCTTGTGGCAGTCTCTTTCAATTTCTAGAGTTTCATCTTTAAAAACTACTTTCCTGTCCAGCAGGTAGTAGTATATAAAATTTCTATAAAAAAGGGGACTCTTGTAGAAGTCAAAAATTTTAAAAAGGACCGACCAGTCCATATTGTCAAAGGCTGACTTTATATCTAATGAAATCATAGCACAATGTTGATTAGATCTTATCTCTCTGATTTTGTTCACAATATTGTCTAGTGCCTTGTCGCAACCAGTCCCCTCCCTAAAACCATTCTGATTCCTATGTATAATATCATTTAAAGAAAAGTATTTATTAAATCTATTCCGGAAAACTCTTTCCAAAATTTTCCCTATGGTAGGGAGGAGACAGACTGGTCGGTAAGCGTCACAAGATTTGGGATCCTTTCCGGGCTTCTGAAGAAAGAAGATCTTCGCCTTTCTTAAACATTCTGGAAAGAAATTAAATTTAAAACATAAATTAAAAATCCTAGTTAAAAAATTCTTATTAAAACCATGTATGGCCGTCCATATTTTGTAATCCAATTGGTCCAGACCAGGAGCCTTACCTTTTTTTCAAATTGTATATTACCAAATCAATTTCCTTATAGTTCAGCTCCTCAACAGATTCCACAGTGGGTGTATAAATATCACCAATGTTGCTGTCGTTGTTGAGAAAAAAGAGTTTCATTAAGATTTTTATTCTATCTTTAAAACTTAAATTTGGGTCATTGTCAGGATTAACTAAAATGTTGTTAACTTTGTTACTTTTATTAAAATCCATTCAAACAATTCCACCAAATTTTTCAGTATAATTTCCACAATAATCTTCCCAAGCTTTACGTTTGGTCTTTAAGAGGAGTCTTTTATACTGAGCTCTCGATTTACGGTATTCAGCCCCTGCCTCCTGGATCACATCCTCAGGGGAATTATTCAGCTTAAATCCTTGATATTTCTTATATAGTACATTTTCGTTGAGTGTCTTAAATTCCTCAAGTCACCGCACAAGAATGTATAGCCACGTTTCTTGCCCTTTGGCTTTTTCTTAAGAGATTTAAATGCAGCCCCGCAGACAGACTCTAATAAATCCACAAAGAATTCTTCTAAACTAACTATATCATTTATATTATCCAAATTATTACATAACTTTTTAAATCTCTTTTTAAAGTTCAATAGAAATTTTTTCATACAATATCTAGTCCTTAAAAAATATTCATCAGTTAGTGTTTGATTTAATTCCAAATTAAAATAAATATACTTATGATCACTAAGTGAAAGCCTGTCCAGGATGCCCCACTGTTTGATCCCATCCTGAAAGCTGGATGAGATTAAAGTCAAGTTTGGGTTGCCTTTTCCAAATGTTGTTAAAATAAAGGATGGCCCCAACTCCGGAATATTACATACATGTTGACTGTTTAAAGAAATGAAATCAATCATACTTCTCCCTTTATTATCTTCAATCTGGTAACTCCAAAGTCGCGAATAGCAGTTGAAGTTACCAGTTACAAGATTAATTCATCGATTGAAGTCATGATTCAAAAATTCATTAATTAAATTATCAATGTTGTCATGAGGGGGGAAGAAGACAATACTGATATTTAATATTTTATTACCAATATGTAATTCAACAATTATAATGTGCTCTGATTGGAATTTAATATAAGGTTTTATATTTCTGTTGCATATTATTACTGTTGCTTTACCATTCTTCGAACTGTACATCTTATGTCCAGGGGCTGGTTCCATAGTCCGCCCACTATTATGTAGGGATCCTGGACAGTTATAACATCAAGATTTGAATCAGATGCTGCCTGAAGAGCCGACACGTGCGCGGTTTGACAATGATTGGTATTAATCTGTATGCCTCTTAAGTTCTCTAAGCCCATAGTCAGTTCTCTTTATGATCTGATCCCTCTGCCTTAGGTAAGAACTACATTTTCTGTCGAACGCGCCGTGTCTGGTATCAAGGTTAAGTTTGGATTTCTCATTGGCATCTACATAATGGGGAACTTCAGCATTTTTTAAAAACACGTGAAAGCCATCCGTATTTGTAGAAGAAATCGTTCTAATTTCAAATATGCAAGTGAAATTTTACAGAAAAATCTATTTATTTAAATACTGAGAGCGAAAGATGCACTGAAATAGTAGGAATCATGATGCAATCCGAAACGCACTCTCATTGGCCGAGTAGATTTTGACGTCAAGGGTGCCTTCCTTCGCATACTTCTCTTTCGCTACTTCTGTACCCTGCTTTGAATCAAGGCGTTTGTAAAAGCTAACATTTTAAAAGTAAAGTTTTTAGCTTTTCTACTATTCAACGTTCAATTTCACAATGGATATTGGTTTTGTACAAGGTAAATCGGATGATTTGCCAAGGATTGATTCTACAATGATGGCAATATATTTCAAGAAAAATTCCGATTTTATGATGGCTGAAATACAAGGAATAAAAGCATAACGGTAAAATTTCTCCTTTTTTTGTCTTATAATCCTCCTCAATGAAACAACATAAAACAAAAACTAAAATAAAATGCTGAGCTTAGCTAAAAAAACCCTGTCATAACTCAGAATCCAAACAGTATCCCATGGTGTGTATACTGATTTGTAGACAGACAAAGAGCTTAAAAAATAAAAAAAGCATGAAAAACAGAACCGATGAAACAAAATTAATTCTAGCTTAACTTCTTTTTAATGTTAACCGAATTCGGCATGAAAAAAAGAAAGGAAATCTTTAAACTCCCATAAAAAAAATCAACTGAAAATGAAAAAACAAATTAATTCTGATAATGCTATTAAATCATCACTATCCCCGTGTGGATGAATCAGCATAAATAAAAAAAGCAGGAAACCGCTAAAGGCCAGCTACGTTTTCATGTATGTGTCCGCGCTTAACTTTTCATGTGAAAAAATAAAAATAAACTTTTAAAAAATTTTTAAAAACCGTGGTTTGAAAAGTATAAAATAATTTTCTTTTTAAAATAGGTGCCAAATAGAAATAATATTAAATCTATTTATAAACCTTAATCAACAATAGAACCTTAAAACTACACGTAGCTACCACGTAATCTTTCAATACTAGCTCATACAGGTACTTAAGCGTTTAACCTCACCTTATACTTATATCAAAAACAGAACAAATATGAAATTCAAGGCTCTTCTTTACAGTACTTCCTGATATTTTTATGGGGTATCAATGGTTTCTTAAAATGTAAATTCCATGTAATCAAAAAAGGGGGATAATGAAGGAAAAAAACAAATTAAATTTAACTATTTGCTTTAAAATATCTATTTCTTTTTTCCTGCTAAACTCACCTTGTACTTCTTTAACTTTCTGAAGACAAATTTTGATTTTAATACATTCATTGAATATAAATGATTTATTGTTCGTTAAAATTAATTCTGCGAATTATTTTCTTGAACTACGAATGAAAACGAATTTCATTATCAAAAAAGTCGTGAATTTAAACTAATTTTTAAGATGTTCTTATTAATTTTCAATAGCACTGTAATTTTTAAAAAGTATAAGAAACATTCGAATATCCATTGAAAAAATTTATGAAATAAAATAACAAGGGCAAGTTTTTTTTTTTTTTAAGAATCTTAAAGAAGGTGGGATTTTCTATATTTTTACCATTTGAGGGGCCATGGCCAAAAAAATAAATTCCATGTAATCAGACGGGAAAAAAACTAATTAAATTTAACTTTTTGCTTTAAAATATATTTTTTGGGGCTGCTAACCTCACCTTATACTTCTTTTAAAAACAAAAAAAAGATATCGAATTCTGAATGTACTGTGCTTCATGATATACAATTTTAATAGATATAATATAAACTAATAACTCACATAAAAATGATCTCCACAGACATGACGAATGCTGCTTGCTGATAATTCCAGATTAAGCTCCGGATCTCTCTTCATCGCTTTACACCACTTTTTGCGAATAATATAATTCTTTGCACATTGATAAATAATTTATCGGTTGCCGTTACAGTTGTATTACTACATTTAGGAACAATACAACACCTGTATCTTGCCGACATTATTTTATCTGATGCGGGAATCGGTAAATATAGAAAAAAAAGAGAATCTCTACAGAGAGAGAACGGGAAGAACGCGTGTGTCTCCCCTGTCAAGCAACTATGACGTCAGACCCGTTTCGCGCCAAAATGGATCGTTTTTCCCGCGTTTTCTGAGAAGCGAACTTTGATTCCAAATTTAAAAAATCAAAACTGTCTAGAATTTTTTTTCTAATATTATTGTTCGTTAATTGCTGATTGCTATATCTGGTTGCTCTTACAGACATGATTCTCCCGACTGAAATCGCCACACCTTGCACATCTGGGTTGATTCCCAGGATCACAGCTCTTAGCGGTATGTCCAAATTTTAGGCAGGCCCTGCACTGTTTCACCCTAACAAATTCCGAAAAGCGAATCATGTTCCACTGAAAATAAAGTCCCCTCAAGTTGTTAAATTCTCTAAATATGGTGGGTTTCAGTGAGACAACCCGGTGCCTGTCTTTTCCATTTCTAGCCTGTATCGGAAAATCCACCGCTAGTGTGGTGCGGAAGTTTGGAGATGGGATGCTAGCTCAGGTGTCGTCCTCGTCATCTGACTGTGGTTCAAAATGACGAGGTCCGTCCCAAAACAGCCCTCGTGTTGCTTCAAAACGGGACGTTAATATAGCTAACTTTTACTTCCTCGTATACGATGCATACAAACAGTATTATAATCGTCAAAAAAATCGAGAATTTAATGAATTACACTGGCCCCGGACCGAAAACAAATTGTTTGAATTTGTCTATCTATGAGCATGATAACTTAAAAATACAATGAGCTAGACGTATTAAACTTGGCATGCGGTCTTAACACCAAAACTCTAGGTTTCCGACAAATTTTCGACGAAGTCCATCTAAGAGAAGTCTGTCCGTCCGAGTGCAAGTGACCACGATAACTCAAAAGCTCAGCAAGCTAGATAAATAAAATTTGGTATATAATTTTATTACCAGAATTGTAGATCCGAATTAAATATTGCAAAAAAATCCGTCAGCGAGTTGATTGTCTGTCTATCTATTCGTGCATATATAAACATGAGAACTCAAAAACGCAGTAATCGAGATAAGTGAATTTTAGTGCGTAATCTTTAATCCAAAATTGTATATCTGTGTCGAAGTTCGAACAAAATGCATCTGTCTGTTTGTTTTTCTATCCGAGTGTATCTGAGCATATAATTTTAACACGTTAACCCTTCAATGCACGATTTTTTTAAATTTGAAAATAAAAAAATGTTTTTGGCATGGTAAGTTCACATATAGCAACAGAAAAATATGCAAAAAATTTTAAAATGTGATATTATTAAATTGAATTTAATAAACGTATCAAATCACTATTTTTTTCTAAAACAATACAAAAAGTATTTTAAAAGTGATATCAAATGGTAAAAGCAATTGATGAAACCATCAAAGATGTAAGACTCCTTTTAAATGCTAAAAACTGCGTAAATATGTCAATAGGTGTATCAGAAATTGAATAACTGACTACTACAGACTTATCCATAGGATCTGTGCTGTCTATGGAAAATGGATTGAATGATTATTATCCAGTTTCTTATGATGTTTCTAATCTGATACAGCGTGTACAAGCGGACAAAAAATTTTCTATTCATTATTAACATGAAAAATAAATTATGTATCAAATTTGATACAGTATGCAGTGAAGGGTTAATTACCGTATGAATCAAATACGATTCACACCTATTATCTAATTAGACGACCCTTTATCTACTGTAGTTAAGAGATAGAAGAGAAGGAGTGAAGGGGTCATCTATTTAGATAGATGGTTCGAATCTCAGACGTGAGTCGTGGCAGTTAACGTGCTAAAACACACCAATCTAGATTAATGAAATTTGGTATATGCTTTTGACACCAAAACTTTAGATCTATAAGAAATATTTTGGATCCAATCGGTCAACGGGAAAAGGTACAAAATGCTTACTCGATTCTCTTCACTAGGCAACGAAGCTAAGCCAAAACTTGCTGTATTGCGCAGGTATGCGAGAAAGCCGAGGGGAGAAGGCTCCGAGATTGGTTCAAAAGGAAGCGCCATTCACAAAGAAGGAGGAGAAAAACAACACTTTCGAGCATATTAATAACACTTCAAGTTCACCCAAAAAATGAAATTGCAAGACTTAATTCTTACACATGAATTGACATCCTCCACCCCCGCTCCAACAGAAACTTTCTTGTCGGAACTTTACAGAGGACATGGATCTATCCATCAAATTTTGAGAGAGAGGTACCCATACTAAAACCTTCACTAAGCACCAAATTCGAGGGGTTTTGAGCAGTAAAATTAACATCTGGAAAAGAGCGTTGTCGCCTTCCCCTTTCTTCAACCAAGATCTGTTTCTAAAGGAATGTATTGGCATACAGAACACCACTCCATACCCCTGCACCTGGAATCAGAGTGGCTGATTCTTTAAGCAGTTGGATAGGTATGGAGCGTCTTTTTATTTAAAAAAAAAACATCACATATCTGGCAAAAAAGAGAAGGGGAAAAAAGGAATTAATACAAAAATACAAATATAAAAATTAACACTTAAAAGCTTACTTACACACATTTAATCGCTACAAAACCCTATATACATACAGTGGCTCAAACAATTGACAATACATCTTACTTTTACTTGATAAATCTAACTTTCAATATAAATAACACATTACCAAGAAGTGCAAACATGTTTTTATTTTTACAAATAACATTTGGTTTAATTTAAATTAAAAATAAAGAACATTCAACGAAAAACTTCTAAAATGAAAAGTTTCAGAAGCATTTTAAATAAACATATGTAGATTTTTACCTCAAAAAATTGAGAATACACCAATGAAATTTTTGTAATATCTCACATACAAAGAGAGTGTCAACATTTAGTTGCATGTCCTTTGGTTTTTATAATGGCCTCCAAACGTCGTGGTACCGATTCGACCAACTTTTTGGTGGCATCTGAAGATATTTTACCCCATTCTTCTTGCAACACTTGATTTAAATGGGCTTTGTTTCTAATGTTGTGTTTCTGGACCACTGTTTCAAGTATGGCCCACAGATTTTCTATGAAATTGATGTCGGGGGACTGTGGTGGTGTGTGTAATTGCTGTTTCCAATGAAAAAGATGCCACATTTTGGCGTTATGTGCCTTGTGTTTCGGGGCGTTGTCGTGCTGGAATATGAAATTTCCGTCTAAACCCAAATTTTTAGCACTTTCTTTTAGATTGTTGTGAAGTAAACCATATGGTTCATAATGCCATCTAGAAAAACTAAATTTCCTACCCCGGTTGAAGCCATACAACCCCAAACCATGACGGAACCACCACCATGTTTAACAGTAGGACGTAAACTTTTTGGATCCAAAGCGGTTTTGGGCTTTCTCCATACGGTGCGACGGCCGTCACTGCCGAAAATGTTGAATTAACTTTCATCACTAAATATAACTTTATTCCAAAAGTTATTGGTCTTCAATTGATGAGTTTTTGCAAACTCGATGCGCTTTTTCTGATTTTGCAAGCTGATGAACGGTTTCTTTCTAGCAACTCGACTTTTATATCCAGCTTGTCTAATTACATTCCGCACAGTTTCAGCACTTACACTTCTGCCAATGATTTGAGAAGTTTCTGCAGCAAGTTTGACTGTACTGACTTGAGGATCAATCTTGATTTCTTTCAAAATTTTCCTTTTTGTGGCATCACTCAGAATACATTTCCTTCCTCTTCCACTTTTATTTTCAATCAATCCATCATTTTTAAATTTCCAATCATTTTCTGAACACACGTGTGACTTCTACCAGCAATTTTAGCTATTTCACGATAAGATTTTCCTTTTTTAAATAATCTTAATACGAATTTCCTTACATCAATACTGGTTTCTCTTCGAGGAGCCATTTTCCATTTAAAAGTTTGGCTTTAAGTCCATCTAACAAACTTCATCACACAAAAATGATCGTTTAAAAGGTTTAAGCTAAAATTACACAAAATTATATTAAAATAGAAGCCAAGTAAGAAAATATTTAGTGGTAGTTAAACATATTTTTCATAAGTGTATTCTCAATTTTTTGACCACAAAATTTACCTAATAAAGTTTTAAAGCTGTATAAATAATATGATTTTCATTGAATTGTTTTTTATTTTGTGTATATACAGAGTAAAATGTCCATATGCCTCTGCAAAAAGTTTTGTTATAATTATATTTTTGCGCGTTATTCACCATACAAAGAGTCAATTTGCGCAAAAAAACTAAGTGTATCCTTAAATTTTTGAGCCACTGTAAATATACAAAACAGCAACGCATTTTTACAAGATAAAATCATCTCACTTGAAAGTAAGTTTGAGTCATTGAAAATCATAAATAATTTGTATATTCGTGAACACAAACATACAAATTACTGAAGAAATGCTAAAATTCAAATTAATTTAACTACACTTCCTTTTTTTCACTGTTCGGTTTAAATACCTCTAATTGGTGTAAATGAAAATAAATTGTTCAATATCTTGAATGTCAAAAAGATAAATAAAATTTTAATGTAAAAGTATCATTATAGATAATTTAAATATACCATGTTACATTACTAAATCTGACAATCAAGCTTCATGAAAAGTTATTGTTAGTAAATCTGATTCTGACCGCTCATGAAACCTGTTTTCTAAAAAATATATAGACGACGATATGGATTAACTAAATGCATGTATTACTTAGAACTTACCCATCTGTTTTAGTTTTACACCATAAAAGTAGAGAATCTTTAGCTATTTTCTGAACCGGGAAGTGAGTTTGATCTTGAGGCTGAGGAACAAACGGTCTCTGTTCCTCTAAATTCTGAAAAAGAAATGATTTCGTTATGCTTAGTTTTCATATAGGTAATTTATGTGGTTTGAATCTATAATTTTTAAAAAAATGTGTCTTAAAAACTTTTTGGTGATAATCATCTTTCAGTTAAACGAAACTTCATTCTTTAACCCTCTAGTAGACGCGAGTATGCTCGAGATATATTGTGCATCGTATTACACACTTATATCATTCTTTCATAAATTTAAGTGCAATTATTATTTATATAATATTTGTTTAATATGAAGCTAATAAATGCAGATTACATAAATAAAAGTTGCATTTATTTTTGTAGAACAAGACGAAATAAATATATAATACGATGCACTATATAAGTACCTCGTACATGCTACTGCTGGAGGGTTAATCAGAAACAAACCAGTATTTCTCATCACCTATAAAAGACTACGCTGCAGGTTTTTACGTGAAATTAAACTACTCAGAAATCTTTTGAAAATATTTGTTTAATTTTTTAGGGACTTTTCTTTTTAAAAATATTTTATACTAGAACTATTCTCAGAACAATATTAGTTGGAATATGTTAGAGAAAGATCCGATCCAGATCATCTGTATAACTTTGAGGACGCATTCAGTAATGAGGAGGAAGATCCTAATTCAATTTGAAAATGCTGTTGGTGAATGTTCAAGAATCACCAGGCATCAAAAGCTTCAACTTTAGGAAAGAATGGGTGTTGGGGGTGGCTGCACAGATGGCCTAGGGTCTCGTGTTATCAGATAAGAGTGAATGAGTAAATAACTTGACTTTATTTCATGACGGTATTTACAAAGAGAGTGAACTACTGTACAAATGAGTGAGATTATATACAAGTGTAAGAATACACACAGCGCCACCTACAACCTTTGGGCACTGAATTCCTAACATTGGGCATCAATAATGTTACATACATAAAAATTGTACTAATATTACCAAATTCATCCCACAAATAAAATAATATTCACCCACAGATTGGATAAAAAGCTAAAAAGCTTATCTTTGTCCAGCAGGCGTAATACAGCATTGCATTGAAAACCTTGGACATCTTAGCTAACGATGGCTGTACTGCATTAGGCATTGTTCACAATTCGTCTTTGTTTCAATATATAAAAACAGTACAAAAAAGACACCAGAAGGCCACTACATAAAAGAATGATCCAGATATTTTAAATCTGTGAAAGATCAAGTCATCACGCGATGCAGGAAATCACATGTACAGTTTGCAAACTTTCCAAGACCGCTGTATGTGGATGATGATGATGAAGCTGTTTGAGATGTGTGCTCGCCCCTTGGCTTCTTTTTGTATGTGGGTGTGAACTATCAGGCCTAAACGTAACACTGACGGCCTTATTCACCATCCATGGTTAAATCCTGATCAGCGGTTAAAAGGAAATTTACACGAACAAGCGAATGCTGACCGAAATGATCGGCTGGATGTATCCCCTAACTGGCGAGTTGGCGAGAAACTCGTTTGGCTCGTAGGCTGAGGGTAATTTTAAAAATCGCCAACAACAGAGAAATTGAGATACCATGCCAATATAGCAACCCAATAAAGTATACATTTGGCAATGCATTTCGGCCACCTTTCGCATTATTATAGCAGAACCATCATTTAACCGCTGATCATGGTTTAACCATGGATGGTGAATAAGCCCGTATGTCTTTTAGTGAGAACAACAACTTGGATCAAGTAATCGACATATGACCGTGCATCCAATGTGTTTTCAAAGCAATTTGTGCGGAAGTTTTAGGATATTGCAAAAGCAGGTATTCACGATTGCCAAGGCTGGAAACCTTGAACCCACCGCCTTGGAACCCTGGTACCTTGATGAAAATGTACAACTAAGTGTTCTTGTTAATTCGCGTGATTCCCTACTCTACTAGTACTATCTGAAACTCTTTTTTTCACTTTTATCTGGTTATAATTCTGCTGACCCATACTCTACGCCTGAGCATGAACTTAAAGAGCTTAAAATTGTCTTGCACTAGAACTTAGTATGATGAGTGGTACATTGTAACTGATTACGAATATATCGCCCTTCTTTATAAACCAGGATGATCATCGTAATCAAGGTCTGAGGACAAAAGGAAATTCAGGGGACTCGTTTGTCGTCTTTGGCAGAAACTCAGAAAATGATATTCATCACCTATCATAATTGTTTCAAGTGCAATCGGTTGCAATGGCAGTAGACTTATCAATAGTTAGTTAATAATAGTTAAATAATACTTTCATTACCTGCTGCAGATTATTGGAGTTCCTGATATCAGAGCATTTCAAGTACAATAATTCAGCATAATTGTGCACGCCTTCATACAATATTCATCAAGCAGTAAGATTTCATAAATAACTGCAAGACTGTGAGTAACGTTTTCACTGGTTATTTTTCAACGCCAGCTTATTATATGAAGATAAGCTATTGTGAATTCAGTGTAACAAAACTATTTTTAAAAATTAGACAGGTGCATAAAAATTCATAATTTTCTTGTATCATACGGTCAACTTATCGCTACAGTATAGTCAAGTTATCCGACAATAAATTATTCGGCATTCCGTTTTAATTTACATTACTTAGATTAAACGAAAAAACGAAAAAAAAAAACAACGAATTGTAGAATTGAATCTGTAGTTTCAACTATTGTTAGATGGGTGTTTGTTTCGCTATTTTTAGAGGAGTCAAGGCGAGGTGGATACGCAAAAATCGGCGGTCATACAGTTAGTGCTGCTGGTACTCTAAACCGATTAGACCGTTGTGGTAATCATGGTAATGTGATAGTAATGATAACTTTTAATCCTTTGTTAAGGTTTTCGTGCATGTTTTTGTGTTTTAATCAATCAGAGTTTCAATTGTGTTTTTCTTACGATAAAATTCTTGGATTTGAGGGCGGTTCAGTAGAAGATATTCATGAGTGAATTAATGCTGGTATATGTTGACGGTAGAATCTCGTTATAATAATACATCTTTCAAAAAATGACAGGACAAGTTTTAACCCTTTGCACTCTTATGTCGAGTCAGACTCGACATTCTGAATGATGCATTTTTTACACATTCTTGCTGAATAGCGCTTATTATAAAAAACATATAATACCAAAAATACACAGATTAATTTTTAGAAATTGAAACAAATTAATAACAATATTTTTCAGCTTCTTAAAGCGCTAAATCAATCCCTACACTCGCACCAGTATAATTATGCATATTATTATCTTTCGGAGTGTGAAGGGTTAAGAATAGACAGGCGAGGTCAGTGATGTTAAACTGATTCATATGGATAGACTAAATGCTATTGAAGCAGCATTGAACTTCATTGAAAAAGCCTCAAGTAATGTTTTCCGTTAGATAGCGTGATACAGCAGCTAGAAAACATTGCTCTGCAGACAAGCAACTCACCCTAACATATTTAATAATTAAAAAAAACTCTTTTGATGTATTGTGTGCGTTGTTATGTGTGCGTTTTGTTGTGTGTACGTGTTGTTGCGTGTATGTGTTGTGTGTGCGTGTTGTTGTGTTGTGTGTGCATGTTGTTGCGTTGTGTGTACGTGTTGTTGTGTTGTGTTTTTTGTTGTGTTTTTTTTTTGTTGCGTTGTGTGCGTTATCTTACAGATTCATCCTAATGATGTTTTTCTTTTTTAAATAGGCCTACATGATTAGTTTGTTTGCTATATAGATTCGCTTTTATCTCTAGATGTAATATATCTTGAAATGGAGAGATGGAGACCTACGCCGACCAGGCCTACCCTAAAAGGTGCGAGACCGAACAGCATATCTTGAAAAACAAGATTGAGATAGATGTCGTGAAGAGAAGTTTAATGCATGATAGAGTGTTCGCCTTCCAACATTTTCCCTTATCTGGCATCGCCAATCCCTATTTTTGTCAAATAATTGAGGCTCTGCTGTATTAAAAAACCTCGGTTTTAAGTTTTTCTTCTATTTCTGTGATATCGCTGGTTTTGAAAATAGTGTTAGTTAAATAGTACCTAGTTTTGAAAAATCAGTGTTGACTAGGAACAAATCTTTTCATGTGTATCCGCGACCACTTAACAAAGACGACATCTGAATCGGTATAACATTCTCCAAACATGCACATAAAGCTACCGTAAGGACATTTTACTCCAGATAATATGCACAGGGTCCACATTTTGCATATGTGTAGTAGTATACCGTTGCTTGAATTCGCGATCTTCTATTCATGAAGTCGAGATTCTACAACAACACCTTTACTGTTATAAGTAATAGTTTCAGCAATACAGGGTTAAAAGAGGATTTTTAAAGTTTTCGTTACAACTGTTTTCTACCCATTTTTCCACGAGTTAACATGAATTTCAATATTTGTGTTTAAAACACTATATTGCTCATCATCCTATAGTAAACTATTAGATTAAAAAGAAAGCATACAAACGATCACTCACATTTACATTCTGTTGATGCTGCCAAATTTCACACCGCAAAATGATTGTCCACAGTAGACCAAGAATTAAATGAGGTTTCCCATCCACAATGTCTTCAGATGAAATATTTTCCAATCGCATCTAAGGAAAGAAAAGCAGATTTACAAATAACCGGTATAAGATTTATTTTTACGATTATTTCATAGAAACTGCATAACAAATATTGCATCCGAACTATAAAATACTATCTTTTGAACTAGAAAACCACTCGTCACTCATTTGGAACTCATCTATTAGGCTAGTGCAGCCTCTTAACTTGCCACAGCTGAGAAATGTTTAAAAGATATATTTTGGGTAACATGCCTCGTAAAATTGAGCAATGATCAGTTGACGAAGACAAAGCCGCATCCCACTTAACAAATATTCACAGCACTCCAACGAGAGGAAAATAGATCCCCGACGACCTATTTAACGCGAAACACCTAGGGTATTTAATAGATTCATCTTTCAAAAATATGATCATTTTTGCCTATACCAAAACTCTGCTGCCAGCCCAACTAGTCTCGAATCGAGTACAATAATATACATAATTTTCCATCCTTAACTTCCGTTGAGAGAGAAAGGACTCCTTCTTGAGGTGTATGAAATGATCAATAAAAGGAATCTTTCGAAAATGATTTGGGGTACTTATTTATTACTCCTACTACTGACTAAAAAACTTTAACCAAGAGCCTAACAGTTTTTGACTAGACTCCATTATGACTTAGACTCTCAAGACAACGCAAATGTTTCTTGTTGGCAAGTTGAAAAGAATGATTCCTTACCTAAGGCTGCACACTCATTATATTAGAATCACACTTACAGAAATTTTAAAGTTTTAGATACTTTATTGCCTTCCTAGAATCCATTTCATGCTTGAATTTCTACATAATTATTCAGAACATACCTTTTTGCTATGAAGGAAGGCTAGACATCTGCTAACGTTTTCTATTTTATTTATTCTGGCTGATCCCTTGGCCGGTTTTCCAAGCTTCTCGCCAGTCAGAGATTCAAGTAGCCTCATCAATTTCACCCCGTCTCCCAAATCAACAAATAAATCATCAATGAAAAGGCCATGCTATAAAAAAGAAAAAAGCCTTGTTAGTAGCATTTAATGATATGAAAAAATTTAACAAAGTGATGTATTTAAAATAATGTTTTATAAAACTAAAAAACTTAATAACTATTTTACTATAAGAAATTCCCTTAACAATAAAAGCAAAAAATGTGTTGTCAAGATATTGGCATTCGATAAAATACAGAATAAATAACCACTAAAGTCATAAATTAGGCCAAAAATACGTAGCCATATATTTTGCATTAATTCAACTAAACATTAAAAAGCTCCTACGATCACCACGACATTCTTTAACCACAAAATCAACTTTGTCCTTTATCCTACACATAGAGATTCGACATAGATATACATTTCTTTGTTGTTTCCCTTTCATTGGATTTATTCATTGCAACAAATATTCTAATTTTTTAAATCAATTATCAGATTTTTTTTCATTTTATGTAGATAACCAAAAGTAAGAAAATTTGAAAATAAAAATTCTCCTGCATAAGCAGAATTAATGTACAATAATTGAAACAAACAAAGAGCAATAAATTTAATTTTTCTCTGAAACCATGAATAATTATCTTTTCTTTGTAAAAAAAACTTAGACATCTTTTAAAATTTAGTTTCGCTGAAAATAAGTAATATCTATAGTACTGCAATGTTGTATAAAACAAAGAGAAAGCTATTATTGAGTCCCTCACAATTATAATATTAAATAAAAAGATTCATATAATATATGGCACATTTATAGTAGAACAAATATAGTTTCTAACTGTTATTGAAATGCAGTCACATCTTTGGCAAAAAAATTCCTTTTGTTAAGCATTTCATTTGAAAGAATTACATAATGGCTATCTATAAAATAAGAAAAAAACGGTGTTTAATATGTCCGTAAAAATAATCCATTCTCATAGTTTGAAACTGTCCAGGTGTTATTCACATCTCATGAGTCACAGTTTAATGTCAACTTATGCATATTGTAATAGTCCGCTACATAGCAGGTGCAAATAATCCTTGTTTATGGGAGAATTTTTCCGCTTGAAGTTATTTCTGAATAAATATCTCTATGGGTCAACAAATTGAAAAGCAGTCAATCATTGAAACACTACTTCTGTGATAATCCAATTATTTCTTTCTATGGTACATATATGCAATGGAAAATATCTTATAAAAATATCGCACTGGAATATTTAGTTTTCTAGTAACCATAAACTAAATAAAAGTCTTAAAAAGAATTAAAATGCTTTTAAAGCATTTATGAACACGAAAGAAAATAAATATTATCGTCGGTATGCAGCTAAATGTGACCAGGTCGAATGAAAAATAAAAATGAGTTAATATGTTCTTTTAAAATTTCATCTCTATAACAGTAAAAATTGCGCATATCAATAAAGGTGCAGCATATATTATATTCTGCTCATATATTGATTTTTCCTGTCACAGAGATACCATTTTAAAGCAACAAGAACACATTTACTCACATTTCTTTTTCTTTTGACTTAGTCGCTTTTAGATGTATCCCGACGTTATATTTCTCAAAGCACATAGTGAAAACTGCGGATAAAGTGTTAAATAAGTGAAAACAAAACGATAAATGATTTTTGTAACATTTGGTCCTTTAGATTTTTTCTTATTTTTTTAGAACAATCAATTTTCAAAATTATTACTATTTTATGACTTTAAGGTTTAGCTTGCAGTTATATTTACGATCTGCTTTGAAACAATGAGGATTATTTTGGGATAGATCTCATAATTTTGAGCAGTAATCAGGAAGACACCTGAGCCAGCCAATGGGAAGAGATTCAAATGCATACACGATACTCTTCACTATACTACGAAGCTAAACTCGAAACTATATAAGTATACCAGAGAGTCGATAAGATAACACACCCGGTGGTTTCTATTAAAATGTTGATCGCCGTATGAATCAAATACGATTCATATCTACTATCTAATCAGATGACCCCTCCTCTACTGTAGTAAGGAGATAGCAGACATGGGGTCATCTAATTATATATATATGGTTCGAACCTCAGACGTGAGTCGTGGCAGCGAACGTGTTAACACATTCTGAATGGATGAGTCTTCCGCTCAGATGACAGACTGTGCTTCGCCATGCCTAATGGTAAGATCTCGGCTTCAGGACCGGAGGGTTCAGGTTCGAAACCCGATTCCATTGAAGATCCGCCGTGTATGCTGGGTTGTTGCACGCTAAATCATACTTAGGGATCAAACATCCTCCCGCTGGTGTGGTGCGGAAGCTTGAAGAAGGGGCCCCAGCCCAGGCGCCGTCCTCGTCATCTGACCGCGGTTTAAAGTTATGAGGTCCGTCCGAAAATAGCCCTCGTGATGCTTCAAAATGGGACATTAATATAACTAAACTAAACCGCGGAAATTTAACAGCGCAGATTGTAAAGAAAAGAAAACCAGTTTGCTCAATGCGAAAGAGGTTCTGTTTCACTCTATCTTTACAATTTGGATAGATTCTTTTGTTATTTCTTTGATATTGGCTAAGAGAACGATTATGTGGTTAGAATCACGAAAATGTTACGAAGACATTTGAGAAAACATGATTTTTTTTTTATTATTTTTGTGCACTCGGATACAAATCTATATTTTATAAATTATTTTCAAAAATATAGGTCACAAATTAGGAAATGTTGAATGAAAAACTTGATGTACTTGATACCCTATCTTTTTCGAGAGTAGATCAACGGCCTTATTCACCATCCGTGGTTAAACCATAATCAGCGGTTAAATGATGGTTCTGCTACAACAATGCGAAAGCTGACCGAAATGCATCGCCAAATGTATACCCTAGCCGTTTGCTATTTTGGCATGATATCTCAATTTCTCTGTTGTTGGCGATTTTTAAAATTAACCTCAGCCTTCCAGCCAAACAAGTTTCTCGCCAACTCGCCAGTTTAGGGTATAAATCCAGCCGATCATTTCGTTCAGCATTCGCTTGTTTGTGTAAATTCCCTTTTAACCGCTGATCATGGTTTAACCATGGATGGTGAATAAGGCCGCAAGTACATCAAGTGAATGAGTTGCACCATGACTTGACGTCCTCGGCCATTGCAATTGTCATCTGAGGATGATAATTCAGCGAATCAAACAGTGAACTATGGTATAGATACTTCAGCAGTAAGAAATAATCGCATTAACTATTCAACTGAAGAATGGTTTGATCCAATAGGTAACCAGCCATGTATCATGTCTGTCGGTACAAAAATAAATTATATGAGGGTACCTAAGTGAAAGATTTCTATCCTCAATCAAAGATTTTTCTCTGGTCTACAGCTTCGAATATTGGCTAAGTGAGTAACGATGTGTCTGTAGGGTCCGACGCCGGCCAAACGACAAATTCAGTGTCGGTCCTTGGAGACAGACAGCATCTCGAATGTGTTAAAAATAATTAATATTCGAAACATTTCTTTACCTGGAAACATTGCAAGCCTTTTAAAAGATTCATATCTTATTTCATTTTAAATTCGCATTTCCTGTTCTCACATAAATGTCTTTTTGCACAAAGCACTGAGTTCCAAATCAATGTAATGCAATTACGATTTATGAAAATATGAATGAATTAAAAATAAGAAATCAATTTTCGTAATGATGCAACACAAAACATGTTATAGCACATAATCTACCATTTCGTTACTTATTTCCTTACTAGCTGTTACCCGCGACTTCGTGCGCGTAGAATTTGAATTATTCTTTTTTTTAATTCACGAATGTAAATGTTTTGTTGCATTTTGAAAGGGGAAAGTAAAAGTTCTGACGGTTGATAATACTTAATTTGACAGCTGACAGGAGTGTACTGTACATGCACGCTGATATAGGTATGTAAATTGTTTATCTATGCTAATATACTTCTGTATACCACGTTATTTGCACGGATGTAGAGGTTGTGTGAGCTGTACACACGTGAACAGGCCACATATAGTTGCTCATGTGAAAAATATGGTTTTTCAAATGTACGCCTGCCACTTTCAGTGTCTGGCCCTAAGCCTGGCAAATGATAGTTTTAAAGGGATTTGTTACCTTTTCAATTGAGATGATAAATCCTTAGGTATTATCGGAAGGCGTGGAATTAAAACACTCTCTCTTCTCCCTATATCAGTCATAACAGTATCTTTCATGACGTTTGGATCTAGGTGTGTAATTTTTAACCGTGTTGCATTGCGGAGTTTCGGTATATCGAGGTTACGTATTAGTAGTACTGGCACACTTACTTTCAATCTCGGCTTGTTGGAAGGTGCCCCTGAAAATTCTAAGATGTTGAAGAAAAAAAAATACAAAATATGATGTTCCTTGTTAATGCCCATTACCGTATCTACAGATGGATATTCTGTAATATCTCACTGTGAAAATTAAACAAAACACCAAGAGAATAATTCACTAACGTCATTGGATCACTGTGTAACCGTATTAAAAGCTGTAAATGCTACCACAACAGGAAACCGGAAGTGTAAAGTCTTCTTTGTTGTTTATGGTCAAAGAAAGCAATATTTTCTTATATTAACTTTAACACTGGCAAAAGCCCGCACGCGAAACAGTAATTTGGCTTGAATTTATTTCTATAAGAATAAAAAGTATTGTTAGAAATTAAGTTAAAAAATATTTTTAAACCTTTATAGCAATCAGAGAAAACATTTCATCGCAATGGAATTAATAGCATTAAAAAGATCATTTTCTGGTCTTTAAAATGGCATAAAAATAATTGTTGTCTAATAAATATGTCAGAAGTTATTGGCGAAAAACGTCAAAGCATTAGGCTTAAAAGCGGCTAATGCTCGTTATTTAATTAAATATCTTAAGAAACTAATTAACTCTGAAAGTTGAAAATAGCACGTTTGACCTAAAAATATGCTCTAGAATGCCGTGTGTAAATTTCACGTCGCTACCGTTCACCGTTTAGGAGGAGTTCTTGTGACCGACCGATCGACCGACAGACAGACAGATACATGTAAATTCTGCCTTATTGTATGGATACTTATAAATATAAGCAAAATTTTCAGAAATAAAGGTAAATTAGTTCAAAGTCTAACCATTTCCTAGCAAATGAGTAGCTATAAATTTGCGTTAATTCAAAATCGTCTGCACGTAAAATTTAAAAAATTAAAAAAAATGAATGAAAAATGTCACAACATTGAACAACAACATGAAATAACATTGGTATCATTGAAAAGGTAAAATTTTTATCTTTAAGATGGTATAAATATAATTTGTATCGAATAATTTGTTCCGAAGTTACAGCGGAAAAAAGGATTACGTGATAGTTGATTTTAAAAATAATTTATTCCACAAGTTTTCGCATTCCTGAAGTATCACGTGACAGTTTATTGAAAAATAAAAATCTTCATCGCGAATCGCGGAGTCAATGGGCTTTCTTTGTTAACTATTTTTAATCTGTAGTCAAAAATAATTTATTTAACGTGATTTCACCTAGCCTATGTCCGTTCTTGGGTTTGAAGCTACAACTCTGCCAATTTTCATCCAAATCGGTTTGGTAGTTTGGTCGTGAAAGCTTAACAAACAGACAGATACAGACAGACAGACACACTTTCGCATTTATATTATTAAGGATTAAGGACAACAGGACAAAAAAATCTATTATAAAATAATATATGCTATTAATTATTAAAAGCTCAGTAGAAATCTTATTGCATGTAGAAAGCAAGAAAAAATATTTTCTCAAAATGGCCTACATATGCAGCATATTAAGAGCTCCAATGTTTCTAAGAAAATTAACAGGGTAACAGTGAATAAGAGACTTAGGTATTCGATTAGAAGAAAAGAAAGTTTATGCATAAGTTTAACACCTACAACAAGCAGGAAAAATGCACAAACATAAATTTTAAATCTCTCGAGTCCCATTCGGGCATAATCAGATCTGTGATTTATATACCAGTGCCCAAGTGTCACTCACTGATGATGACCTGTAAAGAGGATAAAAAGTTGCAATAGAATTTCTTGAAAAATGGAAAATATATAGAATTCATTCAAATAACGCAGAAACAAAAATTGCTCACATATATCTCAATCGACTGAATAACTGTGAAGAGCTTAAATTTAATATTGATAAACCACTCTGTTGAGAATTACCATCACAAAAGAAATAAGAATGAAATAATAAAACGTGATAAGGAAAAGTAGATAATGCATAAATTTGAATAAAACTTGAATGGAAAATGAGAAATGAAGTGGAGTACACTTGCAGATTTTAAATTTAGTGTCTTGGAAACAATAGCAAAATGAAAAACTGACAAAACTTAAAAGTAACAGAACTATTTTATAAGTATCTAACTCATCAGGTTTCTTGACTTGAAAAAAGAAAATTGGAAAGCTTCCGTAATGAAAATACTTATGAAGCTGAAACCTCTCTTTACTAACTAATAATGTTGATAAATGAAACATACTCAATACGACACGTCCTTCATTACTTACACTTGTAAAGAACTTGAACTCACTGTTATGAAGGATTTTTTTATTCACCTTCGTTTTACGCAAAATCGACTTTTTTTATTGCTAGTTTAGTGAAATTAATGTTCCATTTTGAAGCTACACGAGGTCTCTTTTGAGATGGATCATGCAATTTTGAACCCTGTTCAGATGGCAATAACGACACCTCAGCCGGCAAATCTCTCTCCAAACTTTCCCACAATACCAGCAGGAAGAATTTTGACTTTCGACGGCAGGTTTAACATATACTAGGTCCACCTACAATCATGTCTGGAAGCTGCATGCGACACCGCGACCCTGTGTAACATTCAGAATTTCGCAAATAAGTTTGGTAAGATTGATTTACGAAACAATATTTTCCAACACTTCTTTTCTTAAATAAAGGGGTCTATTCTGGTACCCCATAATTTTTATCATCAGATTTTCGATGCGTAAGCATTGTCTTTAGTGCGAACTGCTGGTAATAGTAGTGATGACTTATCATATTTTGAAATGTCAGAGGAGCTTTATGTTCGTTTGTATTAACTTCATCTAAGTTAATTTATCGCTTTCCTTAAATAATTTAAATGTTTTGTCTTTATATTCCTGAAATTACCATGAACTTAATTTACATCTTTTTTTTGTATCTTTTATATTTCTCTTAAATGTTTTCAATTTGTAGATGCTTTAAATGGCCTATACCATTCATTTAAATTGAAGATTCATTTAAGGCCCTTTTTCCTCCCTGTGGTTAAAAAAACTTTTCAGTTCCCTAAATGTAATAGAAATTGAATTTGAAATTGCAACTAATAGAAAGTGTCGCTTGAAAACTTTGGTGTAAAACCCGATCGCACCAAAGATCCGCATTGTATGTGACCTGAAGAATGTACATAACCGCACGTTGCTTGTTTGAAGTCCTCATGTTGACGTGTTGAAGAATTTTTGGACAGTGAGGTGTTGGTTCATTTGACCGCGGTTCAAAATTACTAGATTCGTACCTAATAGTCTTTATATTTTCAAACTGAGATATTCATCTCTCAAATCAAATCACGAAAACGATGCCAAAGATCCGCCGTTTATGTCGTTTTTCTGAAGCCCTCACATTGGCGAGCTGTAGAAGTTTAGGAAAATGAGGTGCTGACTCATATGACCGCGGTTCAAAATTATTAGAATCGTACCTAATACCCCATATGTAGCTTCAAAAGGGGCGATTATCTCATAAATCAAATACGAAAACGATACCCAAAAAAAATAAGAGTCTGAATTGAAACGTGTGATAAATAATCCAGTTTTTAAATCGTTATCTCGATTGAACAGTCTCGGTTAAAATTATCCCGATCCTTTTAAAAACTCTTGACAAGTAAAAATAAGACGAAAGGTTTCATCAAGATAAAAATTTCAATAGAAAACGCATTTTAAGAACACGGATTTTGTCAGAGGGACATTACCTTCGTTACGATTTGTTATGTTTGGTAGCAGCCTAGTAGCAAAGTCTCGGCTCCAGGACCGAAAGGTCATGGACACGAGACGCGATTCTACGGAACACCGGTCGTGCAAGCCGATTTAGCACATGCGATCTGACCACGGTCCTAAGTGATGAGGTCTGTACCAAAATAGCCCTCGTACAGCTTCACAACTATACGTTAATCTAACTAAACTAAATCAAACTCAATGCTTAATGTAGTCCGGAATATTCTTGTTGGAGAGAAATCGGGGACTTTGTGTAAAAGTTAATAACACTTCAATGTTTATATTTTATTTCTTAAATATTAAATAATTTATTTTATTAATGTAATCGTGGCTAAAAAGCCGTATTTCCTAGAGAAACCCAATATTTCATATAACTTTAATTTTACAAATATGAGCTCAAGATATTTAAGAAATATGAGTTACAAATATGAGGTCAAGATTAAAAATGGTATAAAGGAAGGTTAAAATCTAGAATCTTAGTAATGGCATGAAGAAATGTTTATGGCTTGTATTTCCAAATAACGGAATTTGATAACACGACAGCAATGTGGTCATAGAAGCTCAACTCATTAGCTTACGATAGAGCAGGCTGCGGGATAGTTTTATGTAAAGAAAGAAGCTTGAAAAAATTACAGAGCTTTCACACTTCGGGTTTATTTTACAAGTAAGTTTACAATAATTGTTCGCTCTGGTTGTCTTAGAATCATTATAGTTCTTTTTCTTGAAGTACCGGTCTGCACAGAAGAATTTATGATAACTGTGATTACCAAATGGCAAGAAAAGATGTATGTCTACTAATAGCCAGTACTTCGAGAAGGAGTCCAATTTTTGACATATTTTGACCGTCTCTATTGTCAGCTAATGTGGTCACTTACAACTATATCGTTTTCACGTCACTAGATAGCGTTGCTGGGAAGTATGAGGCCCCTGATAGTGGTTTAGGGGCAACCTTTGTATTAATTTCAGCTTTATGATTGAAAGAGCCTCGTGTTCGTGTTTAGATTCCACCGAAAAATACTATCCTGTTCGGGAAATATTTTTCCGATATAAAGTATATATCTTATTATAGCCTCTCAACTTGCTCTTTGCTTATCAAAACTTTTAAGAAAGTAAATTTATGAAAGCTTAAATCCCCTCACATTGATTAGTTACATTGGTCTGGATAGGTGGAACAATCATAACAAACTTTCTTAAGTCTCAGTCCGAGTTCATTTCAAACAGTGGAGTCAATACTTTTCTCTTAGTTCTCAGTCAAGTTCGTCCTCTGCAGTTGGGTCAATCTGAACACTATAATCTCAAATCTTGGTCTTAGTTCGTTTTCAGCAGTTCTGGTGTATCTTCAAAACGCAAAATTAGTCCAAAAAATCAAAGTGATTTTTTAACACGTTAAGCGCTATGTCAGCCACCGGTGACTGACACTAGTCGATCTAATTAGATGGTCCCTTCTTTACTATAGTTAAGAGATAGCAGAGAATGGGTCATCTAATTATATAGATGGTTCGAATCTCAGACGTGAGTCGTGGCTCTTAACGTGTTAACCATATATTCTATAGATTTTTACCAAACCTCGTAAATCTAAGAAAAACCAAATAAAAAGCTAAATATTCCAGATCTTAGAAGTATGAGCTAAACCAAAACGTAGTTTATACATTATTTTATATGCATAATCGCAATTTGGTTATACAAGATCCGTTTTATTCGATTAAAATTTTTCATATTAAGCTGCAGATATTTATATAAGCGCATCGTTTCATTACTCTGTAACAATTAAGTATGCAGAAGGTCAATGCAGAGCAACAAAAAATAATCATGTTTATGAGAATCTAAAAAATTTTAAACTTATTTCAATTTGTAAAAGTAAATTATAAAAAAAGCAAGCACACATCGCTAAAATTGCATTTCCTTCTTGACACTAAGCGCTGTCATGTGTCTCTATCGTTCCTACTTTGTAACAAATCTAGTTCTCAGCGATTGCTTTCAAACTGATCCAAGGTAAATCTCAGTAATTCTGGGTCTTACAGAAGACTTGCTTCCTTTTATTAGTGTAAACCATTCGTGACATATATGAAAGTGCTTCCTCACATAGAAATAATTTCAGTAACAAAATTCCGGATGTCTTGTGAAATTCAGACATTCCTAATTTTTACTCCCTGTCAGGACTGAATTGAACCTCGATTACTATTATTTCCATTTGATTAAGAACCACTTTTCTGTTTATCCAGACAATCGAAGAGAATAGTTAAAACGTGTCTACCGAAGCTTTGAAATCTTCGAACTTTCCCTCAAATTAAGTTCGAAGATTTTTAAAACTTTTTCCGCGTATTTTTAATTCGATGTAGTTTTCCAAAAAATAATTAATAAATATGCATAATTAGAAGTTTTTAAATTCATCTCAAAGTACGAAATTTTCACTAACGCTTTCTTTATGAACTGTTTCGAGGCCGCGGTGGCCTAGTGGTAAGGTCTCGGCTTTGGGGCCGGAGGGTTCCAGGTTCGAGACCCGATTCCACCGAAGATCCGCCGTGTATGGGGCCTGTTGCACGCTAAATCATACGTAGTGGTCAAACGTCCTCCCGTTGGTGTGGAAGTTTGGAGAGGGGGTGCCAGCTCAGGTGTCGTCCTCGTCATCTGACCGAGGTTCAAAATTACGAGGTCCGTCCCAAAATAGCCCTCGTGTTGCTTCAAAACGGGACGTTAATATAACTAAACTAAACTAAACTATGAACTGTTTCGTTAGCTAGACCGAAAAAAAGATTCTTTATCGGCCACATGCTGCCTGATTCATGACAGATTTCGAGTTCTATATATTTGCTCTGCCAGTTTTTTATTATTACGAATGAAATGAAAGATATCCGTATCTGATCGTTTTCAGATTCCACCTTCGAACTAAGATAAGTATACAGATCAAATTACAAAGAGAGGAATCTGCGGTAAGATTAACTGAAAATATTAACTTTACAATTGCTACAGCTATGCGATATTTTTGAGCTCTTTCATGCGTGTTCGGAACAATAATTGCATCACTTGAATTGAGATAATGCCAGATAATTCAGATAAAAGTTACAATAATTATTTTCTGAGAAAAAATTTATCATATACAAACAATGAAGGCCTTTAAGGTTTTCGAAATATTATTTTGAAGGTACAATGTTCAATTATTAATCAGCTTGTAGAATTTTGGAACATTTAAGGCGCACCCAAATGAAAGATTGATTGTGGTTCTGCCAGGAATATTCCACGTGGTAGAGCTTTCAGATTTCGCTGGGATGGCTGTGTACGTCAGGAGAAATCTAGTGCAATGCGGTTAGAGGTTGTGTATCGTGGCGTTACTTGTTTTGTCGCTACTGTTACAGTAGCGACAAATCAAGTAAAGTCATGGCATGGATTACTCCAAACAGACCCGGCGCACAGCAATCCAATTTTTGTTGGCAGACGGTGTTAGTGGAAACAACATTTACATTCAAATGTGAATGGTTTGGATAGTATGTCACTTAGTGCTGTGGGTTTCACACTGGTTAAGTGCGATTGACTACTTCCTGGCATGTCAACTCTGCTCGCATGTCCATAATTAAAATCAGTACACCATCGGAAAACTGCACTACGTGGCATACAGTCCTATATATATTCTTCATCCGATTGTATATTTCGGATCCACTAACACCTTCTACCGTCAAAAATTGGATTATTGCGAGCTGAGGCTGTTTAGAGGAACGACGTTACTAGTTTTGTCGATTATGTTTCACTCAACTACACATCGTCACTAACCGCTTTATACCAGATTCCTCCAAACTTACACACACACACAATCATCTAACAGAGAAATCTCAAAGTTCTACCATTTGAAATAATGCCGCTACAACTACAGTTCCGCTTTCATTTGGGCGCTCCATAAACAAAGAGAAACATATATGATAAAATTAACTTAATGTATTAACTTTACAATTGCGACATTTTTTAATTTGTTTACACAGCTTCGGAACAATAATTGTAGCATTCCAGCTCAGATAATACTAGATAATTGATAAAAGTTACTATAACTATTTTTAGAGAACGTATTTATCATATATTTACAATGTAAGCCATAGAAGGTTTGGAAATATTATTCTGGAGGTACATGGGTCAATTATTAATCATCTAACAAACTTTTGGTACATATAAAAAAATTCCCCTGATAATTAAGGATATTTTTCCAAGTAGGAAAATTTTTCACATGTTCACGGTTCTTACTTTGCCGTTTCCGTAAGTAGTAAATGAATTAAACTTATTCATCATCTACGTAATCAGACTATATTATCTTTTTCGATTTTCAATTATTTTGATTTGAAATGAATATAACTGGTGAAAGTATGAAGAATACGCTTAGAAACTATGTGCGTATATCACATTATCTATGAACAATTTTAACTTAATATACCTAAAAAGTCCAGCAATTTCAAGCTTAACTAATAATAAGTTTTTTTTAGCGTCGAAAACTGTTTGCGGTTGTTCATTTCATCGGGCCATTCATTTACAATAACATTTACAAAAATCATGCCACACTTGGTAAATATAGTATTTTTGTCAGGATCGCCTATAGAGAAGACTTATATCACCCTAAATGTGTGTAATTTTAATCATTTATTTGAATTATTCTTTATAAAAGTAACATAACAGATGAAATTGAAATGAAATTTTGAAGTTGACGTCACTCTCTTATACTAATTTTTATTAAAGAATTTCTCACTTCTCAATCGCAAATAATTAACATTTTATACAAAAATAAAGCATAATCTTTTGCCAGATTAATTACTGAATTGTCTGGAATCTTTGTTACGTAAATCAACAGTAAGTTTGAGATCGTGTCAATGAAATGTTTTCAAGTTTAACTGCTGAGTTTATGTAATATCGAACCATAATAATGTTTACAAAAAATGGTACAATATTTTACGGTAGATATAGCATTAATGTCAGTCTCCCATAACTATGACTTGCATCGTCAATGTTTCTTTTCAAATGCGTGTAATTTAATCATTTGTTTGAATTATCATTGATAAAAGTAACATAACTGAAATTTAAATAAAATTTTGAAGTTGACGTCACTTGTACAAGTTTCTATAAAAGATTTCTCAACTCGCAATCTCAAATAACTAATAGCAGTTTATTTAAAAATTAAGCATAAACTTTTATCCTGATTAATGACTGATGCGACTGATGACGTTGTCTAGGATGCTTTACTGCGTAAATTGTCAGGAAATTTGATATTGAATCATTGAAATCAATGCCAGTTTTTATCGAATAACAGAAATTTAAAAAAAATCATCAATATGAACGCATTTATGAAAGATAACTCTGAAGAAGAATTCTCACTTCTCAATCGCAAATAATTAATAACAATTCGTTTAAAAGCTAAACTTAAACTTTTATTCGGATTAATGACTGATAATATGCTCTAGAATTCTTTATACGTAAATCATCAACAAGTCTGATACGAAGTTATTATAGAATACCGGAAATAAAAAGAATTCATCAATAAGAATGCTTTCATGAAAGATAACTCTGTAATCTTAGGGGAGTGCCTGTTAGATAGCAAGAGAAAAGAAAGATTTGAGATACATAAATACGCGGGAGAGCCATAACAATGCTAAAAAAAATTTTTGATGTCATGAGAGAGTAGAAAAAATATCGATAATAATTTTGAAACGCCCCTCACTTGCGTATGATATTTGTTTACTTTAAGTGTTTTTTTAAATTAATCAACATACAAATTATTATTTTTATAAAATTAATAAAAATCTTATCAATATTTTTCATATAACTTTGAATAGAAAACGAATAAGTTTTTTTTTAAATATTTTAAGGTCAATATTACTTATCAAAAATATACGAATTACTGACATTTTAACAAGTTTATAGTCAAAATTAAAAATACAAATTTATGCGGACGGGTTGTTCGTCTATTAAATATCACAGCAAATAAAAAAAAAATTTACAACAAATCAAAACTTTTATTCGCTGAAACACTAATCAGAAAAAAAAGAAATTCTAGGGACTGTTAGATTTGTTGTTATTGTTTGTGAAATTGTGAGTTTGCCAATTTTTGGCTTTAAAAATATGCTAATTTGCTTTCTTCCCACAAAATTTTCAAAAATAGCTTCTGTAAGCATCAATATGAAAACTTGGCTGATTTTGATAAAATATAACTTCTGAATTAAATACTTCTCAAAAAAATTGAAGGTCGTGTATTTATTTAGAACTAAAAACCGCAAAAAATGAGTTGTATAAAAATATTTCATACTATTTGTTATTAGACGACACATTCAAAGTAAATTTAAAAAATTCATAGGCATAAATTTGATATTTTTATTGCATTCATACCTTAGAAAACTTAAAATTTTACGTGTGTTTAATAATTATTCATAACAACTGCTGTTACGCGATTCACAGAATTTCATTTGAAAAAGGGACTCTTGTTTATACCCCATCATGATTATCGTACTGATTGTCACTGAAAGATAAGTCTGTTGTAATAGGAAAGCACATGTGGAAGGTAAATAATAAGAGTGCATCACTTCAAAAAAAAGATATAGAGTTCTTAGAGAATGCACTGATGCAAAGAACTCGAAAGTGAATTGAATTGAAACTCCAGCTTGAATTGGCGAAAACAGAAAAAGAAAGGAAAGAACAATGTGGTGACACACAAACTTGAATTTTTCTTCTTTAATTTTAAAAGCAAAGTTGCCAGGATCAAACGGTGGAAGCATTCTGGCACTTTGCACACTTGTAGTGATCCTGACCCGTTATGCAGGAGTTTGCTGTGATAGGAAAGCTCACGTGTATAGTATGCCAGATAAGTAATAAGAATACATCATTTCTAAAAAAAGAAATGCAAAAGATGGAAAGTTCTTAGAGGATGCACTAATTCAAAGAACTTGAAAGAAGCTCCAACTTAGAGGAGAGAAAAAGAGAAGGAAAGGAAATAAAGATCATTTAGAGAATGTATTCATGTAACGGACTCGAAGCTCCTCTTAGATTAATATCAAAATTCGTAAGATTAATTGATGAAAGTGAATAACTTGCTCTCAGATAGTCACCCTAAGTTATCATGAAAATGCATCATTTTTCCATTTGATCCAAATTGCTAATGATTCGACATTTTGCGAGCAACATACCAATATTAAAGAAATTAAGCAGCCGTCAATGAATTCGCTGTCTATAAAATGTTTTATATAGAAACATTCACAAATTATATAAACTTAATTGTATAATTTTATTATTAAGCGTCTGATTAGCATTTAGACTGCAAATGGTTGGGTCTTTTTCTTTTTCGTGTTGCAGTAAAAGCTAGTGTGGGTCTTTTCTCTCAATGTCTTCAGAATCAGAAGAAAATTTCTTCTGAAAGATAGATTTAGTTTTGGACAGAGAAAATACAAAAACGGAGAGAATTTGTACAGCTATGTTGTGTACAGGTTAGTTTTCGGTCCAAGTTACCATACTCAGCCTGACTCCTGTCTATGTTTATCGCCATGCGATATCTTGAAGGGTTTATGTGTCCACGTTTTAAACGGCATCTTTGTAAAGAATGCAGTAAAAAAGAACATTAAAATTCAGTTTTTTTCCATTAATAAAAAAAGATTGCTAATCAATGCGTTAAAGAATTTTTCAAAATAACATGTAACTGTAACATGTCATGCTTTACAAGAAATTTCTTTTAAAATCATTCATGTTGCTTAGATGATATTTTGGGAGTATTTGTTAGTGTTTGATTAATGTCCCATTTTGAAAGTACACGAGGCTTGATGGGAACGAACTTCGTGATTTTTAACCGTGGTCAAACGATGAAGAGCGACATACCATTCTCCAAAATATATCGCTCGAAAGAATTACCTAACTCACCTAGAGTAATACCTAACCTACAAAACCATAACAAATACTTACTTAACTTCTCAAATAAGTTATGCTGAATAATCCATTACAGATTCTCTTTCTGATTCTTTAGTACGTTATTTTTTTAAATCTCTTTCCAGCTATTTTTTTCCTTCTTTTTTTTCAAAAACTTTCCTATGTTTTTTTTTCTCTACAATATTGATTTCAGACGTTGACTTCCACTTTTTATTGGTTACAATGAATTAAAATGTTTCGTCGTTTTCTATTAGGGTATTCAGGCGAATGCCAAGCAGGGCAATGCAATAAAAAATATAAATTCAGCTACTTACATGGGCTGTCAGTTATATATCAGCAATGAATTTATTGACCTTTTATTGGCATACCATAAAGCATTTTGTTAGATAAAAGAAAATACAAGTCAAAATATTGATGGCAATATTAAAAACATAAGATAACAGCTTCTAATGTAGCCCGTCTGCAGACTTATTTGATCTGAGTTATATTTAATATCTCTTCGGGTGTTTATAGTTGATCCCGATTATAATACCTCTTCGGAAGTTCATATTTTGATGATGTGTTAGCACAGTTAACTTCTCAGTTTTCCAAAGAAATTTTCCTATCTTTATTTAACTGAATATTGATTGCAAGATAATTCTTTATTAGGGTATCAATTACTGTTTTTTTTTACCCTGCATTCAAATAACGATAATTACAAATTTTAGTCACTGTAATAAATTTAATTAAATTGTAATCGTAATTAATTGCAGTTATGTTTTTTTTACTTTTTGTACACGAAATACACAAAGAGAAAGTACTAAAAAAATTTGACGTCGATATTTTAATGAATCTTCACATTCCTTGAGTCCTATAAAACCATTTTTGGAAATTATACTTGTCTGTCTATCGGTGAACATGATAACACAAAAACGGAAGAAGATACATGAAATTTGATAGATTAGAATGACCTTTTATTGTGTTGTACCTAAATGGATAAATTTATATTTTAATTTAATCAAAGTTATTTTTCCATTTTAAAAATATAAAGAAAAAGTGTCTTATTGCCCCGAAACTGGAGAAAGATAACTTTGATCACAGTACACTAATTAAGTAAACATTGTTCGGAATCTTTTCCTTGATTAGTATGTAATGACAGGGTTATTGTGCTTAAAAATTTCTCATAATTAATTAATATAACTCAAAATCAGTACTTTCCATTAACAAAAATTACACATAAAATTTTCTCCTTCGAAGTTTGAGAAGCCATCGTGCCACCATGTGTCATATTTGCAACATTCTTCTGAGGGAATGGCAAAATAGATTTCATCACTCGCAGGACACTGCATTATACATTCTTAGGAAGTTTGAGCTGACGTCATTAGTGTAGGAAATTCGAGATTTCTTAGTATTTTTACAGAAATCAAACTTCAATTTCTTTGTAACATCTCCTTTTTTGCATTCCGAGTCTTCTTGCTGTCAAAAGGTTGCTTGTCTTTGTTACTTTAAACATTCTTCTTTCATCTTCTGTGTTCTTTCTGAACCAACATCTCTTTCATAAGTCAACTTGTTAAAATACAGGTTCTGTATGTCTATACGTCTTTCAACATGTTATGAAACAGTTTGTGGATCATGTAGCTCAAGAAAATTGCACAAAATAAATTTTTAAAAATGCACATAAGCACGAAAAAAGAAAACAGTAAAAAGCATTTGGGACAAGATGACGAGATCGTCAACTTGCCCCGCTCGCAAATGTTAAAAGTCTTTGATTTTTTATGGCAGGATTAACAAGGTATAAATAAATACTGATTTTTAAAAAAAATGCATTGTCTAAGGTAATAAAACACAGCAAAGAAAAAAGAAAAAATTTTGAGAGTTAGTGATGAGTTAAGAGTTCAATTAAGAATTCCATGAGATCTTGCGTAGAAGGTCTTGAAAATTACGAAGGCAGACAAAATACATGAACATCATCTAACAAACAAAGAAATAGCGGCAGTGGCTTCACTGTGTAAATTTTTATTGTCTAGCAGTGTGGAGAGTAAATAATAACCGTAAGATGGTGAAATATAACAAGTATGAACATAAACCAAGTCATTCTTCATATTGCCTTACTGTCAATTTGCCCGGGTCTTCCCTATATCTGTGTCTAATTTTGGGCCAAATTCGTCAAAGGGTAGACTGTCTATCTGTTTGTCTGTCCATGTTTGTTTGTTTTTTTTAGTTATGTGTGTCTAAACACGATAAATCAAAAAAGAGGTCAGCTTGGCAAATAAAATTTGTTGCATGGTCTTGACACCTAAATTGTGTCAAGATCATCTGTGTCAAATTTTGGATCCAATCGATCGACAGAAAAAGGTACTGTTTCAAAATGAATTCTCGATTATCTTCACTATATGAAGGAGTTAAGCACACGCTTCACAAAAATACGATATATCGGGGGAGTATATGAGAAATTCGACAACTGGTTATGCGTTACCAGAAACCAGGGTATTTTGCACAACCAACATGGTAATTCATCTAAATCTATCAAAGTGTAAAGAAAATTAAGAACTCCTAGTTACTTATAAAAATATTATTATAAAACATCACATATACAACGGCACGACATTATCATACGACTCTATCAGGTATCTGATTATGCAATGGATTCCAAAAAAATTAAAGTTACATGAATCCGAACTAAAAAGTGACAGAGTTTGTAATTAATCACATCAAGGGAAAAAAATTAATACAATGCCTATTCCAAAACGAAAGAAGGTATGATATAAATTCTTATTCAAACTGAAAAATTTATCTCTTATGACCATCTCATATGAGAAAAATGATACAAATAATCTATGACTTGTAGTTATATTTAGTTCTTCGGAAAGGCTCAAAGATGAGCAGTATCTCTGTGATCTAGAAAGGATTCGCCCACCGTCGTGAGGTAATAGTTAACAAATGACGTTGGGCTCATTGTTTTTTAGACAACCGGCCATTGTTTATATGTGATTCTAAAACTGTGGAAGCTATATGGAAATTAAATGTTTTATTGTTCTTTTCGGTATGTGACTGATGAGTACTAACTAATTTTAAATGACAATTAAAAGTTCTCTTTTCTCTGAAAGACAGATTCTACTATAAAGAATGCTACAATTGCGTGAAGGATTATTTCGAAAAATTTTGATATAAGTGTTTAAAAGCAAACCTATAAAATTAAACGCTGAATTTTTTAACCCTCGGCCGATAATTAACTCTAATGGTTTATGATCATCATATTACACCAGATAAAAATCAAACATTATAGAAAAAATTATGACCATTTTACGAATAAAATTTAAAACTTTAAAAGAAATATTTTTAAATAAAAACGTCAAAATACAGAAATTCATAATTTACCTTCTGCAGGTGAACGTTGGCCCACTTTGTGAATGTTTTCTTTTGCACATTTAAACGTTCTTGTCTTAAGTTCTCAACAACTGCTTCTGGTTGGTCCACAGACATATTTATTATTTTTCTTGGCGTGACTGTCTATTTAGAAAATATATTCGAACTTAATAGCATTTCAATCATTTGTTCCAGAAATGTTGACGTCCAGATTCTAGAGGTTAAACTATCATTTAATTCCTCTGTTCCCTTTTATTTTTGATATTTATTGAATTTCCCAGTAATCCTAAACTGATGTGCAGTTATGATTTCAACACCACAAGAGGAAAGTGTCGTCTCTGAAGCTCGCGCTGTTATGTTAAAAAGAAATCCACCGCTGTGAAGATAGTGCAAAAATTCATCTTATCTCCGACCTTATCCATGAAATCCTATCCAAAGAGAACCATGTGAGATATCATTTGTCGTTCGTCTGAAAAAGACAATTGAGATTATACAAACAAGGCTCGAGCACAGAGAAAGATAAATACCTTTCGAAATGTTTCAGCTCAATAAAAGATTTATTTCCCTTTTTTTTACATGTAAATACTTGAATAAAGATCACTTTTGTTATAGATAGTAACTTTCTATAGAAATTATACTAGAAGTGAGAATTCATAATTAGCATCAAATTTCCCTAAAATTTTTATACATTTCATACTTTTTATGTTTTGTTTCGTGTAAGGGTTCAAAAGTTTTGCATTGACTTCAATTGCAGTTAATTTAATGCCAAGAGGCAAGCCACATACTAGCAAGCAACATATTTAATTGGAAAGGAAACATTTGGAACATTATTAAAACAGTTATATTATCGTTTAAAAAGCAGATGTGGCGCCAGTGGGGGGACCGGGGGGCCAGGGCACGACTGTCGGGGAAATTTTTGTGTGAGGTATTCAACTAGTTAATAAATAAAGATCTGGCCAAAATTTGAAACCAATTTCATTACATTCGTCCCCTCGTACAGAAAGTCGTGCCCCCCCCCCGTCGGGCAAACTCTAACGTCACTCCTGTTAAAAGGTATAACGCTCGCTGAATTTCACTTACACAAACTATGATTTCTATTTTTTTAGGCTTTGGTTAATTCATTATACCCTACAAGTGGCCTAGTGGATTAAGGCGTCACATAGCTGAGGAATATCAATTGGAGGAAGAAGGTTGTGTATTCTATCCCAGGGCCTATGCTCTTAATCAATACTATTAAAAAATGGTACGCCGTTGTTTGCTTTAGCAATGAATTGCTCGCTGCAGTCGGGCTGGCTGTTGGAGTCTTTCCTGGTTTTCCTCCAATTGAAATACAAATGTAGGCAAGTTTTTCCTGAAAGTCCTCTGGGAAGGTAACCTTTACCTCCATATATAGGAGCTAAGTCAGCCGTAGTCTGCCTTATGTGCTTTGGATGGCTTTGACGAACAAAATATGCCACCCCTTCCATTTATCATGAGTCCTTGACACATAAACTTCACTAGTTACATTAGACCAAGTGGAATTAGTCGCAACAGCAATTCATTATAACCAAAGGCCTAAATGTAAATAAATCAATGATTCATAGAACTACAAGAGGAGCGAAATAAATAAAGCATTTCTGAATTTGATGAAAGAAAATATACATTAAAAAATCCATTTCCCATAATGAAGTACACAGGTTTAGCATCACACATGGTTGTAACCACAGAGGAAAATGCCTGTTATCTTCAAAAAAAAAAAGACGTATGCATTGCGATTAAAAAGGCCACTATTGACAGTTGAACTACAATGATGATGTGATATATCTTGATCCCTTTTGTATTTTCTATCTAATATTAATAAATAAGTTTTTATCACTCTTGTAAACTTTTTAATCCATCCTCGTAGATTTAATTTTAGTATTAATTAATAATGACAACAATGTTTATATTTGCTGCAGCTATTCCAAGGGCTTATAAAAGAAAATTAGAGGCTCGTAAGTATTTGGTTTATTCTCCAGAGATCTAGAAGGTTACCTTAATGCCATTTCAAAAGGTGAGA
This sequence comes from Araneus ventricosus, assembly GCA_013235015.1. NCBI lineage: Eukaryota > Metazoa > Arthropoda > Arachnida > Araneae > Araneidae > Araneus > Araneus ventricosus. Next base: position 2,207,844 of record BGPR01000020.1, on the reverse strand, counting down.
GTACCCTTACAGAGGCAGGAGCCGTTTTTGGTATCCCCAAGCGAAGAGTCTATTTGAAAAGAAAGCAACTTCATGTGAAGGACCCCAGGGGAAAAACGATGAAATTCCATTTTTTCTGATTTTGAGGTTTTAACACCATCTGTTGGCTTAATTGTAGTTTTATGATATATATTTGAAAACGGATAGAACGATAAAACTCCATCAGAATTATACATTCCAACCATTTGACAAATGGGGTAAATAATGTTAAAATTAGAGAAAAAATTGTACGGTAACTAAACTGGTATTATGGAATTAATGGAATAATTTTAAAGAGTGAGTGAAATCCTGTACTTGTGTACGCACGTTCGACAATATTTTTAATAAATATTTTTAATTCCGAAAATATTTTTGATTGGTACATAAATATTTTTTATATACCAATTTCCGAAAATATTTTAAATAATATTTTTAATTTCCGAAAATATTTTTAATAATCTTCATTATAACGATAGATTACTGTTCCTTTTTGCACTAGAACATTATAAAAATCACTACAAAATTCAACAAAGTAACTAAAGAGAACTTGATTAGACCTTCCGTTTCCATATTGCCCCAATACACCTATTTTAAATATTAAAAAGTTTTGAAATTTTATATGCACTTACTGAACACAATGCTGAAATTCCAGTGTAGTCGATCCGCGAACTATGACTTTTCCGTCGTCAAACTGATATTCTGTGACCAGGCACTAAAATCCCTAAAGTATCTATGCGTGTTTAACAAGAACATAATTGTTTAAGAAGCTAAGTTCCTGAAGACGCACAAACCTCCGGTTAATCGTTATAATGAAACTAGATAATCAGCAAATGTATTTTAAGGCTATCATCTTAGCTGATAAGAAAAGCTAAGAACAAAAAATGGAATTTTTATCAACTGTTAGAAACTAAATAAGGGGGAGAAAAAGTGAGTGGTGAAAAATATTAGCTTTCTGCATTTTTCTCCAAATTTAATTTCAAATGCCAATTTAAACTTTAAAAAAGTTATTGTTTCTTTTCTGTTTATAACGAAAGAATTATGCACTCTTTAAGGTGATAGGGGCCGTTCAAATATTACGTAAGCATGTTTTTGGTAATTTTTGATCCCCCCTCCCCCCCTTGTCAGCAAAAATAAGCAAATCGCAAACCCCCCTCTTATAATTACGTAACCAAACCGCAACCCCCCCCCCCCCCCCCGTTCTTTTTTTTTTACAAAACGTATAACATTAATAAGCCAATTTTAAAAATTTTAGGACTTCATTAAAATAAAAAAATAGGAAAACAACATCATTAAGATCAGAAAAGATCGAAGAAAAACAATATTATTATTAAGCAACATCGAAGAAAAACAACGCATAATAGAAAGAAAAAATTAGTATAAAAACAATCAAAAACATTTTTCATTTTCCAAATAATGAAAAAAAGATAATCAAAACAATTATCCACTTAACTCTCATCGGATATTAACAGCTATGATATTGATTAGTGAAAAAACATCTCCGAGAAGAAACGAAAAAGAAAAAATGAACTATTATTTTTTAAAAAAACTATAGTCCAAGACAACTCAAGAATGTTATACAGTGGAAGCAATGGATGGTATTCTTCCGCCGAGTGAAATAGTCCTGCAATTATCCTAATGTATTTAAAAAGTAATTGACATATTTGAACAGAATTTTGCTTTAAATGACAAAAACCGATTTTCTCTGCAATAAAAATCTATTTTCAGAACGTATGTTATTTAATTTCATAAATCTTTTTTTCCCGCCTTGTGTCTGAAATTACGTGGAACCAAAACGGCCTTGAGCATTGGGGGAAAAGGCTTTTTTTTTCTGTCTCTTCGGAGTTCACGTTTTGGCGAGTAATCTCTCTTGGTGCTGGCGTGATTATGATTACTCAGAAAATGTAACAGAATTTATTGCTCTTAATTAATTTCTTTTTTTTATGATTTTTATATGGTAGCAACTCCTAAAATATCGCTGCTTTTGAAATTATTTATTGATATTATCTTTTTTCAGTATTTGCATCATTTTTTGTACATATATATATATAACAATGCACATTAAAATAAAATTGAAATAAATGAGAAGTGAAATATGATGGCGATGCAAAAAACTCAAAGAAATCAAATGAAAATAAAAATATATCATGATAAAAAGAGTACAAATGAGACAAAATATTGAAAAAGATGAAAAGTAAAACAAAAGGTTGCGTTATTGGCGTTTTTTCCAATATTAAATAATTTTCCCAACATGAAAAAAAAATGCTGAAACAAATTTCCTTTGACCATAGCATATTATTCCCGCCAAAATTTTGTCGATTAATCAGTTCCAAAACGTAGGAATTTGTTTCGTTTATGATTCAGTTGCTTTTAAGATGCGAGATTGGGATGGATTTCTGTTTCCTACCAGTTCTGTCTGATGTTCCTACTACAAAGCCGCAGCTGATGAACATAATTTGAATAACCGCAAATATGCAGCATTTCTCAAATCATCAACCAAGATCAGAGCTGATCTTTCCTCAATTCCTCCAACCAAAGGAGCGGCTGAGCAACACACGTTTAGCAATGTGTTTCTGTTTTGGCACCTTTAATGGTACCTGTACCAAAGGTGCACCTCTAGAAGAAGAGGATGCCTTCGATCTTGATCATATACTAGAAAAACATGGTGAAATTTAATTACGAGCAAGTGTAAAAATGGGTTATACATATTTTTATGTATGTATGTATATATATAATATTATGTTATAGAAAGATATAATACGTTATAGATATATTGTAATAGATAGCCGCCATTTTGAAATAAAAACTTTCTTTCGTAAAAATAATATTCAACCACTTATTGTAATTATGTACTTTTTCAAACTGCTATAATATTCTAAACTATTCATCCTAAGAACAATGTGTAGACTATTTTTATAGGAAATTTAATTTAAATTAATTTTATGCTTAAGTTTTTTTCGCTAGGATCCATAGTTTTCGAGATAATTAAGAAAAACTGAGAAATCCCCCCTTTCAACTGCCCTGTACCCCCTGAGCACCCTCCACCAGCGGAGACTTTTAGCATGTCGTTTAGGACACTCTCCCCAACAACTGTGCCGAATTCTGAATTTCAAAACTACAACTTTTTTTAAAATTTACAATTCGTTGTCTGGACTACGAGTAGAAGGAAACTTGTGAAGGGGAACGGATGTGAGGGGAGGAAGGGAGCATAATTGTTCATCAAATGGGTTTGTTACCCCCTTCGATACAAGCAATACTACTCTTGTATAATTATTATATAGGCATGAGGTTATTATGAGGGTTGTTGATTCAGCACTTTTAATCTATTTTACCATTACAATAAGGAATTTTAGAAATATTAACTTTTAAATCCCCCTGTATCTTCTAAAATATTGCTGCTACAAAAACAAAGTAGGACTTTTTTTGTAGGGAATCTCATGTAGCTTAATTTTGTAATTGAGTGCTTTTTAATAGAACCCATAGTTTTCGAGATATTTAAGAAAAACTGAAAACGCCCCTTTAAACCCCTCCTGTATCCCCCCGAGCACTCCCCACCGAAGGGGACTTTTAGTATGTCGTTTAGGATACTACCCGCAACAACTGTGCCAAATTTCAAAACTACACCATTTTTTTTCTATTCTTCGATTTTTGGCCTTCGTTGACCGCACTACATAAGGTACAAGAAGTAACAGGTGCAAGTTTTTAGAAATTCCTTGAATTTCTTAACAAAAGTGAAAGGATGGGGTCAATAAGACCTCGTGCGTGTGCTGACGGGTTAAGTAAGCGGTTCTCGTTTCCCTGGGGGATACAATGAGGATGGTGTTGTCTGGTTGATGCCGGAACGTTCGTCTTTCGGGAGGGGTTTTCACATAGCCCGCGCCGTAATGGGGCCTATTTTGTGCAGATAGATGACAGAACCTACATTGTTATTTGCGGCAACTTGTCATTCAGGTTATACGGAACGGCTCATTGCCAGGTCGGGATTCTCATATTGCATTAATCAAGTATGTGATTATTGATGCTAAAGCTCCGAATATTCAAAGCAGTAAGATGTCTTTTATATGCACGACTCTTTTATCCTTTATTATTTATAACGTAATGTAGGTGGTTCTAGACTGAAAGTGAAAATAATAGCAAAAAGGAAAAAATTAATTTAGTATCACTTTTGGTTGCTTAGTAACGGAGATTGGAGATAAATATCATCTTCAGATGTCAAAAAGCCATCAGTTACTCATTGGATTGGATCATATTGCTTGCAAAAATTGACGTTAAATTCTATTAAATTCCATTGAACAGAAGATAGATAGAAAGAATTCGCAGTATCAAATAAACCAAGTAAGTTCTTATTTCATCTCCTTTGATGCCGTACAGGAAATCTTAAAATCTTAATTTTTTCCTCGAGTAATTTCTTACAAGCAAAATTTAGAAAAGGAAGCCAGGTCCAAATGTCCCAAGTCATTGCCTTCTCAATCCATCCTGCAAAATTTCAAGTACTTAACTTTTCTCGGCCAATCTTTTACAAAGGTTTGAAAGGCATTACCAAAATCATTCACTGACAATTTAGTTTAATATATCATCGTTGTTTTATTAAAATCTCGTATGCAAAAAACAGCACATAGCAAAGCATACAAAATTTTGTTGTAACACCTGGAACTACCAGCGAAATGATGCATTTTATGACGACATACAACAATCACATATCCCATACGACAATTTGAGAGTAGATATAGCTAACCAATACAAGTGTTTTGCATCAGTAATTACTATTTCGCAAGCGCATATATTTGGTTGTTCGGAAAGTACCCGTGGATTTTAGGGGCAAATTGAAAAGTTTTTTTGCACTAAAAATGAAGTTAATTCAATAATAATGAATCCTTTTATTTAATGATGATTTGTCATCTTTTGTGAAGTTTCATTCTCACGCTCTCATGGGAGATCCCTGACTTTATCGCTAAAAAATTGCTCACGGTGCTGCTTGCAGTCTTGCAGAGAACGTAAATTTTTTTTAGCTTTAGCGAATTTTGAAAAGAGTGGAATAGATGGTAGTCCGAAGGTGCCAAATCAGAGCTATAAATAGGGTGTGGTAAGAGATCCCAGACAAGCACACCGACACATCACATAGGGCTGCAGATCGACTAGCTCTAGAAAGCATCAAAATTCACTCACTGCGCATAGCTAAGTGAAACATCGGAAAACGAAAAGCCACTTTTCCACCCCTTAAACCTATCGGTGACTGATCTGGGATTTTCGGGGCCCCTATTTGGCGCCCGATCAATTATTATTATTATTGTCTTCTTTTCCCTCCTACCCAAGGCTCGCCTTTGCTCTCTTGATTTGTTTTTTCCCCGCTTTTTCTCATCTTTAATATTTTTTGGCGTCGGTTTCCCTCACCCCGACGGAAACATATCTGTTTTAGTTCATATTCGTTTTCTTTTGTTAGAAGCCATTCATCGAAAAAAGACGCGACTATAATTTTCTAAAATACAGTTCAGATAATTTCAATCAAAAGTTTTGGCCACTGAGAAGTGAAGTTGCCTTTTTAAAAATTATAATTCAGTTATCTTCTCTAGATAAATATTTTTGAAGTACTGTTCGTTTCTGAACTGATGAGCCACCATTGTATAAATGGATAAATAAGATTTTATATAATTGCACGGGTATTGCAGCTCTGAAAGTCGAAAAGACGAGCTACTATTGTTGAGGAGGCAAGAGTCAATATTCGAGGATCACTTTCCTTCAATATTGGTACTTTCCGATACCAATAAGTTTCAGCTATAAAATTCACATGTAATTGAATTGGCTTAAATGTAACTTCAACAAAAATTGGACAGGGAAGTAACAGAGATAATAAATCTATTATGTAAAATAATTATGTTAATAGAGGAATGAACATTTGTCGAAAAGCGTTTGCAAATAATTTTTATTAGTTAGATTGTGAAAAGTTTTGACAGCTAGTATGAAAAAAGTAAAAACTGATTTCTGTATTAATAAAAAATGAGGGAATTTCTTTTATCTTCGGAAAGCTACAAAGAGTGTTTAGTCTAATTAAAGTGTTAAAAAATCATTTTTGATTGGAAATGTGTTTTGTAAATACACTGAAGAGCCAGAAAAACTGGTACAGGCGTGCGTTTGCAAATAACGGGGGTATGCAACCAATCATCGTAACCCGATGCGGTCGGCAACGCCTATATAAGACAACAGATGCCTGACAAATGTATTAGATCGGTTTCTGCTGCTACAATGGCAGGTTATCAAGATTTAAGTGACTTTGAACGTGGCGTTATAATCCGCGCACGAGAGATGGGACATAGCATCTCCGAAGTAGCGATGAAATTTGGATTTTCGCATACAACCATTTCACGAGTGTACCGTGAATATCGGATATCCGGTAAAACATCAAATCTCCGACATCGGTGCGACCGGAAAAAGACCTTGAAAGAACTGGACCATTGACGTCAGACGCGAATCCTTAAATGAGATAGACGTGCAATACTTCCTCAAATTGCCATGGATTTCAATGAGGGGGCATCTACAAGTGTCAGAGTGCAAACTGTTCAAATTACCGTCATTAATATGGGTTCTCAGAGCCGAAGGTCCACTCGTGTACCGTTGTTGACTGCACGGTGCAATGCTTTACGCCTCTCCTGGGCCCGACAACACTACCATTGAACTGCTGTTGATTGGAAACACGATGCCTGGTCTGACAAGTCTCGTTTCCAATTGCATCGGACGGATGCACGTGTACGAGTATGGAGACAACATCAATAATCCATATTGGATAATCCATCCTGTTTGTCAACAGGGGACTGTTCAATCTGGTGGAGTCTCTGTGATGGTATGAAACGTGTGCAGTTGGCATGATATGTGACCTCTGATACGCCTAGAGACAACTCTGACAGGTGACAGGTACTTAAGCATCCTGTCCGATCACTTACACTCATTCATGTCCGTAGTGCATTTCGACGGATTGTGACAATTCCAGAATGACAATGCGAAACCCTACGCGTCGAGAGTTGCTACCAAGTGGCTCCAGGAACACTCTGCTGACTTTAGACACTTCCATTGGCCACCTAAATCGCCAGATATGAACATTATTGAAGATATCTGGGATGCCTTGCTACATGGTGTTGAGAAGAGATCTCCACCACCTCGCACTTCTATGGATTTGTTGACTGCCCTGCAGGATTCATGGTGTGAATTTCCTCCAGGATACCTTCAGACATTAGTCGAGTCCATGCCACATCGTTTTGCGTCACTTCTGCGTGCTCATGGGGGCCCGACACGATATTAAGAAAGTGTACCAGTTTTTCTGGCTCTTCAGTGTACGAAGTTTTTGGTAAATATTTTAACATTTTTTTGAAGTTATTATCACGCAAACTGTTGTTGCTAACAGGTGTAGCTGTGAAACAAGTAGCATTTACCTCCAAGATGCAAAAATACAGCACAAAAATCTTCTTGAAAGTGACCATAAGGAAACTATTTTTCCTTTACTAGAAATTTTATTAGACACATGTAATAATTTTCAATAAAATTTTGACGTATATAAATCTCATAGGTTACGAAGTTCATTTTTATACAATCATTCAGACGAAGAAATATCATTAAATATAAGCAGATTAGATTTAGAGTAAAACTTACCTTTTTTGAAATTTCAGTACCAACCAAACTGAAAAACGGAATCAAAAATTCAAATTTGGCTGTTTATATACGCTTTTATTTAACTCAACTTATTTCTTGCTTGTAAAGAAAGAATTTTGTAATCTATTTTTCGCGCACTTCCTGATGTGTTAGAGTTTTAAAATTTCGTATACTTGCGGATTCTCGATAGCAATACAGAATTTCAATATTTTCAGAACTCAGTTATCCTTTAATCGATTAATTTAAAGGCATTTTGATTTCATACGAGGGCGCCATCTGGTTGTGAATTTGAGAAAACATTGATTTCAAGATTCTATAAAATTTATAATAATGAATTATAGATTCAAAACTAAAAGGTAAGAAAAGAATTAATTGAAAAAAATTCTACTCTTTAGTACACTAATAAAAGCCTGTTTTTAAGAATTGTTTCCATTAAATTTATTTATTTATATATGAAACATAGAAAGATTTGAAATCTTCGCTATGTTGAGACCAATTTACTTGTAACATTATAGAAATACAATGTGTTATTTCATAACAACCCATGTGTATTTTTCATGTCTTCTTCAGTGACATAGCTGTAACTTTTACTCCCCGGCACGAACTTGCAATATGCCGCCCTCCTTTTACATGTTACACAAGCTACATAAACCTCAAAATAAAAATAATAAATGTCGAGAAATAACGTTTTAATAGTAACGTAAATCGTCATTTGACGTCCTCGATCTCTGCAGATTGGTTGCAAAATCGAGCGTCCACCGACAGCCACATACTGTCAGACAAAAGATGAAAAATAAGAATTAATTACCTTAGCTATATTTTTATGAGCACAATGAGTGAACTAGTGCCGTTGCTCTTCTTAGTTATAAAAATTGTTTTCCTGCAAGGCTGATTTTGCCGCCTCCTCTACCCCCCTCAATCTACGCCACTGATCTTCTTTCTACTAAATGGGATCTAACTAAGTCTTTTGCATTTTGCTCATTCTTGAATAACATCGTGTTTAATACCTGTGTCTGCTTCATAAAAGTGTCTTCGAGTCGTATATAATTATAAGTGGAAGAGATACGAAATCAAATGTTTTAAGTCAAGACAACCGTAAAGTTCGTAAATGTTTTCTCATGCCTATTTCCCTTTTGAAAGCTATTTCCAGATTGAATAAACCATCAAAGCTAACCGGCTCTAAAATATAATACAGTGAAACTTCTCTACGGCAGCCACCCTCCATTCCAAGGAAAATTGGCCGTTCAAAAGTTGTTTCATGTTTAAGTACAAAGTACGCATTTAAACAAGCCCTAACTCGTTATTTCTGATAACGCAAATTTTAAGAATCATTTAAAGTAAAAAGCATTTCGAAAATTTCTAATTTCTTTTGAAAAAAATATACAATTTCCGTTTACTTAGATCTTTCATCTTTTTCGAAGGTAACTTTTTTCATTTTTTTTAAATCGGAAAAATAAATCCCTAACCATTATATCGGTAATTGTTGAGGGATGGTCAGTACTATCGTCTATTTTTCCTGAAGTGTGCCGAGTTGAAAGTTTTATTTGCTGTTGGTCACAACCCACAACATCAGCTTCTTTGCCAGAGTCTGAATTAGAGCCTGAAAGGCACAAATGAGCTCCTGAATGCCCAACACCTATAGAGGCCGAAATTCTCTTTGGGAAAGGAATGAATAATTTTTATCTGATTTTTTTTCTGTGTGTGTTCTTTCTCTCTTCCCTTTTCTCTTAATACAAGGTCAGAGAGAAGAACAGAATGCACTTCATTGAAGTTGAACAGGCGACCAACCTGGCCTCTCAGAAGGGTTTTAATGGCAGTTAATAGAGGTTATTTTAACATTATGTCTATGGGCCAAAAAATTCCTTGCCAAACAAAAATGGCAGTTGAGAGAGGTGACCGCTAAGCAGTATCGGCCGCTTATAGGAGTTTTAAGGTACGTACATACGCAGCGGTTACGGCGAACTCGGCTGAGAGCTGGAAACGTGTCGGTGGTGTTCATACGGGGCGTCTAGTTACTCGTTGCTGCAGGGTGGCGCTGCATATTCGGCTTTTGCGACGACATTCGGCGTTTATCATTCTGCCAGTGAGTGGGATACGTGACTCCGAAATGGTGATTTATTTGAATGGATAATTTATTTGAAGAGCTCTCATCGAAGGAAGAATTCCTTGCACATAATGAATAAAAATTTTACATTTTATAATGTATGGAACTGTTTCATAAAATTCTCAACTGAATTCAGGATAACACACATTAGTATATAATTTGTTTTCTGGAGTTTCATATGATATTCTCATCAATTATAGAATATCCGATGAATTTTCTGATTATCCTAATAAATAGTAGGCATATAATTGAATTTAAAATGATTTTATTTTGATAAAAATTCAATTTTGATTTATTTTTAAACAATATAACAATTCATAATGATCATTGCATGTATTGTTTTGTAGTAAAATTATCGCTTTAAAAATTAAGCATTTTCATATTCTACAAAGACTAGGGATGAGAAAAATTATCTTTCAATATATTTTTATTTGTGATTCTCAGGTCACATTTTTCAAGTAATTTCGAAAAATAATAAAATATTTTCAAACGGTTAGTTTTAAAAATTATCTGGGTTTTTTTGCAATGTATACATAAAAATATATTCCAAAATTTGTAAAAATTGAGGAAAAAACTGCACAACATTGAAATTCACATATCGAAAAGATTAGGGTAGGGTCGCCGAATTTGGACTGCCTGGACATTGTTTACTGCACTGTGATGGAGAAATAATTTTAACTGAAAACAAGTAGTTGAATTTTTTTGTAGCTTATTTATCTTCAGAACGGTGTGATGAACTTTTTATGAAATACACTTTAAATTAGTAAAAAGGCAAATTAAAAATTTTGCATCTTCCTTAAAGTCAAAAAAAGAAAGAAAATTTCTTTGTAATTAGAAGAACACTTGATGCAATTAATGAATCGACGACCAGTTTAATTAATCTATCAGTAGAATTCCGAATATAAAGCGAGTGCCGATTATAAAACTTTATTTCCTTGGAAAAAACGTCGTCTCATATTCTCGCAGATACAAATTTTAGCAAAAGGATTTCTTCATAAAACGCCTGTTAAAGATATTTATAAGAAAATAAAATATAAATATTCATATATAATAAAACAGTTTAATTAAGCATTATTATTAAATAAAATGTATTATAATTATCCTTTTAAATAAAATATTACATTAAAATTACAATGTAATAATATTTTCGGAAGTTATCTCGAAAAAGTGAAAAAAAACTTGATTCTACATTTTCATCCTGTACAAATACAGACACATTCGCTTTAATTATTTATAGAAATTAATAATATTAATATATACAGAATATAATCAATAGAAAAAGTTTTAGTCATCTAAAAACTTATAAGTTTTTATCTATCTTCAAAAAACAGATTCGGCGTTTGGAGCTGTCATCCCCGCGAGGCGAAAACGCTTTCGTAAAATAACACGTGTGAACACCGTCACTCGTTACAATGGGAGCATGTGACGATTTGCCGTCAAAACCGGAACGCTTCCATTGTCGAAGCAGGGTATGCGCAGGGCGAGAACCGGTTACACAACTTTGTCGCGCCAGTGTGAACAGCGCTATTAAAGAACACGGGATCATACGTTGCGTCACACCTGCAGCTTTTGGCGTAGCCCCGTCGTATGTTCGTACCCTTACTGCGGTAACTTGTTATTCAGTGTTCTTATAAAGGTAAGAGACCATGTTGTACTTCACTTGTCACAGTGACGACTCGTCAGTTTAGAAATGAGCAGTGTTGCAAAAAATATATTTCAAGAGAATGCAACTGAAGTACAAATTTTTAAAAAGCAGCTTTACTTCTAAGTAGCCAATTTGTGTGGCGCAGTTTAGCCAGGAATGGCTCTTGTGCCAAAAAACATCAACAAAACAAACATTAAGTAACCAAAATTTTTATTTGTAATTATCTGAATCCTATTTTAGAAAATTATAATCGTGTCTTTTTTCGTAGAGGGGCTTCTAACAAAGGAAAACTAATATATATTAAATCATATGTGTTTTCGTCGGGGTAACCCGAAAAGGATACCGATTCCAAAAGATAGCGAACGAGAAAAAGTGGAGAAAAATAAGTCAAAAGAGAAAAGGCGAGACTTGATTAGGAAGGGGCAAAACGGTTGGTCGGGCGCCAAACCGGAGCTGCAAAAATCCCAGATCGGTCACTGCTAGGTTCAAAGGAAGGAAACATGGCACTTTGCCTTCCGATTTGTGATTCAGCTATGCACAGTGAGCGATTTTTTATTTTTTTTACAGTGCTAATCGGTGTACAACCCCCTCTTGTATCTTTCCTACTAAATGATTCCTTTTGTCTTCTTCCTTTGCTTTTAATTTTTTTTGTTGATCATCGAGCACTAAGTGTGAAAAAATAACAGAACAAGATTAGAAACGAAAGTACAAGTTTTTAAAATAATTTCAGGATATGCTGCAGCTCTTTAGTCCTACAGAACGAGCCACCACTATAATCCAGTATTTAGTTTTTACACTTCGCGAAAAAAAGTTCATGTCTCTAGTTGTGTAATTTTACAACCAATTCAATTTTGCAATCATTATTTTTCAAATCATAGTTGGGAAAGTGCAAAGTTTTGAAACTCTTATAGGTGGATTTTCCTTCATTCTTTAAAATTAAGCTATTGTGACCATCGCTTATACAACAGAATGATATCTAACCTCACGCTTTCAAAAAGTTAAGTCGTTCCATTATGGATCGAACAATAAAATAATAATAAAATAATTCTTTTAAAATAAAGATTCTTTATTGAAAAAAGCTTTTTTTAAGCCTCTTGAGAAAACTCTTTTCCTTAAGCGTCAACCCATTTCAAACAGCTGAGATGTCCTGAATTGAAAGAGAAAAAATGCCGAATCCGTAGATTATACGAATGAGCAGAGCCGGCTCCAGGGTTGTGCAGCCTGTGCCGTGGCACAGGGCGCCGAGCGTATAGGGGCGCCAATTCCTAATCAAAAATTTGAAAATTCGCGCGTTATCCCAGATAGCATGCACACTTGCAGAAAGTGTGATTTTTCTTGATATTAGCTTGTCGTGACAAACTTGCCGTGTCAACTTTGCAGCGCTATTGCTAAAAAAGCATAATCGATCGCCCTCCTTGCAATGCAAGTTTGATGTAAAGTTGACACGGCACACTTACTCACCACGAAATGGATACAGTGTATATATCTGGTTTTGATCTTTCTCTCGGTTTTTAAAAACATTCAATTTTTAATAGCATCTCCTAGACCGTCTTTCTTTTTATTAATTCAATAAATCAATGATAATTTCGAAAAAACTAACTAGTTCTTATCAAAAATTTACTTTTGAAAAATTCTCTAGTTTTTTACTAAATATAGAACTCGCACTTTAAACGAAACTATGGGGTCTATTCTGGTACCCCCGGTTGGGTTGAGTTCCGTTGTTAACGTGCGGAACCCAACTCACCCGGGGGTACAAGAATAGACCCCTATAAATCGCCCTTTTCTTAATGTTGAAATTTTAACGTTCATAAACAAAATTAAACCTAAAAAACAGTCATTTTTAAAAAAATAATAACTTACTTTGCACCCCATATTTTTAAAAGTAATTATTTTCGAACCCTAATTTCATAATTTATTCCACTAGCAAAACGTAGTTATTAGCGAAAATCGCTCTCTCTTTGACTTCAAATCATATTCTCAACTCAAAATTTAAAAAATTAATGAAATCAAGAAGACAGTTTAAAATAAAACGTGTAGATGCATGATGTATTAGTTCAATCTATCTTGGGCAATCGAGGTGTCGCTGGCTGAGAGGCTAAGATGACAAGTTAGTAAGCGCGTTGTCGGGGTTCGAATTCAAGGTTCGTCTGAGTACTCTGTTTTTGCTATAGTTTGCAATGAATTTGACGCGACAAGTTTACTGCAAGTTCGACGCGTGATGACTTCGTCGTTTGCGTTAACTTGCGGCAGTCTTGTGAACTTGCGGTCTTGCCGTGTCAAACTTGCTGCAAGCTTGCAGAGCAAGACAGCTACAAACTAACGGGTCTATTCTGGTACCCCCGGTTGGGGGGGGGGGGGGGGGGGGTTTGGGGAGAGAAAAAAGGGAAAAGTGACGCCTCCCAACCCAACCGGCGGTACCAGTATAGACCCCTAAAATTGCTATATGGGATATGGCTGCCGACTGGAACACAATAGAAATCTTTTTCTATAATGAAATCATTTACAACAGTTAGATCTTAGTTATTATAGTTAATAATTATATCTTTTAGCATATGTACCAATATACGATATATACAAGGAGGACGCGCCAAAATAATTTCACACAGGGCGCCGAATACTCTAGAGCCGGCTATGCGAATGAGGAACGATGTAAAAACCCAGACAGCAATTTTAGTTTGCAGCAATCTTGTTCTGCAAATCTGCAACAAATTTGGCACGGCAAGAGTGCAAGCTTGAAACAAGTTAACGCAAACGACTTAGTCACCGCGCGTCAAACTTGTCACAAGCTTGCCGCGTCAAACACATTACAAACTATAGCAAAAACAGAGTACGAAGACAACCTCGGATTCGAACCCCCGACATCTCGCTTCCTAAGCCTGTTGTCCTAACCACTCGGCCAGCTACATTCTGAGAGGGGAAGATAGATTGCTCTAATAGATCGTGCATACGATTTATTTTAAACTGTTTTCTTGATTTCATTAATTATTTTAAATTTTGTGTTGAGAATATGATTTGAAGTCAAGGGAGAGCGATTTTCGCTAATAACTACGCTTTGCTAGTAGAATAAATTATGAAATTAGGGTTCAAAAGTAATTACTTTTAAAATGGGACAAACATAAGTTATTATTTTTCAACAAACATTGACTCTTTTTTTCTAGGTTTAATTTTGTTTATGAACGTTAAAATTTCAACATTACGAAAAAGGCGATATAGTTTTTGAGTTCTATATTTAGTAAAAAGATGGAAAATTTTTCAAAATTTTTTAAATAAAAAAAGATAGGGTTTTTTTACAAATTATCATTGATTTATTGAATCAATAAAAAGAAGGACGGTCTAGGAGATGTTATTAAAAATCGGATGTTTTTTTAAAAACAGAGACAAAGATTATCTGTAAGTGTGCTATCATCTTTGCAGCAAACTTGTTTTGTAAGTGGGTTGGTCGATTATGCTTTGTTACTTTGCAGGAAGTTTGCTGCAAAGTTGCCACATCATGTTTGTCATGACAAGCTAATATCAAGAAAAATCAAACTTGCTGCAAGTGTACATGCTATCTGGGAAGTGATAAAAATCTCCTTCTTGTAATCAGAAAAGGAGATATAAAAAAATATTTTCTAAGACATGTTAATGCTATTATATAACTATATTCAGTGGCGGACTGGGTCTGAAAATAGTGGTTGCCAGGAGTCAGTGAGGGCCCACACATATCTATAATCGTAACATTAATTCATATATATATTAAATTATATATATTTAATTTTTTATATTTAATTATATTAATTTAAATCTATAATATTTAATAATTATTTATTTAATTTAATTTTTTATTATATATTTCATTTTTCCGCGTTTTTAAAATAAATCCCTTTTAACAACCTTTAATTTTCTACGTTTAAAATAACGAAACTATGTTTAAAGTTATTTGATTTTAAATTCCGTAAGTTAAATATTATATAAGAAACACGGACCTTGGGTACAGGGCTATTTTATTTATTTGCTTTAGAAAAGCTAACTATAGAGAAAGAGTTCTTTTTTTCTCTCCCACATTTCCTGGGGGCCCAAATTGTCTTCTGTTTAAGGGGGCCCACTTGCCATCGGGCAAGCTGGAAACCTCGCCAGTCCGCCACTGACTATATTCAAGCCTTTCATGTGTTTCCTATTCAGCTTTATGTGTTTGAAAACAAATGATATCATTTGAGTCCTTTTAATGAAAGACCTTTCCCACAAAGACTTTTCATTTATTAGAATGGTGGATTTATTTTTATATCTATGCCATAATTTAATGTTCTCTTTTATTTTATGTTCGATAATATAGGGATATTTCATCCCTCATGTGCATGCACGGATGACTATAATAATACTTATTCCTCAAAACTTGTGGTGAAACATTTGGAGAAACCAATCATATAGCAGCAATACAATACTGAATAATGAAAATTTATGCATTTATTAATTTTACTGATGCAAAAATGCTTTCAAAAAAGTGATTTGAAAAAGGGAGGTTGGGGGATTTTCAGCTACAAAGGCTATTATCTCCTATTCATTCCAAAGTTCTTTTTAATCCGTAATCAAAAAAAGAACAAAAATTGCCATCAAAAGATAGGCTAAAATTATTGCCGATCTGATTCGGTCATGAGAAAAAAAAATGGCACCCTCCTAGAAAGGCCTCCGTATTCTTTTTTCCAAAAATGCTGCTGCTGCTGCTGATGATGATGATGATGAAGCTGTTTGAGATGTATGCTCGTTCCTTAGCTGCTTTATCTCAAATTATCCGTAGATCAAAATCTGAGATCGCGAAACTAAGAAAAATTGAAAAAGTCAATGAAAGTTTAAAAAAAACGAATTAAAGATTATCATGAATATGGCGCAAAAATTTTTGAATGGCGAAAACCTGCTTTTTGGAATGAATAGAGAAATCAAAAATCCACGAAAAAGAAAGTGGGAGACATCCCATCTCCGCATGAAAAAAGTTTCTTTGAAGTTCAAAACGTTGACACTGAAAAAGCAAGTGTTCCAGGGTTTCTTCAACTTTGCATAAAGTGCAAAAAGATGTAGATGTAAGTCGGAATCTGAAACGTTTAGCACTGGTTGGATACGTTTTAGTACGAAATCGAGAAATTAGGACATCATTCTTGCGACTGGAAGGAGAAATGTGGAGTTGAGATCGGTTTTCGTTTAAAAAATAAAATTCATGATAGTATTTTGAATTTTTCCATTCATTTTTGGCTTCTTCTAGAATATAATTTTTCATAGAAAGTAGTAAATCTTCATGTGATATCCATTGAGATATCAGGGTGCTTGGTACTTTACGGGCTCCAAAAATGCTTTTTGCGAGCTATATTTTGAAATAAACATCAACCACCTCCATTGCCATTAGCGCAACGAAAAGAAATTTTTTCAATTTCATTTTGTTCACCTGTATGAATTAAATGAGAGCCTAAAGATACTACAAAATGCATCAGTGCGCATGTGCCCGAACAGGTTTCTTATTTCAAACTTAGACATGCGCAGTCGTGTTTTCATCACTGAATTTCTTGCAGTCTGATAATGGTTGACAAAGGGCACAGCAGACACAAAATTCTGTTTTATATCAGGGAATGCATCAAAATACTGATTCTGTGTGATTAATAAAAAATGGCTGCGGTCAATCGTGCTAGTCGTTAGATCATTGCCATTTTCCATTTTGAAGTTCTAGTGCGACATTGTCTCAAATTGTGAAAATATGGTTGACAGTTCATTAAAGTATATTTCTCGCTATTTGAACTGATTTTCGTTAAAATACAAAGTACTGAATTCTCAACTTTGCGTTTTCAAAAGAAATACTATACAATATTCTGAATATAATATTGTCATTCTTTCTATTGTTTTGTATTGCTTTAGTGTTCAGAAATTTCTGAGTAAAGATGACGTCAGTTCAATGAACTTTCTTATACTTATTTAGGTACCAAGCGCATGCTCAGAAAACTTTATTAGAAAGTTACGTTTTGTTAACTATCTGTCTGCAGACACTTGTGGGCACAACAAACTACCGATTCATCTATCCGGTTTTGTAAACGAAACGGAAAGCTGTCACGGACGTGCTTTGAACTGGATTTGTGTAAGTTTTGTTTTGTTATTTTTTTGGTCTTGCAGTTTTGTGGTACTTTAAAATAAGTTATTCTGTTTCAGAGGAAAAAAACCCGAAATTCGGTTGCATTTATTGCTTCAAGTGTCTTTCGTAAGTAATATCAGTAAGGAAAATAATTTGCAAACAAAAGCTCGGCAAAATTTTGATGTCATTGTGTATCTATATGCTTTATAAAGCCATGTTTGGAGCAATAATCCATTTCTGGGTATTTTCCCCTCGATTATGAGTCACATGTACAACCGTTGTTATTTTATTATTGTAGATCGTACCTTGTATCGGCATTTCCCCTCTTGGTTTTTATTTCCAACGTTTATTTTACTACAACTGATTATGATAGTAGTTCGGATTCTTGACGCTTATTGGAACTCAAAATCGGCATGTTGCTGTTGAATGATTGTATTAATTTTTAATATCGTAAAGTCTTTATGTTAAAATTTCCAAACCTTTTGAATATGAAATGCATACGTCAGTAGTTTTTTTTTTTTTTTTCATTTCGAAGCTATTTTAATAAAAAAAAACATTTTGCCATCATGCCTTACAAAAAGTGTTTCTATCAAAGTTTAAAAAGAACTTTTTAAACTTCAGTATTCTTTAACTAATTGTATTTTTATCTTTATTTAATACAATGCTTTATTGCGTTCTATGTGGATTATTAAATGCCATTCATTCCTGATGGCATAGAATTATCAAGTTTTAATCCATAAAATGCTGTGTCTCCAAAAATTAAAAATTTAATTTTCAAAATTATTTGTGCTACAAAATTTTTTTCCTGAAGTATTAGTCTTTGCATATAAAAGCTTACAGACTGTTTTAAAGTTTACAGTATTCAATCCTAAATGCATTATAAATTATGTGACTATCAGTTTGTTTTATAAATGCCATAATTTTTGTTGGTTTTTATGACCATCACTAATGGACAAAACTTTCTTGCTTCTTATAGCTTTGCTAGCAACTTTCCTACCTCGTGAAAAATACTATTTTCCTCTGTCAAATCTGATCCAAGATAAATTGTGGCAATTATGGGTCTTGCAGGAGATATTTCCTTTCATCATTATAAATAATGGCTCTTTCACATAAGTACTTTAATCTTGTAAATCAGA
Source organism: Araneus ventricosus (assembly GCA_013235015.1). Classification (NCBI taxonomy): domain Eukaryota; kingdom Metazoa; phylum Arthropoda; class Arachnida; order Araneae; family Araneidae; genus Araneus; species Araneus ventricosus. The sequence continues at coordinate 2,189,218 of BGPR01000020.1, read as the reverse complement.
TTCGTATATAAATTTTTTCAACTTTCCAAACCTGACTGGTAAATATTTAAAAAATTCTAGTGTTCCAGCTTCACTAAATTTTGTATTCATATTGGAATTATGCTGCATCTCTAATTTTGAGGCTTATTCTTTGCTCTGTATATTTTTAATGTGATACAACTTCACTTAAACTTTTTTTATAATTATATACAGATCAAAATTTTAAAATCAAGTTTAAAGGGGTTTTTTGTTTTGTTTCTGTTGAATAATATATTACCTGGCTTGATTTGTTGTTTCATTGTTGGCCAAGACTGTGGCTTGCCTGTTTTAAAATTTAAAAATTTTTATTACTGGTCTTGCTTTCCCTAGCATCCATGCATATGGGAACTGCGATACTTTATTTGGGAAAAAAATAACCTACTTATTTCATGTTATATATATTTTTTTGTCTTTATATATTTGTGTTGGTCTAATATCCCTACTTACTTAATTAAACTTTCATTTTTTAATTTCTTCCCTGTACATCTGTCATTAAAGTATTTTATCTTTGTGCGAGTGACAAAAACAGTTCAATAACACCCAGGGTTATTCCTGTGTAATTTTCTCCACCAGTCTGACACACATGGATTGTATATTTTTTAAACTGATATCGGTAGTATGGTTGGCATATCAGCCAGGAATAATACTAAGTTTTACTGGGCATCTTTTCACTAAAAACAACTAGTAGGAGTTAAAAATTGTTTGCATTTTTAAGATACACAAATTGTAAGCTATTAGCTAAAATCCATTGTTTGACTTCTTACACCTTCTTTGTTTCCTCTCATGAAGGACTTTTCCCATTCCTGTCTACCTCTAATCTTTATTCTCAGGCAGTAAAACTGAGGGTGGGCTAGATTGATGACTTTCCCAAGATTGACATTGTTAGGGGAACACCACAGCTCCCCTGATAAGCTTTTTCTAGAAGTAACCAAATCCTAAGAAGAAGGTTAATAAAGATACTCCTCTTATACTCTTCTCTATTGCCAGTCTCGAGTTTGAAACCGGTCTAATACAATTGCCGACATGCTCCTATCTACTTTCAGTCTTCACTCTCGGGCACTTAAACTGAGGGTGATCTAGATAGATGACTTTCCCAAGATTGTCACTGTGAGGGGAAATCACAGCTCACCTGAAAAGCTTATTCTCTAGTACTAACCAAACTCTAAAAAGAAAGTTAATAAAGACATACGAATTGATATTTATAAAGTGCTGAGGTTAAAAAGATATAGTGATGCAAGAAAGTTTCTATTAAGAGTTCTGTGTTGTTATAATGCAGTTGATACTGTTTACCAGTATGAATAGGTATTTATTTTGTTTTCCATATTGAATGGAATTCTATCTAAAATCTTGTTTTTATTAAATAGCATTCATGCAAATACATATTGACTAATGAGATGCAAAAGAAAACATTTATGATTCCACTTTAAATTGCAACTGCAACCTACAATTCAAATAAAACAAGATGACATCTAACGTTATAAATATTTCAAATTTAGAGACACAAAAGGATGAAAAGTTTTTCGGTAAACGAGTATGGATGCTTCATCAGGGAAAGTGAAATCCATAACTAACCACATTAGAAAAATCCCAACACTTTCTGCGAACAGTGTTGGCTAATAAAGCTAAAAGAACACTGCCTTCACCCCGTGTGTTAGGATAAACAAAAAAGCCAAATGTGAATGACCAAGAATTAAAAAATGTACATACCATAAAATGGATAGATGCAAGCAGCAGGACAGAAGGCAAAGAACTGAATGTGTTTTTTCTTTTCGATCGGTTTATTGCATTACTTTTTTACATTTTGTTGTTTGATTGTTTTTTGATTATGTAGCTTTTGCTTCTGATATGATTGTTTCTTTTATATATATGGGTCGTTTTCCAAAAGTTTGGGAAAACAGCAATTTAAAATTTAAAAGTTATCAAAAGTTCAATTTTTTTAGGCTAGAGGCTTTAAGATGGTTCCTTTTTTAGAATACAAATTATATTTGAGCTTAAAGTTTCTTACAACCAGAGATATTTAGCTTGAAAAGTGAATATTTGAGCTTTAGTATCATGAGTGTTACTGGACAGCATGACTACATTTCTGAAAACACAAAACTGTTTATTTTTCCAAAAATTGTAAATTTTACTAGTAAATATGTCCTTTGAAAATGTTACAAAAAGAAAAAGGGGATTTTATTAACTTTTAATAAAAATTCTAAATATTCAGCATCATGAGTATTACTTTATAAATATTTTCCCTCTCGATTGTTATTATAAATTATTTGTGAAAATCACTTCTGGAGATTATAGTTAGTGATAATGTTTTATTTATAAAAGTATTTTTTAAATTCTAGGGAAGTTACAATAGATTTAAAATTTTTTCATTGAATTTTAGAGTTTTTTCACAAGGTAACACTAACGATTAATAGTAACACTCTTGACAAGATGATGGGTAAGAAAATATAGCACACACTATGCTTTTTCAAATACATCAATTGAGTAAGGGAAATGGTAAAATACTCTGTTCCCTTTGATTACAATATTGGGATTAGGCAAAACACTAATTATTTGATGTAAATCTACATATGAAATGTCTTACTCCACAAATTGAAACAGCTGGCAGTTTTCATCTGTTGCTCTAAAATAAGCCACCTTTAGCCAGCGGCGGATTATCGCACAGGCGTTGGAGGCGCTCGCCTCGTGCCTCGAGAATCTAAAGGGCCTCAAAACCTAATCGAATTTCATCTCAGTGCTAAGCTGACAGCTAATTTTCGACATTGTGTAGGGTGAGGGGGCCTCAAAGAAATTTTACGCCTGTGGCTTCAGAGTGACAAAATCCGCTACTGCCTTTAGCTCCCCCATCTTCAGCATCATATTGTTGACAAACTCCCACATATCAATAATTACTTTTGCTTCAGTTATCTCCAAACACATTCACAAGTACATAAGCACCAGCTCGAACTTGAAGTTTATCTTTAGCATCACAGCCACTAGGTCCTGGATTGTTACTGAAATCAACAGAAGACTTTGAAGTGTCATCAGATTCACTGCTGTAGATTTTTTTTCTTGGATCTCTTTTGCTTGCTCTCTTTTGATTTAGTTTCTTTCTCGGCAACATTTGTCAATGGTGTGAAACATGTGCAAAATTTATTTTTTTACAGAAACATCACGGTAAAGAAATTCCTCGGGTTTTATTGATACAACTTGATGAATAGAATGTGTACCTTTTTAACTGTTTTCAAATTGGGTGCACATTCTGAAAATAATCACAAACCTTCTCTTCAGGTACAAAGAATAGTTTTATCTTCAAACCTTGATCTCATAACACATAAAACAATGTTTCAGAATCGGGTATATCGGTACCATGGGCAACAGCTTGATCTGCACATCTTTTTAATGTTGCCCCAATGCATCTGCAGCTCCTTTTCCATGGCCAGATTCAAAGAAAGACCATGCCCCCCCCCCATACGTATTTCAGATGTGCATTTTAACAACTATATATTTAAATTTTAAAAAAGCATGATTTGTTACTTTTGTTTTTAGAATATATTTCAATTCCATGGACATCAAACACAATTTCATCATGAATGTTACTTCTAAAAAGGTAACACTCATGACAAAACTCTAGTTCATTGTTTTTTTATCAATAGAAATATTCATTATAAATGTATCCTGTTAGGCTTGGTAAAAAAGTAATTCCTGAATCAGTTGCACATTAAAAATAATATTATTTTATCTGTAAAAAATGAAGTAACAGTCATGTTGATGAATAAAAATACTCACTATTCTATGGACATGGATTGGCAATATTTCTTATAATATTCTTTAAACTGCTTCAAAATTAAATGCAAAGTGTTCTACAAGGTGGAAGTAGTAAAACACAAACAAAAATAACTTGTATATAGTGGCACTACCTACTGTGAATAAACAAAACAAAAAAAAGTAACATGATGCAGCTCAAGGACAGACATTTAAAGCTGAATATTTATATATATAAATAAGGTTTTTGTTTTGTTAATACAATTTTTTGTTAAATAATTTGTTGTAGAATATGTCAACCTAATTTTATATAAATTTAAATTACTTTAAAAAATATATGCTGTTGTTGAAAAAAATGGAGTACGGACAGCAAAAAATCTCATTTTTCCTGCTTTTCTTTATTTTTTATTAATGTTAGGATCCTTGAGGAAACTAAATTTTTGAAACACTATGTTGAAAATAGTTATATAAATAAGAGTGCTAATGCATTTCCATTTTTATTAAATCTTAAAATAGTTATCAGACCTAGAAGAGAACGGACACTGTTTTCCCAAACTTTTCGAAAATGACCCATATGCATTCAGTCAAAATGTAAAGCTTTCATTAAAAAGATCACAGGAGTTATTACAGTGGCTAAATTGCAGCAATGTGCCATTGTGGCAGTAATACAACAATATCTTTTGTAAACATTTGTATACAAATTCATTATTTACTTTAGAAATTAGAGTAATAATCTTTCATTTGAGTCATACCACCATCAGTGCACAGTAACATACTCTTAGATGTCTGAAAACTATTGCACTTATGCAGATTTAATTAGAAGTTAGCAAATTATAAAAAATCATAAGCTTAAGTCCACTGTTTTACCATCTTCTCCTTCCCAGCTTCTTCATACCTTCTCTTGATTCACTTTTCCACAACTCTCAATGTTCAGTCTTTACTTTCAGTTCATAATAATACAAATGAAAAGGTGGTTAAAAAAAAGAATATGCTTTTATTAGTATACTAAAGTAGAAAATATTTTTCCCCCTTCAAATATATGGTTATCAAAAGAAAATTGTAAAAGCGTAAGGTACCGATAGAAATACACTAAGCAAAATAGAATTTTAATCACATTTATAATATATCTTAATTTTTAATCAGTGTTTAAAAATTTTCTAATTTTCTTTCTTCATATATTTTTGTGACTTAATTTCTTTATAGTATTGTTTTCAGTGCCTCATGCTTTTACAATTTTGTTCTACTTTTTAGTACACTAATGAAAGGATATTTTATAACTGTTTTCATTTTCATTATTTTTTTACTTTTTAATCTTTATATATTTTGTAAAGCATTATTAAAGTATTATGGAATGCTAAAATTGATTCTTTCTCAAATTTACTACCAGATGGCACCACATGTATATCAAAATTAAATTTTCAGCTAATAATTAAGTTGTGAAAGTATTAGAATATTGCATTTTCATGGGGAAAACACAACTGTAGGTACACAATTTGAGAACTGTAGTACATCAAGCAATGAGTGAAAAATCAATTACAAAATTCTATCTCTACTAACATGAAACAAGTCAAGTTAAATAAAAGTGTGTAAAAACAAAGTGGGGCAGGGTTTGATGCTCTTCTCAAGAAGGCTGTTTAGGTTGATGTTGCAAAAAAATGTGTAGCCACCTGAGTTGAATCAACATATTAAAAAATGATATACTACTATGCTCAAAAAGTTCTGGAACTTTTTAAATATTTTACAACTAAATGAATTAGGCCGTTTCCTGCAGAACAAGTGAAAAGTATCGTGTGATTGACAGGTTTCCTCCAGTTCAAATAAGTACAATTCACATAGCTTGTGATTACAGGCATTCAGAACTTGCTATCACAGGGAAGGCCAAGTCTCGGGTGCTCAGTCACCATAAGGCACTTGCTCACAGATCCCTTGTGGTGTCAAATTACCTATAAAAATGTCACAATCTAGTACTTCTACAACCAGCTTATTTCCCTGATCTTGCCCCATGTCATTTTTTTTCTCAGAGAAGAATTTGTTTAAAGAGCAACGATTCTCTTGTTCCGATGAAGGTGCTGGAGCAGGTCGCAAAAGGAGGGTTGTAATTGGCATTTGCATCCTTTCATGAATGATGGCAAAAATGTGTAGTTTCACAGGGTAGTTACTTCAAAGGAAATGCCAAATAGACCGGTTCTATCTGTATTCATTCTTTTGCAATAAAATAAGTTCCGGGATTTTTTTAACATAATAGTATTAGTTATCAACTTTTATTATTTATGGCATAGTTTAAATGATATATTTATTTAATCCACACACTTTTTAAGACAATTAAATTATTTTTTATTTTTGCTTGTTTAAGCAGTTTACTTTTGCATGGTGTTTAAGTAATCATTAATGAACTAAGTACAAAACTAATCTCTTTTCCTACCTAACTGCTCAAGAGTTTTTATTCAAGTCACTTTGATTTTCTTAATTGTTCTATCTGAAAGCTCTTGCTTGGTTCAAACCTCACACGATCCTCTTTAGAATGCTGAATCAACAAATTAGACTCATTATTGCATTCTATTTAAGTAGGATCCCCCTTTGCTGCTCTGTTGCTGCATACACATGTTAATTCATTCTCTATCTACAGAGGTCTTCAGTGGATCTTGAAACTAAATTTAGTGAATTCAATATTACATAAGAAATTCATGGTGAAAGAAATTGTAAATAGCATCAGTATGATTTAAAACTCTGACTTCATTGAAGCATCACTATTTTTACATATATTAGCATTGAAAAGTTTTGAAGGAAAGAAATGCAAATTTTTTTTAAAGTAGAAAAAGTTTTGTGTAGTGGATAATTTTTCTGTTCCCATGTGATTGACTGATTTTTTTTTTTTTTTCTGCATGAGACAATTTAAGTATTGCCTTTGCTAGCAAAAAAAGAAATTAACTTATACTAAAAGGTCTGCAGCTGCCATAGACACTTTCTGCATTGACAATAGAAACAGCTTTGTGAGGCATTTGCCATGATTGACCCTGTGATACATTTTATGAGATAAACCGGGTGGCCAGCTGACTGGAAAACCGGGAATGGTCAGAGAATTTCAGGAGACCAGGGAAAAGCAGGGAAATTTATTCTAAAACTTGGAATTTTTTTATTTTGATAATTCTTATTGGACTCCAGAATTCGCTGATCTCTTTTTGTTCAAGTAGAATGAAACACCGCTAGCAACCAATCAAAATCAGTTGTTTACTGACAATCAAAAACTGATGCCATTTGCATTTCTCCGCACCTGCCAGGCTGCAGGGCATTTAAATTTCTGAGGGACCAAAATTTCGTCTGTGAACAGAATCCCATTCCTTTTATTAATTAAGTTAGATTATACTTTTTGAGATACAAATTTATAGTATAACTGCATTCAGATGTGGAAGAAGAACCGGAATTTGGCTACGTGCCAAAGAGATTTAGATTGCTTATGAGATCGTAAATTTCTCTTTATCTGTCTACAAGATAGCATTCACACTAATGACTGCTTTTATGATGATTTAATATCAAATAGGAGTTATACCAGAGTTAGTTTATTTTTCCTCTTCTGGAGATCTTTTTGTCAAATTGTGAAGTACCGGACTTTATTTTTTTGTTTATATTGGGTGTGCTTTTTTTTTTTTCCCCTCTGAGTGTTGGGAAACATTATGAATAAGGATCATTTTGCTAAATTATGGGATCTTTAAAATATCTGGACTTCCTTTACCTATATATATATATATATATATAAAGGAGCAATTTCTTTTGAGTATTATGTATGCATGTTTTTATTATTGCGCGGCCAGACCTTTGACTTTATAAGACCAAATTTGGCTAAGTGATGGATTAGCACAAGAAGGGAGCTAATGTCATATTTTTAAAAATTTGAATTGGGTTTTTATTTTATTTTAAATGGTTAATTTAGGTTGTTTTTTTTTCCCCATTTCTGCAAATATTATTTTTTTTACATTATTATTCATACTTGCAAATAACGGTGTTTTAATGTATAAGTTCTTGCATTTTTTCCTCTCTTTTTTTGTCTTTGAAGTTTTATTTTGTTTATTTCTCTTTATATAGGGGAAAGTGAGGTAAAACTGGGTACGGTATACTTAAGACTCGAAGGCCTGTTGGAGCTAAACTATGTGACATAGAGCTTGTCAAATTTTATTAAAATATTCATTGTTTATCCGAGTACACTATATCTTCCAAGAAAAGCCATAGTTTTACTATTTTTTTTTACTAAGTGGGGTAAAACCTGGTACACATGTTAACTCTAATGGAAATTAGAAAAACTCGATTTTCAGTGGGAAAGTAGCATACACTTTTATTTTGTAATTCACATGTAAAGCAGTTCGTCTTATTCCTCTGCACTACTGCAACTTTCGTGGGACCAGCCAAGACAGTTTCTACATTGAATTAAACCTTCTTTATTTAACTCCATTGATACAGGACTGTCCCTTCAAGACTATAGCCATCCGAATGTCACTCTGAAATTTCCACCCCCTTTTGTTAAGTGTGATTGATTTCACACCCGCTGTGTGTGCTTTCCTCATTAGAGTGGCTCGCCCAGATGTGTTTGGGGAAGAGGGAAGTTTTCTTACAATTTGGACAATGTCAGCTGTCATTGTGGTTTTTAAGGGGGAAAGTGAATTTCCCTTATCTTTGATAGAGGAGCTCAGATGTTCCAGTATTTTGAGGTCCCTTTATTTCAATGGCCTTAGAAATCAGAGGGTTAAATTAGAAAATACATCATTAAAATATAAACTTTCAACATCTGAGGCATTTTTATCGTCTTCATCGGAGGAATCGTCGTTACTGACTGTCCCGGTCTTACGGCACTTGGAGTACTCGGTTTTACCCTGAGTGCAGAGGTTATTAAAAAACGAAATAGAACTGTGCAATTATTGGAGTAAATCCTTATTGTTTGATAGGTCATGAATCCTTAGTGATCGTATAATAAGCTAGACAAAATATAGTTAACTCTAATGATTTTTAAGTAAGGACAGTTTAAAATCAAACGAACTTTGAGGAGCTGACGTCTTAAAACAAATAAACCTTCACAGACGCAGTGAATTCAACAGTAACATCACACCACTATGACTGTTCCTTTTTCTTGACTAGTAAAGTGTAATCCAATATATGTCAGTTAGAAAGGATAAGTAATAGCGCCAGAATCAAGAGTACAAAGTTTTACCCCTCTCTCCCCTATTATTCTTTTTGGAGCGTATTACAGGAAGTTGGCTGGAATAAAAGTTTTTTTTTTATTTTGATTCGCATGACAGAATATTATGGTTCTGTACTTTAATTTGTTAAAACATCAGAAAAAAATCGTTTTCTTGCATTTTTTCTCTTTTTATGTTTTATTTTACAATGTATATTTTATTAATATTTTGATCATTCTAAAGATTTTTTAAAGTTTATCTTTTTAATCAGAAACACCGGGGAAATTCTGTACAGCAGAATTTTCATTGTAAAGATGTATTAGTTATTTTACGGTTTATTCTTTAAAAGTTTTAAATAAATGTTCTTTTTAATTTTTTTCTTTTTCATTCAAACTATGGTTTCAATGAAAACTTAGTATGGCCAATATGCAGGTGATTTTTTTTTCTATGGTTGACAGGCTACCTTTGAAAAAATCAGGGAAATTTTTTATAAAATCTGGAAAAGTCGGGGAAACTCAAACGGCAAAAATAATGGCCACCCTGATAAAGTTTTGTTTCAGTGATTAGCTTGTTTAATTTCCTCCTTCCAGATCCTTTCATACTCAATCGTCTGGCAAATCAAGAATTTGACCAAATCAGTTCTGGCGAATTGTGTGACATTCAATAGAGTATCATATACATATTACAGTAAAGATTCAGTCACAAGGGCAATTAGGGGGACCACCAGAAAGGATGAAGGCGAAAATGGAGTTTCACCCATCCTATTTCGCAGAAAGCTGATAACGAGATGTAACTTTTATCAATGGTGATGGTTTAATGTGCATAATATTTACATGCATTTTCGTAAGCATAGCACAAATATTCGGGAAGATATAAATGTTTCTTTAAAACATCCCAAATTTTTTCGCATGTGTTTTGCTTATAACATGCCGAGTTTTCATTCAAATTATTTGAAACTTGCAGAACACTTGACAATATGTTACGGAAGTATTGTATTAAACTTTGAAGTAAATACGGTGAATATTACAGGAAATATGAGTGTTTGTACTAAATTTTTTACTGTGCATGTGCGAGACTCGGCGGAATTTTTCTTTCGTAACTTCAAAGCCAGATATATAGAGCAACTTTTAAAAAAATTCCAGTTGAATCCCATTAAAATTCAAAAAGCTGTCAACATTTCAGGGAGGTGAATTTCAATTTCTTTTTAAGAGAAGCTAAATGATGAGGGTTCTCGTACAAACTGATATTTTTAAATTTGAATCTTTGAATAGTAACATTGAATTTTAGTAAAATTGAATATCCTGAATACCGTGAACACTTATAAATTAAATAGATTATTTAAATTTTCATTTTCTTGAATACCATTCGAAGATTAAAGTTTAAAAAATATCAGATTGTGCAAGAACCCTCATCATTTAGCTTCTCTTAAAGAGAAATTGAAATTCACCTCACTGAAATGCCGACAGCTTTCTGAATTTTAATGGGATTCAACTGGAATTTTTTTTAACTCCTTCGGGACGAGCGCCGCATATGTGCGTTTGCTCTAGATTCTCCTCAGGGTCGAGTGCCGTATCCATGCGTTACGGCAAAATTGACTCTGTAGGCCGAGTGCTGCATATATGCGTTGGACTTTTGGAACAAAATGTTTTCTATCGGATGGCGTTACTGTTCCATGTTTCTTTCTAAAGATTGGTCCTGTACATTAATATTTCTTTCTCGAAGGTCAGATTGTAGTCGATCACGTGTCTGCGAGTCATTGGATTAGAATTATTGGATTTTTGGGAGTATAAACAGAAACAGTTATGGATGCTGTATTATGAAAAGATATGCATCCATAATATTCATGAAATTAGAGCAACAACTTTAGGTATAAAAATTAACAACATTTATTAAAACATTAAGAAAGTGCCAGTTAGATATTAATGGAACACAAAACAGATGAAATTCAGTTAGCTGGTGCATGAACATCTAGTCCGCTGCCTCGTGCATCACTTGGGTATTGCGCAGCTGAATAAGTAGTTTCAAGAGTGACGTCATCGGAAGGAATTCAGGATCGCCACAGTACTCCCCCCTCTAGTAGTGCAGCAGGCACTGGAGTTAGAGGTAACGAGGGTTAAAGTGTACCCGACGGCCAGATCTCGTCACATAAGGTGATGGAAAGGAATTTGGTGGTGAGGCCGGATTCGATGGAGAAGGTTCAGGTACTGACTGCATTGAAGATGGAGCTGTCGCAGGTGGTTATGCTGTGGTTCGTGCAGATGACTGATGGGAGTTCTCGAAGAACGCAGGCTTTACACGATCAATGTTGATTGTAGACTCTTTGCCGTTCTTCTCGATTGTGAACGTTTTATCAGTTCGTCTGAGTACGCAGTAAGGACCATCGTTCGGTGTTTGTAGTGGTTTTTTAACTGCGTCGTGGTGCACAAACACGTGTGCAAGTCCCTAAAGCTGGATGCACGAACACTTTTTGTCTGTCATGAGATGCAGTTGAAACTAGTTTAAGTTGATCCATCACGTTTCGTAAATTTTTTAAGAACTGATGAGGTTCGACGTTAAGTGAAGGGGTTTCAAAAAATTCCGCTGGTAGTTTGAGGGTTGAACCATAAACCAGTTCGGCTGATGTGCACTGTAGATCCTCCTTTAATGCCGTTCTGAGTCCGAGCAAAACCAATGGAATTGATTCGGTCCATTTCATGGATCTGTGACATCTGAGGCTTTGCTTTAAAGATCGATGAAAACGCTCGACAATTCCATTGCTGGATGGGTGGTAAGGGGTCGTCCTGATCTTTTGGACGCCCAAAAGTTTGCTTAGCAAGGAAAACAAGTTGCTTTCGAATTGTCGTCCCTGATCCGTTGTGATGATTGAAGGTAAGCCGAAGCGTGAGATCCACTGACTAATGAATGCACGCGCAACGGTTTCGGCGGAAATGTCGGAGATGGGGACTGCCTCAGGCCATCGTGTGAAACGGTCTATACAGGTGAGTAGGTATTCACAGTTGTCTGAAGGCGGAAGAGGTCCTACAAGATCCAAGTGAACATGATCGAATCTCGCTGAAGGTAGGTGGAAAGACTGAAGAGGACTGCTGGTGTGTCTGATTACCTTGGATCTTTGACAATCCAGACATGAACGAGTCCAGTTGGTAATGTCTTTTTGCATAGATGGCCATACAAATCTCTGCCCAATCAGACGTTTAGTGGCACGGATACCTGGATGAGAGAGGTTGTGCAAAGATTGGAAGACTGTCTTTCTGAAACTCGCTGGTACGTAAGGTCTGACTATGTCATTCCTGATATCACAGAGTTTCGATGAAGTGGGGTCAGTAGAGAGAGGTTTCAAAAGAAGTGACAGTTCATTCTTTGATAAAAGAGCTTGAAGTTCTTCATCAGAAGCCTGTGCATTCGCCATGGCAGAAAAGTCTACTTTTGGTAAATGCACGTCGCTAATACGGGATAAGGTGTCGGCGACAACGTTTTTTGAACCCGTTATGTGCCTTATATCCGTGCTGAACTGAGAAATGAAGTCAAGGTATCTTAGTTGTCTTGGAGAAGAAGAATCAGATTTTTTGGTAAAAGCAAACGTTAGAGGTCGGTGGTCTGTGAATAATATGGATGCTGTATTATGAAAGGATATGCATCCATAATATTCATGAAATTAGAGCAACAACTTTAGGTATAAAAATTAACAACATTTATTAAAACATTAAGAAAGTGCCAGTTAGATATTAATGGAACACAAAACAGATGAAATTCAGTTAGCTGGTGCATGAGCATCTAGTCTGCTGCCTCGTGCATCGCTCGTGTATTGCGCAGCTAAATAAGTAGTTTCAAGAGTGACGTCATCGGAAGGAATTCAGGATCGCCACACAGTTATCAGCAAGTGTAAAGTGCTCTTTAACTCATTTTAGATTGCTTGTTTATAATTTCTCGTCTCGCTTGGGTTGGGATTTTATGGGAGATAGTCTGTCAAGGGTTTTATGCTTCTCAGTTTTATTTCTGCAGTTATGGGTAAAAGGATGTGCCAACTTTCCGAGGAGGGAATATGCAAATTTTTAAATGACCCTTCTATGGAGTTTTACGATTATAATGGCAAAAGCAATAAATTATTAGAGTTCTTCAGATAGTTCTCAATATTCAGATTTTCAATTGGAAGAGGATAGTGCTATTATATCGGTTCCAATTCCGTCATATCAGTGGAGTACTAAAATAGAAGATTTTTTATAGGGCTTTGAAGTGTTAATTATTAACATTTTCTTGGAAGTATTTTATAATATTAAATGTAAATATTTATTTTTTCCTGTGTTTTCATATTTTGCATCAATAATCTAATGTTAATATAGGTACTTCCAATTATAGTGAAATACACTATATTTTTATTATTAAAAATTAAGTATTTTAAACTTTTTTATTATGAATAGAATATGATATCTTTTATTGCATATTTAAAAATGATTTCATTTCTATGAAAAGGGCACTTTTTATGCATTATTATATAGCACGCTTTTTTTTACCAAATTTAATGCGTATTAGGCTTAGTGGGAGAAAATGCTTCGGCTAGTGGGCACCGTCAGCGCTTGCCTGCTCCCGTCCTGTGGGCACGCTTCCTTCAGCAGGCGTCCGTCGCGAAGGGGTTAAAGTTGGTCTATATATCTGGCTTTGAAGTTATGAAAGAAAAATTCCGCTGTGCCTCGCACATGAGCAATAAAAAATTATTTAGTACAAACACTCCTATTTTCTGTAATATTCAACGTATTTACTTCAAAGTTTAATACAATACTTCTGTAACATATTGTCAAGTGTTCTGCAAGTTTCGAATAATTTGAATGAAAACTCTGCATGTTATAAACAAAACACATGCAGAAAAATTTGGGATTTTTTAAAGAAACATTCATATCTTCCCGAATATTTGTGCTATGCTTACGAAAATGCATGTAAATATTATGCACATTAAACCATAACCATTGATAAAAGTTACATCTCGTTATCAGGTTTCTGCAAAACAGAATGAAGAACTCCATTTTCGCCTTCATCCCTTTCTGGTGGTCCCCCTAATTGCCCTCGTGACTGAATCTTCACTATAATATGCATATGATACTCTATTGAATGTCACATGATTCTCCAGAACTGATTTTGAAACTTAGTTTTTATATTAATTGCAAATTTTTCGCATTTTACGAAATGTTCCTTAACTTTTGTATGCCAGTGTATAATTGTATATGCTTTATCTTTCACTTTTAACTTAGGCTTAAAAATCCATATTAATAACTAAAAGTTGTGCATTGTATGTGTAAAATTTTAAATTTTTCTCCTGTTACCTTGTCTATAAAAATTAGCATTTTGAATTCAAATAATTTGTTAAATTGGAATAAACAAGAGTGAACTCATTATTTGTTATATTAATCTAGGTGTTTATGCAATGGCAAATTGCTAATAATAAAGTTTCTGGTGATATTTTTCCTTATTAAATTTGGTGAACAGCATAGTTTTTTTCTCATTCATGATTGATGAATTATAATATAAAATTTAAAAAGTTACACCAAACATATTCGCTTAATAGTTAACCATAGGAGGCAAACTTGTTGCCAAGATTCCATAGAACATTAGATCTAGTTGCAGACTTGCTATCTCCTTGCTGTACACGCATCTGTTATTTTCTAAACAGTGCAAATCATTTTCTGCTATTAATAGCTCTTTTACCTTTTATAACTTTTAAAAACCCTGCATTCATTCCAAATAAGAACTAAATCAACTTTATACTAACGAATTTAACTTTTAAACTCTTTCTACTTTGTTCGGATATCGATTTTTGTGCATGTTCAGCATAGGAATTATTCAAGATTTATTTTGCACTTTTTAAAAAGGAAATAATTGAAAATATAGCCAAAATGGTGATTAAGTTATATTCAACAAGGCTATATAGCATTTTCGCTTCATCATTTTTTCTTATTTACTTATGACACTTCAGTACAGCTTGTGGAGGGGAAAGGGAGAATTAAAATGGTACAGTGATTTGCCTATGCTATCAGTGCGAATGCAGGATTTTGGTCTGGAGGCAGAGGTAAAAAAAAATATGTATCTTCGGGACATCGCCAAATTTTACTGGAATGAACGAAGGTATTTTCTTAATCTATTATCATAAATTCATATATAAGGTGCTTAATATAACTGGGAAAAAAATCTAAGTGATATTTTAGAGACCTGACGATGATGATATAGAAAATAGTATCAAATTTTGTTTATTATTAAATGTTACAAAAAATGTTTTTGACTACGTCAACGCTACAAGTACTAGTGGAATGACTGCAAAAGCGGGATAATTTTCGAGCCTGTCAAGCCAAAAAGTGATGTTGCCAACCCGGGCCCCCCCCCCCCAGTGTTTTTTTTTTTTTTTTTTTAAGGAGATTAAGAAGAAACAGGTGTAATGATTTTTAAAGAATCAAGAATTCTGGATTAGCTCTGGGGAAGGCTGCAGCCTCGTAGCCCCCCTCCCCTATATTTGCCACTATATGCTTTACACAATTTCGTCAGTGATTCATGGTAAAAATCTATGAACTTCATTATTTTCTTCATATAGACCTTAATGGTCACTAATTTTTTAAACTGCTGCTACAAGAACCTATAGCCGATAAGATGGACTATAGTTCTGTCATTCAGAGTGGTTGAGATCATGGAAATTCTCAACAGCTATTTGTTTGACTGTTCTAATTCATTGTTAAACCTTGAAACTTGAAACAAACTAATTTTCTTAATCCTCCCAGAATTCTTGGAATGTGTTTCTGACAACAACATGCGATTCAAATTAGCTTTTTCTGTTGCGGGAACAGGGCCTTCTCTTCCAGTTGAATTTTTTTTTTATTTTAGACAAAGACCTTCAAACTTAAAGACAAAAACATAACCAAATAAGTTGTACATCGAATCCAAACACAGAAAAATTTAATCAGGAGAAATTGATGATTGTTTTATGAGCTTTGCATGTATTAAAGCTATCAGATCATTTTCAGTTTTGTGAACCAATCTATATAATAAAAACCCACGCATGGTTTGGATATGTGCCAAAGATATTCATATGGTCTGTCTTGTAACAAATTAGCATACACACTGGGATACATACTGTTTTGATTCTGTGATGATTTAATATCAATACTAGAATTAATCTGTCTAATATAATCTTTCAGCATTTTTTGTTTGTTTATTTTGTGTTTGCTTTTTTCCTCTGAGTGTTTGGAAATATTGAATCTTTTTGCTAAATTATAAGATGTTGCTATTTAACTGTGTTTTTTTAGCCCAGTTTAGCAGTTTTCTTTCTTTTTTATTTTATGTTGATTCATGGATGCAGAACTCTGTTAATATTAAATAGAAGTTATTCTAGAATTAATATATTTTTCCACTTCTCGGAGGTCTTTTTGTTGAATTATGATGTATCTGTTGTTTATTTTCTTTTTATTTAATTCATGCACACAGAACTATTTAAAATACTTTAGTTTTTGTTAAAAGTTTTCTTTTTTTTCGTACTTAATTTTGGAATTGATTATTTACATATTTTATAGTGTAGGGTAAAATGACCATAAAATTGGCTGTTTTCAACTTTGGCAAGCTACACTTCTTAAATTATGTTAAATATTTACATTTTTTAAAGATATTTTACATTGCACCATCTGAGAGTTGCTATAATTTTTTATTTGCTTCTTCTTTAAGCAATAAAACTTAGTAATCACTACTTTTTTAGGCTTGTTAACATGGTCATTTTAACTCATGAAAATCCTTTTAGGCTAATTCCACAGTAATGTATGTGACAATCACTCTATAAGATATGTATAAATATGTGATAAATGTATGTATAAATGTAGCAAAAAGACAAAAATCTATTTTGTTATACAGTTCAAAAGGAAATCTGGTAAACAGTAATGAAAATCATATTTATGTTTAAATTTTGATATTTTTACATTCTTTTTAGTTAGTTGTGCATGTGACAAGAAACAGAAGTGTAATTTGACAATGCTAACTTTTTTTGAAAAATTCAGTGAATTATATGCATGAAATATGCTTTAAAAAATTTTGGCATTAAAAAAAGTATTGACAAATCCAAATTATTAACTATTTTAAATATTATTTTATTTTTCAATTTTTAACAAAATACAATTTTGCAGGTCATGTATGTGACATCGTTCAATTTTACATAACTGAATTTGGAAATATTGCAATATTGTGACCAGGGTTGCGGTGATTTAAATCAGTTGATTAAAATCACTGATTTAAATCGCGATTTAAATCAACTGATTTTTTTAAAAAAAATCACTGATTTAAATCACTTTATTTTAAATATCAAGTTAATCTGCTTTAATGAAATAAAATTGTTCATGTATCTTTAAATAGTGATTTTTAAATATATATTTAAAGAAAGAATGTATAGAACGTAAAAAAAATATTTCATTGAATTGATGTAACTAGAGTACTTTCTATATCTTTATTTTTGACAATGCAAGCAAATTAGATTTTAACCCTTTGCAGCGCAAGGCAATAATTTTTTTGAAATATGATGGGAAAACATCATGAATGGGTTTAGTTTATTGTCTAGACATAGAATCTACAAAAAAAAGTATTTTAAAAAACTTGCTTCATTCCGGGTGGGGGGGGGCCTCATGAGAACCCCCTTAGATACAGCCACCTTGATACACTCGAAAATTATTGTTGAATCTTGCAGAAAGTTATAAATTAAAACTTCAAGAATATTGGAGCAAAATTTTCGAGTTCTTTGCTAAAATTGTTAAACATCCAGATCTAAAAAACTTCTTATCTCCGAGTCAAGGAATTTTCCCGAACTTTATCTCTAATAATTCTTATTCTGAAACAAAATTTCATAAGACTGCTATATACATTCTAAAAGGAGTACTATTAGCCGTATCCTAAAACTATTATTTTCATGTATTTATATTAGTATCATGTTCACAAAGAAAGAACATAGTAAAATGCAGTGAGTTTCATTTTAATAATTAACTAAATAGTGTTGGGGACAACAAAGTTTTTATATTGCAATAATGTTCAAATGTAAAATAAGTAATGCACATAAATGCTCCAAAAGATATACAAACATCTACATAGTGCATTTTAAACTATGATCTATACTTATAAAAGACAATGTTTGTGAGCTTGTGCGCAATGTCCAGATGAATCTATCACACTTACAGTCATGAAATTTGGCACACAGGTAGTCCTGATGGTGACTCAATGCATCTAGAAGCCTGAATTTAAAAATTTTATCTAGGAATGTTTTTATTTAATGTTTTGGGTCAAACAGATGAGGAGTAGAGAAAGCTTCAAAACTTGTGTTTGTAATGAAACAAATGAACAGCTGAGTGTAAAATTCCATAATATTTTAACATACAATAATATATCTGTAGTCAAGAAATGACAATTTTTATTATATTGTTCCTTTTTTCCTTAATAAAATTGTCTTATATCTCAAAAGTATATTTTTGTTATATTTTAGTTCAAAAATATTTTTTAAATAGTTGTTACATTTTTGAATTAAATTTTAATTTGTTTTTTTAAAAATAAAGTACAGCTTAATGACTGGTATGTTGTTATATATATAATTCTATGACTGTAATGCTCATTGTCTAATATACAAATGTTAAATAATAATATATATATATATATATATAGTTTTAAAAAAATCATTAAAATCAAAAAAATCCGATTTAAATCAAATAAATCGATTTTTTTGAAAAAAATATAAAAAATCGACAACCTTGATTGTGACCGTTAATTATGGGTGTTGGCAACACTTTAATTATATCATCATGTTGGATAATTCCCGTATCATTTTCTTGATAAATTAAGTATAGACACCGTCTTTAAAAAAACTACATTGATATCAGTTTCATCTAAAGCAGATACTTGCGCAACATAGGGCTTCCATGACTTTTTCCCAAACACTTTTACTAGTACCTAGAAATATTTACAGATGAAGTGTGATTTTCTGAAGATGGTTGGGTACTTTTGAAACACTGATCTGTATTTTCACAATAGCATAACTCTTGTATAGGAGTATCCAAATTTTGTTGGCTGGTAAATAAACACATGTGGTCATCAGAACTTTTAACGATATGTACTTTTTTAATTCCGGGTACATCCTTGGCTGAATTCCAATCAATCTGGGTTTTATCTATGTCATTCTGCAACATAGAAATGACAGTAATATTTGGTACTACTTTTGCAGCAACTGTAGTAAAGTCGATTGCATTCTGTACTATGGCTCTTCTTGCCTTCACTTCTGCATATACTCTGGACTTAGTGGTACCACCTATACCATGAACAACTCCCTTTCCATGGGAAGTTGATGAATATTTCCATTCGAAATCTGAAAAACGCTTTTGTATTTTGGATAACAGAAAAAAAAGGAAAGTAACAAATTTGTTTTTAAACTTGCTGGATGGGCCATCACTCCAAATGATCATTTTTGGTTTATTTGCTTGAAATTTAATAATTTCAAGAAGTTTTAAAATAAAAGCAGACACAGATAGCTCAGATTTATTTATCTTTGGTATTGCTTACAATAAGATAGCAATGTTTTTTTTTATTATTATTTTCAAACATTGCAGATGTAAACATACATTAGAACCCCACTAATCCGAAATTCCGAACAGATTTTAATCTGAACAGATTTTATTTTTGAAAATTATATGTAATTGAAAAGATTTAAATATACATACTAAAAACAAAAAAGTACTTTTTCATCATGCATAATTTTGAACAAATTAATGCAGTAATTCAAGGGTCACATTTACATTCAATACAAACACATCACATACACTTTACATTAACAATCTTTTGGGGTGAAGAAATTTGTCTGACGAAGTGATGTTATTCTCGACATGGAAGCAATATTATGCCAACGTCTCATAAACATAATGTCTGTTGATGTTGCATTTTCACGCTGCTCTATGTATCGCAGTGCTATTTCTAGTGCATTTGCTGCTTCAGAATAGGAAACAAGAACATTTTCTGACTAATCAGTTTCTTCTAGATAAGAGTCATCTTGTGGCTTATTCTGAACTAAAGAGATGATTTCTTCATCTGTATATAGCTGATTGACTTCAGTATCACAAGACAATCTCTCAGTTACAGTGTGTTCAGTTGCGTCTTCACAGACTGGGATACATTTAATAAGCGTAAGAATTTCGCTTTTGTTTGTTTCTCCCTGTTCAACTTTGCTAGAATCAGCTAAACTTGGCCATAACTTCTTCCACGATTTTACTAAACAATTTTGTGTAACATTGTCCCATGACTCCAATACCCAGTAAATTACATCTTTTATAGTGACATTCTCTATAAGTTGCAGTACAGAGTCAGAACTACCATTGATTCAAGAGATAGTAGTACTAAGTACTTATAACTTACTTTTTTTTTTTTTTTTTTTTTTTGTAGCACACATCTTTTTCTTTTCTATTTTTGTTGGAATTTCGGGTAATCCAAATTTTTTGTAATCCGAACAGGCACCGGTCCCAATCAGCTCGGATTAGAAGGGTTCTACTGTAGCTGCATTTTCCCTGCTCCAAAGTGCAGATTGTATTTCATTTTGCCACTCGCATGAATAATTCGTACCAAAATCTACTTGCAATACAACAGTATCACTTTGCTTTATATCAGATTGAAAGGCATCAGCTTGAATCCGTTTAATTTTTACGTGTTGCTTGAAACTTGGAAAGTTTGCTAAAACATTATCAGTCGATTCGGGTACGCAACCTTCATTGGTTTCCTTAAAGAAATGCTTATTGTCTGACTGAACCCATTGATGCCACTGAACATTAGAAGTATTATTTAACCCCTTTTTGCCAATAAAACCTAAAAGCAATTCTCCAGCATTACACTTATCGCAATTTGTTTCCCAGCACTCCTATTCCAAGTCTGAATTGCAGAGTACTTCTTTCCAAAAATTATTGTTGTAGTTAATATTTAATCCCTTCACACAACAGAATGAAATTCTCATGACTCTTGCATTTACACTGGTCACTAGGAGTGTGTTTAACAAGAAGAAAATTTTTTGGCCTTAAACTGAAAAACTTCAAATATCCAATATTAATGCGTGGATTTTCTTCTTTAAACAAAGCATGTGCTTCCTTCATATACATTGTAAAATAAAACTTATGAACACGTTTTTTAATACCATTTTCCCAAATTGTCATTTTGTCATGCATTCCTGGAGCAGTATACACCATATCTGTTCGGCATAAGAATTCTGCCACAAGTTCTTTGTTTTGATTATCATCACTAACATTAGGCTCTCTTTCCTTTTGTAGTTTCAAACCCACCTTTTTCACTAAATTGCTCGCAACAACCATTCATTTTCGAGGTGAGGTTGGTAAGGCATTCTAAGTTTTCTTTACTGCTTTGCCAAGCGTTTGGGGAATTCTGCAAGAAGATTCTTTTGAGGTAGTCACAGTAGAAGTATTCAAACTTGAAAATTTAAACAAAGTATTTAACTTCTTGGCTACTCTGCATTTCTCTATCAGCTTCCATTTGTTTCTTTTTCTCTTTTTTTTTTTCTTTTTGTTTTGTCATAGTTATTGCCTTTGTATCTCTTAACCTTTTTTTCTCTTTAAAATTAGGATCATTTCTTTTTTTTTTCTTTCTCATATCTCTTATGTTTAGCATTATTCTTTGTTCTTTTTTCATCATCCATATTTTATGCTTCAAGTAACAAAATTGCACAAATATGTTTATAGATTGTAAAAATTCACTTGTTGCATACTTTAAACACCATGTTCTGTGAAACCTGGATTTAAAACAAACAGCAAGGTTTATTTAGAAAAGTAACAAGAAGTACTGCCATCTGGTGAGATGAACTTAAAAAATTTGCTGTGCATTTCACAATTTCATGTCACATACATGATTGCTTGAAGTCACATACCTAACCACAATGTCACATACCTGACTATTAAAATTTATAATTTAAATATAATATTTTTTTAATTTTTGGATGTAATTTCATCAAATAGTATGATTATATTTTGTAAATAATTTAAAATTTTATCACAATTTAATGACATAGGAAACAAAAAACATGCATTAATGGTCATGGTTGCGACTCCCCACAACTTTGATAAGTTTTGATTGTTTAAAGAATACCAAAATAGGCATTATTTTGTTATGTTTTGATATATTCTTACTAAAAATGTATTAGTAATTGAAAATTAAAATATGATAGGTACCTGTATTAAAAGGGAAGGAACTGTAGAAGCCTTAAAGAAATACACTAATAAAACAGACCATTTGGAGTTTTTGGCATATGTCTTGAAATATACTATTTATGATGAGATTAATATTTTTAAACAAAATAAACTACGAGAAAGATCAGATATTTTTCATTAAAAATATGTGCCACAATCATGTTAATATATGAAGAAAAAAAAATGTGCCCCTCTTGGTTTCAAAATTCGTGGAATGAGCCATTATATCATTAAGATCAACTGGAAATAGACAATAGACCCTTTATTAAATGCATTCACATAGAAATTTTAACATTTGAATTCAAATATCGAAAATTGAAAGTATAATATCCTCTATATTAAACATTGGTTCCTTTAGCTCATTGTTCACTTTCAATTTCATCTGCATTTTCATTTTCTGGAAAAGTATATTTCTTTCCAATAGGAGATTTAACAAGATATTTGACTGTAAACAAGCCATTTTTTGCTGACAAAATTTGACCAATAAAAGTTTTCATTAACTTTTTACCTTAGTACTTTACCAGTACCCAACAACTGGCAGATATTTTCTGTGAAGGAGGTGTTATTCTGCTTCCACTTTCCATTCTTTCTTTTGAGTTGCAGTATTAGGTTTCTTTGCAGCCATAGTTTTGGAGAATAGTGTGCCGCATCCCGAACAGAAAATATGGGCAATTATTTTCTTACTGATGAATTTCGAAAGGAAATGGAGCAATATTTTTTTAAGTGCAACATAGTTTTTATAAAAAAATTACTTGCTTGTGATCATTGTAATTTTGCTTAGTTTTATTTATCATTATCTATTTTCCTTTATAGGCATAATGGAGTCGCCCAAGGTTTGGGTACCAGATCCTGTTTCAGGGTATAAGTTAGGCAAAATTATAGATATAAAATCTGATACAGTATCTGTTCAGTTACTGAATTCCAATGAAGTAAGTCATAACGTTTGGTTATTAATGTATAAGTTAAAATAAATATTTTTAATTGATTTTCTCAAATATTTTAATCCTCCAATTGCATTCAAATTTTTACTGTTTTTGTAAACCTAGAATATTTTTAAATGTTGTATATTGATATATACAATGCTGAGTCCAAATAGCTTTGAAACAAAGCAAATTGCTGTTATTTGCAATACTATAATATTGTTGCTCACCAAATTGTGCAGAATGATTGAGATACAATTTGATTGCTTTAGGCAGAAGTGTTAATGAATAAAGGATTTTGGAAAACTTAAAAACTCAAATATAATAGTTCGATTTTCAGACTGAATTTGTTTCATTGGTGACAGTATTGAAAGCAGTGAATTAGTTTTAACAGAATCAATATCCTTTGAAAAGAATAATTAGTTTTTGAAAATCAGTAATTTTTATCTTTATATAATAATTTTAATTCTTATTTATCTGTTTAATGCCTCTCTATTTTTTATTTCAAAACTTATGAAAATACTTTAAATAAAGTAGATACGGGAACATGGAAACCTAAAATAATCCTGATGCATTTTTTAAAAATAAACCCTGTTCAGAGAAAAATTGGAACATTTTACCATAAAAATTATTCTCAAACTGGTCTTTTCATGTACAAGAAAACCAAAATGTTTTTTTAATAGCAAAATGCCTAATTAATGATTTCTGGAGAATCCATATTAACCTACATGTATCTCTAAAAGTATAATTTTAATATCTATCTTCTAAGAAGGCTCTGCCCCCCTGTTGCTTTGTCACCTCATCTGCTTATAATTTTAAAATACATCCAAATTTATAAATTCTGTGTTATATACAAGTTCAGTAAATTATGGAAAGAATGAGACCAAACACATATATGTAGAATTTCTTAAAAGAAACTCAATATAAAATGTATTTCATAAAAACTTGATGAATTTCAGCTTATCTTTATAGAGAATTGATAGATAAAAAAACCCCAAAGACTTTAATAATCTGTGTGTACAATTCATTAAGTAAGAAAATTGCTACAGAAATGGAGTATAAATTTTAGATGAAGTGAATAATTTTTTTGTCAGCGAAAATTTTTAAAAAAAAGTGTTATCTATTCTAAACAAATATAAATGTATGTAGTTAATAATTCACTCCATACAGTAAATACATTTCATTAATATTAACAATATATTTTATAATGTTTGCCATTAGCTTAACTTATCATTAAAGTATCCTGTAAATGTACTATATTTTAATGTTGATGATAAAATAATTTCAGATACTTACTGTTCCTTATGAGAGTACTTATGCAGCTGAGGAGCTAGATGACAAAGATGTGGATGATAACTGTAAGTATTATTTTATTTTAACCTAACAGAAAAGAATGTGCTTGAAATTATTCATTTTATCAATATTGATTTGATTAAAGGTTTTTACTTTAAAGTAAATTGTTTAGACAGCATCATAGTATTCTCAGACCAAATTGATGTGTTGTGAAGCCTTGGATATGTTAAATATAAGCATTTTGTGCAAAATGGCCTGAAGATTACATTTTAGAAAAGTAAATGTGCAAGTAATAGATAATATTGTGCAGTTTATAAATTTTAAGCTGTGGATTTGTCAATTATTAATATTGTTAAATGCTGAACACAAATAGGATCACAGAAAAGGAAATCTAACAATTACATTGTACTTTTATTGCCATCAGCCCAGTGAATTATTTACTTCTTTAATGTATGTAAAAATTATGGTTAAATTCTGTTATAATTTTATTTTGTGTCAGTAATGTTTACATCTGATTATCTTATTTTTATAAGTGTTTTTTATTCTAATTTGAGTACTGTTATGTTACAGGTGCACTAATGCATTTAAATGAAGCAACTTTATTGAATAATATTCGTCTAAGGTACAATCGAGATCAAATCTATGTATGTATATGTTTTCCTTCAAATTTTTTTTATCCTAATTCATTTTTTAAAAAAATCTTAACACACAAAAGTTTCCATGTCAATATTATTATGTTAGTGTGATAATATTCTTATTGAGTATTAAAATAGATTACTGAAATTATTGTTACTTGAATTGTTATTTTCTAATTTGTACTAAACTTTAGCCACATATATTTATTTAAAATCCCCTATATAATTATTTAGAAATGTTGTCTACATATGTTTCTCGTCATGCATGCATTTCAGAATAACCTTAAATATCCCTGTTGATTTGACAGACATGCCTCCAATATGTGAAAATATGAAGATGTTCATATATATTTTGGGTTACTAAAAGTCAAATGAATGAAAAAATAACTTTTACACTTTTGTGCAGTTCCCTTTTAAGTGAAAAAAAGTACAGTCAAGTTTTTCCATCATTCACATTGTCAAGTGAGATTAAGCATTGTTAATGTCATTGTGTAAATGAAGCTATAAATTCACTACAATTTTATGGCTGCAGTTGCTTAAGAACTAAATAAATAGTCTTTGTAGTTTTTCTTCTGAGTTACTGTGGCAATAATCCGATGCTAAATTGACTAAATTTAAGTAATGTTCAATTTCTGCAAATTGGAGGATTCTGGCTTGTTTTCATTAGTGTCTAAATCAGCAGTTCCCAACCTATGGGCCGCGGCTCACTTGTGGGCTGCGGAATGCTAGTCAACAATCGAAGTGAGAAGAGCTTCATGAGTTGTCACTCGTTTTTTGCTTTATAAACAATATATTTTTAACCCTTTTACAGTAAGCTTTAGTAATTACTGATATATACCTATATATAATGTGTTGGGTTTTTTTTTTTTTACTTGTATATTTAGTTAGTGGGCCTTAAAATATTTTTTACTGAACAAGTGATCCGCACAACCAAAAAGGTTGGGAACCGCTAGTCTAAATAATTAATCTGAAAAACCCTACTGTGTGCATTTTTTATGTTCTTGTATTTTCTACGTTTTATATGAGTATTTATTAGCGATTTCTTTGTACTGTAGACCATGGATGAAAAATCTAAAGAGAAAAAGCTTGTTTTACCTTATTGCTGTCTTTAATGTACAAAAATTTGTTTTGAATTTATTTGCTCTATTAATTTAAACTAAAATGTGTATAAAATAGGAATTGGTATTAATAACTATTTTCTCTTCTAGACATATGTTGCCAACATACTTATTGCAGTTAATCCATATTTTGAAATAAAGAATTTGTATTCTTCAGACACAATATCTAGATATCAAGGAAAATCTCTGGGAGTTCTTCCACCTCATGTTTTTGCAATTGGTATGTACTTTTTCTCTTTAATTTTATAAATAGGTACAAGATCTGTTTGGGGGGGAATTTAAAAAATGGATAAAAAATTTTATTTCTTTTATTAATTGTATCAGTTTTACTGCTTTGCAAATTTTGTGGACTTTCATTTTGGTGTATATATTTATATGTGAATATGATATAGTGCAAAAATGTTTCAGTGTTTTCATACTTTTGCTGTTCCTTGGTATTATACAATATTGATTTAAGTGTGATTACAGCTATAAACTTTAAATATGGCTTTCATGTTGAAAACAGAAACTTTGAAATGAATAATTCTCATCTCATTAACCTGTGTGTGTCTTATTTGTTTATTTAATTTTAGACTAGTGAAAGAAAAAGGGGATGGTATTAACACTCTTAAATAGTATTTTTCTCTCTTTTATTCTGACCTACTTTAATTTCATATCTAAAACCTCAATATCTTAAGCATAATAGAAAGCATACTAATTATCTTTTTCTGTTATACATTATTTTGTCATTTTTTATTACAATTATTCATTCATTTCATATTTCTAACTAACTTTTAATAGTTGATCCAAATTAGTTTTTAAACTGGTTACAATGGCAACTCAAATTATTGCTTTCTCGATATCAATTTATTCATTCATCTGCATGTTTTGTCATTTTTCTGTAGCAAAATAACAAAAATTAAGTGAAATTTGCAACTCTTCTCATAATATTTATTCTTCCTATTTCTCACACCTTAAATTTTGTTACATCTGTGACATAATGTTGGAGAGAACCAAAAACATAAACATGAAATGTAAATTCTTGGATTGTGATCATATATGTTGGTTTCATTTTTCCTGCTCTGTATTTCATGGGCAATTTACAATGCAGATATTAAGCAATTAAACAAAATTTGTTGAACATGTATTAAACAATTGTCTTTTGTTTATCATTTTTATTAATTTATTAGAATTGATTTGTAATATATTTTTTATCTTGCATTTGTTGTACTCAACTTGGGTGTACATTGTTGCCTTTGGGGGAAGTTTTTCCACCTTGTTCACGCTTCTGTTTGAAAATATCTTTACACAAATTAGATTAAAAAACACTAAAATCATTCAGGGAGCATTTTGTTACTGTTGTAGAACAATTAAAGAACTACAATTATAAAAAGTGCTAAGGCAAATAGTCCATTTTACGTTACATTGTAGTTAATAATTTTCCATTAATTTCAGTTATAATGAAGTTTGCAGTGAGACATTTACAATTAAATGTCCATAATTTTTTTTGAAGGGGGTTAATCTTTTTTTAGCAAAAGAAGGAAAAAAAGTAGGGAAATTATATATTTCATTCTATGCTTGTCCATTAGTTAGTGTTGTTCAATCTGTTTGCATATTTTACAATAGTTGCCATTTACTGGTATAATTATGAACAGGCTCTCTATCTGATGACTGAACTATCTTATGAATCTTGTTTATTTGTTTTTAAATTTTATTTGTTATGCTTTAAGTATTTTATTAGAACTAGAGGTTGCCCAGTGGTCGAAATTCGACCGTAATTCATTAAATTTTTAAGTTTCAACGTTATTGAGGTTTTTTTGTGAAAGAGTATACCTCTATAATCATTGCATATTATTTTTTAAAACTTTTGTTCTATTACGTAAGCTGCGAGCATGTACAAATACGTCATTATGCATTAATTTTCGAATTATTTGAAAAATACGAACGATAGGAAAAATGAGGTATAGCCTTGGTTAAGTCATATTTAAAAAACAATAACGCGTTTTTTGACATTTCCTTGGGGGGGGGGGGTATTGCTATACTGGTCAGGTTTCGCCAAGGCTGCACAGTTAATTTACCTATCTTTTTCAAATTATATAAAATTTAAATAAAAAGTTAATATAAAAAATGAAATAAAGAATGCTTGCTTCGTATTTTTTATTGAAACAAAAAAACTGGGCGGTTAAAAAAATAAACGTTGTCCGACTGTTGACCACAGACTTTTATGTGTTTGACATTCAGTATGAACATAAATAAAATAAAACATTCATTGTTTAATGTATTAGTAATACATACTATATATATAAATTCCTTGGAGACAATCTCTACTCTGTACAACTGTTTGACCACAGACTAATATGTGTTTGACATTAACAGATTTAAATCATCCTCATTTTGTATTTCACTCCAAAGAGTTTTTTTATAAATAATCTAAATAAACTCCCTCTTGGAGTGCATTTCACTGCGGGGGGATTAAATCAATTACAAATCATCTACTCTGTTAATTTTTTACAGTGTATGAATGTAAACAATGAATGTTTTATTTAATTTAATGTATTTGTAACACATATTATACATAAATTTTATCTTTCTGCACTCCTTCTTCTCCATATGAACTTTAACTATGCCAAATCTCGCACTCCTCCGTGCACTCAATGTGCTTAAAAAGGAGTACTAAGTTTTTTCTTCACGTATTAATATATAGATATCTTTCATACTGATGTTAAGATCTTGCTATTGCAAATTGTGTTCAAATTTTCCAAATATTGTTTATATAATTGCCAAAAATGGGGACCATCATTTTATTTGTTTGTGTTCTAATATAAAGAACTTTATTTCAGCTGATAAAGCATTTCGGGATATGCGTGCTTTAAAAGAAAGCCAATCTATCATAGTAAGTGGAGAATCTGGTGCTGGCAAAACTGAATCTACAAAGTATATCTTGCGATATTTATGTGAATCTTGGGGATGTCATGCTGGACCAATTGAACAGAGAATATTAGATGGTAGGTAACATTTTAAGTCCATATATTTCAATTTATTTATTACTGTCTGTATTTGTAATATTTAAAATACACTATATGCCCAAAAGTATCCGGACACTTGCAGATTTTCACATTTTTTAGAATTTCTCCGGAATGGTTTAACCGACTGCCTTTAAACTTCGGACATGTAAAGAATAAATAATAACTCACATTTTACATTGAAGATTCGGTCCTGAGGGCAATTAGAGGACCGTCTACAAACTGATGAAGACAAAAACGTTTTTGGCCCATCCCACTTCACAGAATATTGATAACAAGATGAAACTTTCAGAAATGGTAATGTTTAATGCGCATAATATTTAGAGGAATTTTTATAAACTCAGCACAAATATTTGGGAAGATATAAAGGTTTTCTTTAAAAGTCTCAAATTTTCCCACCTGTTTTTTGCTTATAACATGCAGAGTTTTCTGTTATATTATACGAAACTTACAGAAAAGATGACAATGTGTTAGAGAAGCATTTGTGTAAAACTTTGGAAAAGAATTGTTGAATATTACAGGAATTATGAGCAATTTTAGTAAATAGTTTTTTACTGCGCATGCGCGAAACATAGTGTGATTTTTCTTTCACAACTTTAAAGCCAGATATATAGGGCAACTTACATAAAAAAATTCAGTTCAATATCATTAGTATTCAGAAAGATATCGGCATTACAATGAGCAGTATTTTGGCTTCTGTCGAAGAGAAGCTAAAAGATGAGGGGTTGTACACAAATTGATATTTTTTAAACTTATATCTTTAATTAGTTATATTGAATTGTATAGTGGTTAGAATTTGCTGAATACCCATGAACACATCTAATATTCGTAACGAATAAAAATATATATATATGTAGATTTATTAAAATATTTTAAGAAAAGAAATTAATTAGATAAAAAGTCGTTTCGCCATAAAATAAATATATTTAAAAATATCGTTTGGCCGTAAAATTGTAATATGTAACTTGTTAATAATCATGTAAATAATACAATTAAAGTAATAAAATTTTTGTTATTTATAGTGCCTAATTAGCTGGCGTTTAAGTTATGCACGTAATTGATAAGTGTTCATGGGTATGCAGCAAATTCTAACCACTATACAATTCAATATAACTATTTAAAGATATAAGTTTAAAAAATATCAATTTGTGTACAATCCCTCATCTTTTAGTTTCTCTTCAACAGGAGCTAAAATTCTGCTCGTTGTAATGCCGATATCTTTCTGAATACTAATGATATTGAACTGAATTTTTTTATATAAGTTGCCCTATATCTCTGGCTTTAAAGTTGTGAAAGAAAAATTATGCTATGTTTCGCGCATGCACAGTAAAACACTATTTACTAAAAATGCTCATAATTCCTGTAATATTCAACAATTCTTTTCCAAAGTTTTACACAAATGTTATAAGCAAAAAAAAGGTGGAAAAATTTGAGATTTTTTAAGAAAACCTTTATATCTTCCCAAATATTTGTGCTGAGTTTATAAAAATTCCTCTAAATATTATGCGCATTAAACATTACCATTTCTGAAAGTTTCATCTTGTTATCAGTATTCTGTGAAGTGGGGTGGACTAAAAACGTTTTTGTCTTCATGTTTGTAGACAGTCCCCTAATTGCCCTCAGGACTGAATCTTCAATGTAAAATGTGAGTTATTGTCTATTCTTTGCATGTCCGAAGTTTAAAGTCAGTCGGTTAAACCATTCCGGAGAAATTCTAAAAAATGTGAAAATCTGCAAGTGTCCAGATACTTTTGGGCATATAGTGTATATTGCTGGGTCTCTTCATATATATATATATTGTTCCTTCAATCTTGGAAGTTGATTACTTCTATAAAAGACTAAAATATCTTGAAGGAAAGAAAATTCACAAATAAAAGAACTCTTTATCTGTAATCATTAAAATATATACAATATAATACTAAAAATTCTTATTTTGGAAGTTATGAGAATAAGATTTAGATTATGTTTCATTGTCATCATCTTACCACACAATTTAAAAATACAAAGTCTGCCTCCACTAGCTGTGTTGTATCATCAGCATTAAACATACATTTAAAAAATTGTATGTTAAAAACCCAAATCATTCTAGATCATGATTAAAATATTTCAAGCCTCTTCTATCTTTTGAATATGGAGCTTTGAGATAGAGGATAATTACAGTAAAACTTCTCTAAGCAGCCAGCCCTCTCAATGGCCACTTTTGTTTGGCACGAAATTTTCAGCCCATAGACATAATGTTAAAATAACCTTAGGAACATCCAGTCAAACCCCTCTGAGTGGCCATGTTGGTCAGTGAAATCCATTCCTTTTGTCTCTCTGTCCTTAGACCTTTTTATTAAGAGAAGAGGAAGGGAAGAAAGAGCAAAAACCACATATAATCCAAAACAACACTGGAAATCAGATCAGAATTAATCATTTCTTGCCCATTGTGATGAGAAAAGTAAACTTTGGCCTCTACCAGAGTTGGGCATTCAAGTTCATTTGTGTCTTTTAAGTACTGATTTGAACTCTGACAAAGTAGTTGTTGATATGGGTTGCCAACAGCAAATGAAACTTCCATTTCAACAAACTTTAGGAAAATAGATTGTTATTGCTCATTCCTCAATAATTACTGACAAAATTTTTAGGGATTTTTATGAATAAAAAAAGACAAAACTGAAAAAAAGTTACCTCTGAAAAAATTGAAAGATCCAAGCAAACACTAATTTATCTTTTTTCAAAATAAATGATTAACTTTTTGAATAGAGTACTTTTTTCTTTAGAAGATACTTTAAATTTGCTTTATCAGAAATAATAAATTAGGGCTTGTTTAATTATCTATTTTGTACTTCCAAGTGTGTGTGAAACCTGTATAGAGCAGCCACCAGGCTGAATGACAAATTTTACTTTGAACGGAAGGTGGCCACTGTATAGAGAGGTTTCACAGTACTTGGAAAAATGGTAAATGTTTGGTAAAATGAAACTGCACCCCTTTTCTGGCGGTTGTTAATAGCTGTCTGCATGGTTGTTCTGTTCTTATGATGTACTATGTCTTTTTTTTTTTTTTTCCCTTGAGCTAAGAAATCGAGCATTAACACAAACTCTTACAAGAAACTATTCTGAATTGCATATATTGTCTCTTAACATGCAACACCACCTATCTCAGTTTTTTGAAATTTCAAAGAGGAAGAAAATACTCAATTTTTCAAAACCAAAAGAGAATCTTTTTGATTATTTTTCACATCTAGCTGGTACATGTGGTCTCATTTTATATTGGATGTTAAAAAAAATTCAGAAATTTTGGGTTTTGTTAACAAAAAATTGAGTATTTTCTTCTTTGAAATTTCAAAAGATTGAAATAGGTGGTGTTGCATGTTAAGTGATGATATATGCTCTTTATTTATTTTATAAATGCTACTATACAACTGAAAACTACATGAAAGCGTATGCTTAGTACACTAAACTCTCGATTATCCTGCATTCAAGTATCCGGAAAGCTCGACTAACTGGAAAAATTAGAAAATGAGTTTTTCTAAAAATTTTACATCTGCTCGCCCTCGCCGTTCCATTCACGCAGACAATTTATTTCTGGAATGCAACGTCCGCTCTGCACAGAGGGGCGTAGAAGGGAAAAAAAGCAATATACAGTACAGTGACGTACACAGACTTGTTTTATGGGGGGGGGGGTTCCAAAAGCAAAACTGAGAACAAAAAAAAAAAAGTTAAAGGGACAGAATCGGTAAAAAAAGGGGTTCATAACCCCCTGTGTGTACGCCACTGAGTACAGGACCAAAAATTCATAAGGTTCTGCAGTGCCTCAAAAAGAACAGCACTATGCACTTCATAAACACATATTGAAATTCATTCTTCTGACTGCATGTTTATTAAAAGGAGGTGTAATGCTGGAATAAATGGTGTACTTTCCAACGCATTCTTGGCCGCACATGCAGAAAAAGGGTATTTTTCTTCATAAACAAATGAAATTGACGGATATTTTTATTCAAGTAACAGAAAATCGAACATTTTTTTTTTTTTTTTTTTTTTCATTTTCCTATAAAAGCTCTGAATCTTCCATAAAATGTCGTCAATGTTGCCCTTTTCAACTGAGTGTCGAGTCCAAACTGCCAACTTTCTGACATATTCAAGAAGTAATTTTTTGTGATAAGCATGAAATCCTGATATTCTTACTCAGATAGTTGAAAATCTGTTTTTTCCATTTCCATATAAATGTTATGAAATCTTCCAGAAATTGCCGTCAAAGTGAGTGTATGTATTGGTCTATTTTGGCCGATTTTCGTGACAGAATAAAGGCAGACGCGCTGTTATATAGTTACCTGCTATAACTCAAGATATTTTAAGTTTATCAAGAAACAAAACTGGTATTCGATTCTTAGGTACTATAATAGTAATGTGTGCAAATTTCATGCATTTCCGGATTTAATTAAGTTCAGGAATAGGTCAGAAAGATTTGTGTTGTTGGGCGAAGAAAATGTTTTTCTAAGACTTCCTTAACAAACATCATATATTGCATGATATTTTATGTTCATAGCATGGTAGGACTATATGAGAGAAAAGCATTGTGATAAATGCCAACCCAAGCCAAGGGTAATTTTGGTACAAAATTTAAGACAATATGTTTCGAAAAATTTAAAAAGTCATTCATTAATTCCGAAAGTTTAAAAAAAAGAAACGCAATGAGAGGGAGAAAAAGAAAACTATTCCATCAAAAATAAAAAATGTTTCGGTTTTGCTGTATTTACATTTTATTAGTGTGGAGAGCAAGTTATCTGTCAGTTGAGGCTTCAAGGTCGAAGGCTGATAACAATCTTGTGTTTGTAATGGGAGAGTGAATTGGAACTGTGTTTTTATTTTTATTTCGTTTGTACTTAAGCAAGGAGGGGGTAGGAAGAACGGAGCAAGAAGAGAGGCGGGCCTCTTTGGGGGTCTGTAACCTTCCATGTGCCCAAACATGCCTACATATTGAGATTGACCAATTAGATTTTTAATTAAACAGTCACACTCGATTTTTTCTCTCCCATTTTTGTGTTTTTCCAAGTCAATCGGTTAAACCATTCAGCCTAGTAAACTTTTCACAGCTGTGCAGCTCTCTGAAATCTAAATAGCGTTCTTCCTTACTTTTTTGTGAGACACAAAAATGGCAGATTCTGCAAAATCGTCTAATAAACGTAAACAAGTAGTTTTAACCATAACTCAGAAACTGGGTATTATCCAACGACTTGAAAGGGGTGAAAATAAACAAGATTTGATGAGAGAATTTAACATTGGATCCTACAATTTACGATATAAAATCTCAAAAAGATAAACTTATGAAATTCGCCTCCTCTGCTTAGAGAAGTAAAGCATCAGATGAAAGAAGAACTTTGCAGCAGCCTCAGCATGAGAAATTGGACAAAATTTTATATGACTGGTTCTTATTAAAACAGGAAGAGGAAATACCTATTTCATGACCTATGCTGATGGAAAAGCAAGAGATTTTTCAGAAAAACTGAATACTACAAAAGAATGTAAGTTTTCAGGTGGATGTCTTTCATGTTTTAACAAACGCCACGGAATTAGGAAAATTGATATATCCGGGGGGGGGGGCGACTCAGCGGATAGCGAAGGTGCAGATGAATTTTCTGCCTTTTTTGAGAAATTCATCAAAGAGAGCAATATAAATCTAGACCAGATTTATAATGTTGATGAAACTGGTGTTTATTTTTGATGCCTGCCGACTTAAACATTAACAGGACCCAATGAAATATCAGCGCATGTTTTCAAGAAAAGTAAAGAAAGATTAACGTCCTGACTTGCGCCAATGCAACTGGCTCTCATAAAATAAAACTTCTAGCGATAGGGAAATCAAAGTGGACAGAGATATTTTCATCTATTGGTTTAAATGCATTTTTGTGCCATCTGTCATTAGCGAACTGAAAGCTAAAGGAAAACCGGAAGATAGCAAAGTAATTCTTTTGATCGACAGTTGCCAAACACACCCCAGTTATGCAGAATTATGTCATGACAATATTTCAGCAATGTTTCTCCCCCCAAAATGTGACTTCTTTGATCCAACCAGTGTATCAAGGAATCATTCAAAATCTTAAAATGATTTATCCGAAAAATTTTATGCGTAGTCTAATAAATGCAGAGGACTCACTGACAGAATTTCAGTCAAATTTCACAATAAAAGATACCATTTATGGACTAACCAGCTCATGGAATGCCGTAAAACCCTGAACATTGCGAAGAGGATGGCGGAAATTATTATTTGTTACATATTTTTGCTCTGATTCATCAGATGATGAAGAATTTGAAGGTTTTAGATGCAAGGAAAGTGAGTTGACTGACATAATGGAAGCACTCAAAAACAGCTGTACAAAGAATTCATCTCTAACACAACTGTAAATGCCAGAAATAGAAAATTGGATGAATGTAGACAAAAATGTACCTGTTGCAGAAACTTTAACAGAAGAGGAACTGATTAGAAAAATGATAGCTCCAGAGGATGAAACAAATGATATTTCTTCAGAATCCAATGATGAAAAAAGTAGCAAAGAGAAAATTTCGCGGGGAGAAGCCGAGAAAAGTTTATCTACCTTTTTTACAGTTCTATGAGAAAAATGCGCAATATTCGGCTCGAAGTGCTGGAATTGCATCTTATCAAAGAACATTTCATGAAAAAAAGAACATTCTTTCAAGCAAACAGACATTAGAAATGTTTTTCGTAGAGTGTGTGGGGCTACTGCAGAAGCACAATCAAAAGAGGAATAGAATAATTCCCAGAAACCATTATTTATAATTATTTAACCCAGTTCATTATTTTATAAAATGCTTTATTTATTCAAGATTATTTTGCATTGGGATTATTTTCACTAAATAAAATTGGAATGAAAAAATTCCAGATTGGTAAGTCTCTTTCTTTTCCTTTATTTATTTACTCTCCGAATACCGGCAGATGTTGATTCCGATTACGTAATATCACTTGCGTGAGAATTGGAGGCGTGCGTATTGCGCAATAACCCTTGCGATTTTTAAAAAGATAATTAGTTTTGATATTCATTCTGGGACTTGTTTATGATCACTTAAAAGAGTTTTATTAGGCTTGCTGAGTAGAATATTTTTCAGTTTCGTCGGCTATTTTTATATTTTTACAATCTATATATTTACGGTAAAAATTCGACTACAGATCATACTTTTTTTTTTATCATCAATGTTAAATTAAAATCTTCATGATATGTTTTCTAAATACAATGTTATGGAAGATATAGAAGTATTCTTAAAAATTATGCTTAATGCGCATTTTAAAATGACAAACAAATTATTTGGCCCAAAAAATCTTTTAAAAAAAGGCTACAATCTACCCCCCGCCCCCTCATTTTTCCCGTCACACTCGACTATCCAGACTTTCCAGGTATCCGGAAGTCGGCGTTTCCCAAGCATGCTGGTTAGTTAAGCTTTTACTGTATAGTTTGTTTTCTAGCTTTCTTTCATGAACACCCACAGCTGTATATGAAGATTTGCTTTGTGTATCTGCTACATTGGTTTTTCAGATTCTTTAATTTAAACATGTCTTTTCTATATTTTAGCTAACCCTGTTCTTGAAGCTTTTGGAAATGCTAAGACTATGCGAAACAATAATAGTAGCAGATTTGGTAAATTTATTGAAATTCATTTTAGTAATAAGGTAAGTTTATTTCCTTTATTTTTCTCTTTTGTGATTTTATTTAGAATATTCATGTGTTTTTGTATTTTAATTCAAATTATTTTTTTCAGTTTTCAGTTGTTGGGGGTTTCATTAGTCATTATTTATTAGAAAAGAGTCGCATATGTTCTCAAAGTAGAGGAGAAAGAAACTATCATATATTTTATCAACTTTGTGCTGGTGCTCCAGTTGAGTTGAAGAAAAAGTTGCACTTGTCTAGTCCTGATAAATTTCAAGTAAGTTAATTGCTCTGATTTGATATTATTAAGTGAATGTTTAAATAGTAACTATTTATTGTTAACAATGGGTCAGTCTTCCTTCTCTTTCAACTGCAGCATGTATACAATATTAAGGGCTTCAACTGATACTTAATTCATTTGTTATAGTGTGTATTTTATGTGCTTATTAAAAATCATTGAGTCCACAGTTCGTAATTAAATAATTCTATGTTGTACCTTATTCTTAAATTGGTCAAATTTTATTTCATATAATCTCGGTAAAGTGCTAGTCATTAGAAATTTGCATTTTTATATTTTTTCAGTGTAGTTCTGTGATTTCTTTACTCCTAAAGCAGATGTCTATCTTTGTATTTGAAGTAAAATAAAAATTTGCTTTAAAAAAATTCTAGGTTGTTATCATCCTCATTTTAAAGTTTTCATTATAATTAACTTCAAAATATCTAATGATGTCAATGGACATCACATACTTATTTTTCTGTATAATCAGAACATTGTTTAAGTTGTTTTGTAGAACATTTTCTTCAACCTAACAACATAATGCCATTCTGAATACTTTTCTATAATTACCAGCACTTTTGATTAATTTGAATATCAGATATTTTAAGGGTAGATTAAAAGAAGGGAAATAAATATTTATTTGTTGAGGATACCACTGTTGAAAACTCGGTTTGCAAATAGTCACAATTTCGATAACAGCAATTTAAAGGTTAATATTTGCTCACATTCACTGTAAAATCTCAATTTGATAATTTGAAAAAAAAAAAAAAATTAACATTGGCAGATTTATTTCAAGGTACTTCTTTTATGTGTATATATACATACACACACAATGATTTTTATCAAGTTACTTCCTTTTATAAACAGTGATTTTGATTTTTTATGTGTTGTGAAGTATTTCAATTGTATAATTTTATCGACTTTCCTTTAGTACCTAAGTAAAGGCTGTACTCAGTATTTCACTTCTCAAGAAACTGAAAAGTTATTGAATAAGGACTCAATTTCTTCTGATCAGTGTCAAAAAGGATCTCTGCATGACCCTATGTTAGATGACATTAGAAACTTCTTAGCCTTAGATAAAGCTTTGAACAATATGGGTAAATTTGTATGTTCTCTTTAATTACATAAAATTTGTTTTATAGTTCATGACTGTATTTTTTTTTTATTTTTGTAATTAATAATTATAAAAGTAATTGCACTATTCTTTTATTGAAGTACTTGTGTGGAATTTTAATTATTTACAATATTTTCTGGGATTGAGATTATGTTATAAAAAAATTTATTATTGCATGCTGTTTTCTTAATAGCTCTTTGAATTTAGTTAAGGGTTTTTTTTTATTTTTATTATTTTCACTTATTGACTGAACATTTCAATTCAGATATATTATGTATTTTCCCATCATTTAATTATTTTCCCTTTGCAGGACTTTCAGCAAGTGAAAGGCAAAATATTTATACTGTTGTGGCTGCTGTTTTACATTTGGGTAATGTATCATTTGAAGACAACCCAGATGATTGCAAAGGTGGTTGCCGTTTAGCACCTGGAGCTGCTGAAATTCTTAATATCATCGGTTCTCTATTGGGGGTTGATGCACAGTATTTAAGACAAAGTTTGTTAAGTAGAGTAATGCAAACAAGTAAAGGTGGAGCAAAAGGAACTATTTATATGTACGTTCTTAATCTTTAGGTTTTATATTGTATGAATATTATCAGCATGTTTTTAAGATTTAACATTGTGCATTTTAGATTTTCTTTTAACTGTTTGCCTTTTCTCCTGAAAATTAGTGATAATTAACTATTAATTTGAAAAAGATAAATACTTCTTCCAATTATATTCTTGTTTTGCAATTAAATTTTTTTTGTGTGTATTAATGTAAATTGTGTGTTAACTTATATGTGATACTTTGT
Source organism: Araneus ventricosus (assembly GCA_013235015.1). NCBI lineage: Eukaryota > Metazoa > Arthropoda > Arachnida > Araneae > Araneidae > Araneus > Araneus ventricosus. The sequence continues at coordinate 2,150,275 of BGPR01000020.1, read as the reverse complement.
AAAATATTTTTTGTCTGAAAATCGAGTTATATTATTTTAGTGGTGTTTTGTTTGCATTTTAGAATAAATAACCATAAAATGTTAAGTTCATCATTGTATTTCAGTAATTAGTGGTTGTTTTTCCCCCTTCTGTTGCAATAGCTGTTCTTAATCTAATAATCCTTATACTATTTTTCTGCATGCTTGTTTAGTTTTGCTTTTTATGCATGCTATATTTGAAATTTTTACTGTAGGGTTCCTTTGAAAGTGCATGAAGCCCAAAATGCTCGAGATGCTTTAGCTAAAGCCCTGTATTCCAGGCTTTTTGATTTCATTGTACAGTGTATCAACAAAAGCATACCATTCAGTTCTTCATCATATTACATTGGTGTTTTGGATATTGCAGGTTTTGGTATGTGTAAAAGTTTTGTATGTTCACTTGTTATTGCTACATTTCTTCATCAGTTAATGTTTATAGAAAATCTTGGTTTCCTTGAAATGAATAGCGTAATTTTGGATATTTCTTGTAGGGCTTGATATTGGAAATACTTAAGATTGTGGTCTCGTGCACAAACAATTTTAGCTGGCAAATTATGAAAGTGAAACAAAATATATAACCCTTACAAATTACATAATGTATCAACACTTTTTAGTATAAACTTCTGATGTAGCTTCTTCAATTAATTCAGATTTTTGTATTTATATGAATTATGTAAGTTTTTGAAGCTGAATGGCAATCAGCTTTTTTTAGAGTAGTATATATAAGTTAATTTCTTTTGAGCTGGTTTATTGTACTGTATAATTTGAGGTGTGGTGCATATTAATGTGACTTTTTAGAACTTAAGTGTCTTTTCTTTTTGATGTTCTTCCAATTGTCTTGAGAATATAAACTGTTGGTGTTTTCAGCACATTCTTTTGATAGTTTTCCCTTGTGTCAGAGTGAAATATCTGTTCTGTCTGTTTGCAATCACAACTCTCGCTACAATAAGAAGTAGTTTTGCTAAGTTCATATCTGTATTAAGCTCTTTTGTATGAGATAGTGTCTCACATGGGTGTGCCCATAAAATAAAAATTTATTGTTGAAAGGAGATGCATAAATTGTGGATGATGCATGAAACTTCCTCCAGAATGCTGTAATAAAGAACTTAATTGAAGGCCTGAGTTTCTTTATATTCATTATCTAACATTGTTATATTCTAAATTAAAGAAAATTTCCTATGTCCTTTCATCCTTGTTGTTTGCCATTCTCTCTCTCTATTTCTCTTTTTTCCCCCTTTATATGCTACTTAGGTGATATAATTTCTAGTGAATATAGTGCATCAATTGAAGTATAAAAGTATTTTGCAAGGTGGTGTCCTTTTACTCAGATTGCTCTGTTAATGTACAGCAAGATATTCAAGTGCTATGTGATAACTTTGAATAATGAATCATGAAATTTGATGTTTAATAATACATAGATGGAATATTTTTAACATTGACTATCTTCCCTTCTTAATCCTCTTGAATCTGTTTGTTCTGCCATCATGTTCTTGAGTTATCATACATTTTAGCCAATTCCATTTTTTCAGTGTTCTAGGCTGGGCCTGAAATTTTGGTAAGGATGAACACCATTTTATCCCCTTAAGTATTTGTTTATTTCTTTAAAATTTTGCTCATGTGTAAATATTGTGGATGACTCAAAAATTTTTAATGTAATTTTATCCAACTTATTTGACTTGGGTTAGCTCTTGTGTTATTTAAATCACTTGATAATTCTACAAACTGAAAATTGAAATTGTAAAATTCTCCACCAGCCGTATAGTGTTGTTCTTATAGAATTGTTATTGTAAATTATGTACTATCAATTATTTATTACATTTCTACTTTTTAGAATATTTTCAAGTGAATAGTTTTGAGCAGTTTTGTATAAATTACTGCAATGAAAAACTGCAACAGTTTTTCAATGAACGGATTTTGAAAGAAGTAAGTTAGTTGCATCTTTGTATTTTTTTAGATATTGTAGTATATTTTATAATGTAAACAATCATATTAGATAAAAATTTGGATAATTGGTTAACAATTAAAAAATTTTATAAAGTTTTTTCCTTAATATTTTCTTTTAGACTTGAAAATTATTACCCTTTCATGTTTATCATAAGGACATTCATCAATGTTAGTTGTAATTAAAAAGTCACCTAAAAAGAATTTTTCTTCTCATGATAAAAATGACATATTTTGCTAATTGTAATTAAAAATTTATTTTAGGAGCAAACTCTGTATGAAAAAGAAGGTTTAAATGTGCGAAAAATTGATTATGTTGATAATCAAGATTGTCTTGGTAAGATATCTTCTGTATTAATCTAGTTATTTTTATAAGTTTCAGATTTGTTGTTATACTGGTATTTATGCAGGTTGAGTCAAAAAGTCTTAGACAGATTGTAAAGATAGATCATGCATACACAGAAAAGTCAATTTTGCTTGTAGTCACAAACAAACTTGACAAGCTTATGTCTGCTAAAGGGGTTGCTTGGGCAGTGAAGCAACATGCTAATATTCTGCTTTGGGTTTGTTTCATGAAGGAAACTGGGGACAGTGGAGTGAATATACGTAACTGACGCCTGCAGAAATCTGAAAAACCAGCAACAACATGATCACAATAGCACTTTAGCATCAACCTGTGGATTCGTGTTGTGAAAGATTCTTTGCTTGGCTTCCTACCTGCTTCCAATACTGCCAAATTTGAGAAATATCAGATATTTGTGGTGTAGTGTTTCCAGAGTTGCTACGCCACCTGGAAATCCTTGGAAAAGTCGTGGAATTCGAAAATTAACCCGAAAAGTCGGAATTTCATTTTTCACCCCAATATCTGGAAAAGCCAGGAAAAATTTTGCGGCGATTATTAACAAAGTTCTTTAAATTTATGTTAAACATAAATTAAGATTTAAACATTTTCAATTTAATTTATATTTTTATGTTTAAATTATTAAAGTTTAAATCAGAGAAATCTTTCTTTCTGCATTTTAAGCTGGATTTTGACATAGCTTTACTCAAGACACTTTGATATATATTTTTTGGAGGGGGAGAGGATTCCTCTTCCTTCACTACTCTAAATATTTCGGATATTTTCACATAAATTCATAAAATTAATATGAGATTTCTTGCATATTCATGTGGGTAAAAGTAAAACTAAAAGAATTTTTTTTATTCAGTTGTTGAAAAAGAAAGGTAGCTGACTATACAAAAATTTTATAGTTTTTACTGTTTTGAAAAAACTTAGTTGAAAGAAGATTTGGGAGAGGAATCAAAAGTGGAAATTTTAGTTACTCTCATCTGTATTTAGATAAGTTCAGTGTTTTCAACTGATATAATCTTATTTTACCTTCACTGTGACCAATACATATTAACAGAGGCAGCGCCAGAAATTTTCCGACGAGGGGGCAAGCTAAGTTTTTCTAATTTAGGTAACTTCAAAATAACAGATAATTAATTTTATATTTAATTAAAGGTAATTAAGTATTAATTAGTGAATTTGATTATAATAATTATTTGGAATAATTAGCTAAATGTCGGTGCAGTAAGAATTGTCTGACTGAACGACCATCAAAATACAAAATGAAGAATTATCAACATAAATCTCAGAAAATGAAAGTACCGCACTGATATTGAAAAAAATTTGCAGATTATTATCTAAATTTCATAACAAAATAAAATAATAGCCGAGGCAAGTAAAAATAATTATTAACAAATTTTAAACCTATAAATGCAATATCTTCATATCTCTAATAATAATAAAGGAGAATGTGTGTGTATTGGTTCTCTGCAGGGCAGACCGCTGGACCTAGAGCTATGAAGTTTGCCACAAACCTACTTTGGAGGGTGGGAATGTGTACCTCTGAGCCCTTTTTTTGAAATTTTGTTTAGAATTTTAATTAAAAATTAAGCGAAATTTTGGCGTTTTCCATTAATAACTTCCGAAAATATTACAGCACGAAAATCCTTTTTATGCCATCTGAAAGTTCAAAAAATTGCCTTTTCAATGATATTTTATATGAAAGCTCACGACCCTAGATACATCATCAATGGTCGCTTCTCCATCCAGGGTGGCTACCCGACCGGGAAAAGTGAGGGAAATTTATTCTAAACCTGGAATTTTTTTATTTTGATAATTCTTATTGCAGGCGACAATTCTCTGATCTTTATTTATAAATAGAATGAAACACCGTTGGCAACCAATGAAAGTCAGCCATTTACTGACAGTCAAAAACGAATGTCATTCGTGTTCATGTAAAACACCTAAACACCTCGCCATTTAAATTTCCGAGGGACTGAAATTTTGGCTATTAGTCCAGTCAACGAGTGGTTTGAAAAAAAACATTAAATGATATAGTTTTGAAAATTGGTACACATGTTCGTTAGGGGCTTCATACTAAAAGTCCCTGGTCCTCGGGTGTAAACTCACGGCACCATCTTGGGTTTCATCCCCCTTTTTCAGTTTTTCCAGAATATCTGGAAAACTATTCAGTTTTCAAATTACAATTGATTTAACAAATTAAAGACTTTAAAATTCCCTACAAATACATGCTTATATTTTTCTTCCAGCTTTAATTGGTTTCCAAATAATGGGTCTCAAAGGTTGCCGCCATCTTGGATTTCATTCCCCCTTTTTTAGTTTTTCTGAATAACTCGAAAAGTATTCAATTTTAAAATCTTAATTGATTAAACAAATTAAAAAGCGTTAAATTCCTTTCAAATATATACTTTTATTTTACTGCCAGCTTTAATAGTTTCGCAGATAATGGGTCTCAAAAGTTGTCGCCAACTTGGATTTCATCCCGCTTTTTAGTTTCTCTTGAATATCTCGAAATCTATTCAATTTTTTAATAACATATAGTCAGAAAATTAAAGAGCGCAAAATTCCCTACAAATGCATGCTTTTATTTTTGTTTTAGCTTTAACGGTTTCCAAGATAATGGATTTCAAAATTTGCAGCCATCTTGGATTTTACCCCCCCCCTTTTTTAGTTTTTCTTAAATATCACTGAAACTATTAAAGCTAGAAAATAAATAAAAGCATGCATTGGTTGGGAATTTTACGATCATTAATTTGTTGCATTTAATGTAATTTGAAAATCAAATAGTTTTCGAGATATTAAAAAAAACTAAAAAAAAAGGGGATAAAATCCAAGGTAACAGCAAATTTTAAATCCATTATTTCGAAAATTATTAAAGCTAAAACAAAAATAAAAGCCTGTGTTTGTAGGGAATTTTACGCTCTTTAATTTGCTGATTACATGTAATTTGAAAATTGAATAGATTTTGAGATATTCAAGAGAAACTAAAAAAGGGAGATGAAATCAAAGATGGCGGCAACTTTTGAGACCCATTGTCTGGTAAACTATTAAAGCTGGAAGAAAAATAAAAGTACAGTTTGTAGGGAATTTTATGCTCTTTAATTTGTTTAATCAATTGTAATTTGAAAACTGAATATTTTTCAAGATATTCAGGAAAAACTAAAAAAGGAGGGATGAAATCCAAGATGGCGCCGCGAACTCGCCCTCCAGGGACAGGGACTTTTAGTATGTTCATAATAAGCCCCTCACGAACATATGTACCAATTTTCAAAACTATATGAGTTAATGTTTTTTCACCCCTATTTTGGACCTTTGTTGACTGTACTATACAAACAGAATCGCATTCCTTTTTGTAGTTAAATTAGATGATACTTCTTGAGATGAAAATCTATAGTATAATCACACTCGGATGTGAAAGAAGAACCGGGATGTGGCTATATGTCCAAGAGATTCAGATAGCTTACGAGATCGTAAATTTCTCTTAATCTGTCTACAAGTTAGCATCCACACTACTGCCTGCTTTTATGATGATTTAATATCAATTAAGAGTTGTACCAGAATTAGTTTGTTTTTCCATTTCTGGAGATTTTTTCATTGAATATGAAGTATTTGAAATTAGTGCTAATATTTTCTTACAGCATTTTTTTGTTTCTTTTGTGTATGTTTTTTTTCTCTGAGTGTTGGGAAACATTATGATTACTGATCATTTTGATAAATTATGGGATCTTCAAAGTATGGGAAAGCCGTTACCCATACATATAAAAGAACAATTTTTTTGTAGTAGTATGTATGCATGTTCGGGTTTTTTTTTTTTTTTTTTTTTTTTTTTCCGTTCTTTACGCACGCTCAGATTTTTGACATATGAGATCAAATTTAGCAAAGTGATGGATTAACACAAGAGGGGAGCTGACTCCACAGTAATTTTTTTTTAAATTCAAATTAGATTTTTATTTAATTTTAAATGGTAAATTCAGGTTTTTCCCCCATTTTCGCGAATTTTATTTTTTCTCTCTTTTTTTTTTTTGTCTTTGATGTTTTATTTTATCTCTCTTTATATATTGTCCATTTTGAGCCGTTTTGAAGCAAGTTTGTTGGAATAAAAAGTTGCTTTTTTTCTTTTGCTAACTATTCGATTCCATTCATGTGACAGAATATTATGCTTCTGTGTTTTCTATACTTATAAAAGGCAATGTTTGTGTGTGTGTGTCTGCGATGTCCAGACGAATCTATCGAACTTACAGCTATGAAATTTGGCACACAGGTAGTCGTAATGGTGACTCAATGCACCTCGAAGCCGAAATTTTAAAATTTAATCTAGAAAATTTTTTATTTAATGTTTTGTGTTGTTTTGGGTGATTTTTCGCGCTAATTTCTCAATAGAATGATTTTGAATAATTGTACGATAAAAATAGATAAACCATTGGAAAGAGCACACGATTTCCATTCTAATGAAGTTAGTTTCGAATTTCTAACGTAATTTATTGAATTTAGGGAATTTTTTTTAAATAGTCACTTTTCAAAAATAAAATTTTCTGGAATCCTTAAAACTCTTGCATCCGATGTTTTAATAAAGGTATCATTTTGAAAATTTTTCAGCTTATAACTGCAACGGTTCTGTTGGATTTAAAACAAAAATGGTTAAAATATCTTTTCCTGTTTTTTTTTTTTATTTATTTATTTTTTCCTGGTAGTTGAACGATATGTTTCCTCTTGCGAAGCTTCCGCCGGTGACAGCTCTCCGGATCGTTGCGGGCAATTTCATTGGCTGACGGGCCAGGGTGACGTCATTACTTTCGCGTTCTACGAGGAGATGATTTATTTACTCGATGACTTCGATTATTATTTTTAAGCGGTCTTAACTTATTTCTTTGCCTTTCATACTTTGCTTGCGGTGTAATAAATATATGACATTGTAATTTTTTAACATTGTTTTGGATTTAACGGTACTCGGTCGAGAGGAAAAAGAGGCGGACCAACTCAATAATATATATATTTCTGTTTTGATTTCGTTTTTAAAACTTTCATTTATGTAATTGTATGTGGGCTTTTTTTTTATTTTGTTGAAGTCCCGATTCCACGGGCAACGCCGTGCGCGTACTGCTAGTAATTTATAAACATCAGTAAAAAACCATTTTCTTCTCTGCCTTTTTATGTTTTATTTTGCAACATATATTTTTATTGAGATTTTGATCATCCTAAAGATTTTTTAAGTTTATATTTTTAATCAGAAAAACGTGGAAAATTCGGTACAGTAGAATTGTTCATTGTAAAGATGTATTGGTTATTTTATGGTTTATTGTTTAAAAGTTATAAATAAATGTTCTTTTTTCAAACATTTTGCTTTTTTATTCAAAACATACTGACTTGAATGAATACTTAGTATGGCCAATATGCAGGTGATTTTTTTTCTATGGTTGATGGGCTACGTCCGAAAAAAGTCAGGGAAATTTTTTATAAAACCTCGAAATGTCAGGGAAACTGAAGCAGCAAAAATGATGGCCACCCTGCCATCTCAATTCTTCATTTTCAAGAAAAATCGCTAAAACACTACTTCATTGTACATTCTCTAGGAGAGGAAATCTTGACTGTGTTCCCAGTCTCAACAACTGGACTAATTTTACCAATTCATCTCACTTTGCAAGCATAGCTAACGAATCAGAATGCTCCATGTTTATTGTACCAGCCACCATCTGAAAATTTAAAAACTCGTCTTTTTAATGATATCAATGAAGATGCCGTAGTTTTTTCTCTAATTTTAATAAATTTGTAAAAATATTTTAAGGCATAATTTAAAACGGTACTTTTCATTGTTGCAATCTGTTTCAAACTCTTGCCAAATAATATTTAATTCCGTGTTTCACTTTCATTTTTGAAAGCTAAGGTAATGTCCGAATGGATTTAACTTTTTGTTTCATCAATTTTTCTGTTAAATCTGTAAACGAAGTCCTCTAAGGTAATAATTATATTTGGAAACATATTTAGTAAGTTCGATGATTATGGTTGTTGTGTTTTAATTCTTTCTATCAGCATGTTTTAATCCAGCTAGCATTCTGGAAGTATTTTGCATAAGGAATAAGAAAGGTGCCAACGACGTGCAATTGGATATTAGATGACACATGCAGTTACTTGATTCCATTAGGGACATTCATGTAGACAATGAACAGAACAGATGCAAAGCTACTAAAAGACGGGTGAAGTGTCTATAACAATTTGAAATTTAAAATTGCTTTTTTAAGGGAGCTATGAAAATCAAATTATGCACATGATGTTACGTTTATCCTCCAAATTCGTGACTCTCCTAAAATTATTAGCTTAGGTCGTATAGTTGATTGCAATAGAAATAATTTATTTACAACTTATTCACAATACCGAAATGACAATATAAGTTAATATTAGCCTGGCTGTTGAGCTTTTATATTTTTAACTCAAATATCTATCGGGGTCTGCTGCTATATTTTAATGTTATTGATTGCTAAAAATTAATAAAAGGAGTGACTTATCTGGGACATAGGAGCGCAGTCGGGGGGCGCTTTATCACAATGGCATATCATAATCATCCGGCCGAGTTGCCTCATTTTTGATTTCACTTTTTATCTCATCCACAAACAATGTTCATCCTTCTTCGCCGGCTACCAACTTTCCTTCTGTCTTTTTCTTTTTTTATTCACTTTTTCGTCCTCCTCAAAAAATCGCCAACTCCCAGTTTTTCTCTTTTGCCACCCACTTTTTGGCATTCAGCTTGGTCCAACATTATCTGCTGTCATTGGTTGCCTTCTTCATAGCCATAGTAAGCACGCGCCAAAGTTGACAACCTTTTTTTAAAAATTGTAACCCTAAGTCACTCACCGAATAGGATCCGCCGATGGAATTTTTAATGAGTCAGGTAAGTATTCAATTTCTCACCAGCCAACTTTACAAAATAAAATGGCGAACCATATGAATATTTCGCAAAACAATGAGATTCAATTGAATTTATATTCCCGACTAATAAGCTAGTCGAAGAGGGCGGCTGGTATGTAATACACCGAAACATCTCTACAGTGGTCAACCACCGTTCTAAGGAAAATTGGCCGCTCTGAAAGGTTATTATGTTTGGGAGTGGGAGTATAAAATATTTAAATAAAACCTAATTCGTCATCATTTCTGATGTCTAATTTTAAAAATTATCCAAAGGGAAAAAAAAGTGCTTTATCCGAAAATTTCTCTCTATTTATTTCTTTTTATTTTTTCGTTTTTAGAACAACAAGAAACAAAACATAAATATTTTCATCCGTCTTGTTGATCTCTTAGCCAACCGACCAAAAATAGTCGGTAAAATGCTACATCTGATTCACTTGTCACCTTGTCGGTTATTCGTTCAAATGTGATGCAAACTACTGGCTGAATGGACGACAACTTAAAAGGATGTCAGTCATTGTGTTGACATAACCGTTAATCAGTCTTCAAATTTGGACACAAATCGCTCATCTCGACCATTTATTATATAATAACTTAAAGATGAGATTAAAATTATTATATTTCTTGATACCCTGCTTTCAACATCTCCCAAAATCGCATAGATTTTTGCCGACGAAAGTCTTAATTTCTCGCCGATGGGGGAGGGCAATTGCCCCCGCTGACGCCACCCCTGCATATTAACACGCTTGATTGGAATTTTCTTGAGAATGCTCCTGGAAAAGTCAGGGAATTTGATTCTCCTGCTTGTGTAGCAACAATGTTTATCTCTGCAGGCATTCACTGGGACATGTCTTGTTTCCTTTTGTTACTGCACTGTCACAGTGACCCATCTAGTGATGCTGTATTTGATGTCACTTGTTCATATCTAAAAATAACTTGTCTCCATTCCTAACCTACCCTAAAAATTTGTCTAAATTCTTTTGACTTACCCTGTTTTTTATTAACCATTTAATTTCTTTTTATATGTTTTAATTTCATGTTTGTTGAGATAAAATGTTTTTTTTTAAATAACACCCATATATGATTATGCACTATATTATATAAATATATACATTATTCTATATTTTTACAGAACTTTTAGAGAGCAAAGGCAATGGAATATTTGATTTGCTTGATGAAGAGAGCAGACTTCCAAAATCTAGTCATACTCATTTTACTAGTACTGTTCATGCTCGTAACAATGGTCATTTTCGATTGGATGTACCAAGGAAATCAAAATTAAAGTATCATCGTGAAATTCGAGACAATGAAGGATTTTTAATTCGTCATTTTGCTGGTGCAGTTTGTTATGAAACAGTTAGTATGCACAACCTTTTTTATTGTTAAAGTTTTGCAAAATATAGTGTTGATAGATCAAACTGCATGATGTATCAATGTCTATTTTCAAATTATTATGACAATTTGTTTTAAATTATTCCTTGTCATTAAAATGCTAACCATTATCGGTAAAGGTTTTTTTTATTTGTTTCTGATAGAACTTTTGTATTTTAGCAAGTTTGAAATAGCTCTGTAATAGAAATATAATATTAATTAACCTTCCTAACCTCTGGTAAAGATGTTCTATTCTATTTATTCCTCTTTTTTTTGTATTGTTCCAAATGATATTAAAATGAAAGCATCAATAATCTGAAAATAAATGTTGATTAACTAACCAGGTAAAAGATTTCCATCTTGAAAATATTGTAATAAATGCATAAAAATTGATATTGTTATGTCTCTTTTTAGTAATATTTATTGGGTTTCTGTATTTTATAAAGCAGTTGCTATATTTTATATGATAAAATTTTCACTTCAGAAGATTTTATTATTAAAAAATTAATGGAATATTGTAATTATTATAATTTTTAAAGGCCATTAAACAGGTTTAATTCATTCAATTATTAATTCACTTAAATATGTTGGATTACTGGCATTTGTGTCTCTTTCTTTGTAAAATTTCAAACTGAGACTTAAATTTTAAAATTAAAAGTTATTCATTTATCTGTGTTAATTTATCTTATTAATATACTGTGTGAATGATCAACAAAAGCAAGCAAATTATAAATTTTCTACAAAAAGAAGAAAAATAACTTATTTTTTGTTCTCTTACAAAATCTCTCCTCAAATATAGTCAGCCACTATACAAATATTTTGTTAAAATGCTGTGTTAAAATATGTGTAAAAGAAGCTATATGTGAAGTTGTGTTATGCAGAATTTTAAGGCAAAGGGAATGTGTAATTTGTATATTAGAGTATGGAATAATTGGTGTTGGTTTTTGTTGAAAGTTTTCTCTTGCCTTAATGAGTTTCAATTTGACTGCTTTTCATTATTATTAGGTGTCATTTATTGAAAAAAATAATGATGCCCTGCATGCATCGCTGGAAAGTGTGATTTTGGAAGCTGAAAACAATTTTGTTCAGAACTTATTTAAAAATGAATCCACTTCTCAACAAACAAGAGGCAAATTAAACTTTAACAGTGTTGGTAGTAAATTCAGAAGTCAACTTCAGGAATTAATGGCAAAATTGAGAAATACAGGCACTCACTTTGTTCGTTGCATTAAACCAAACTTCAGAATGGTTGATCACTGCTTTGAAGGAAATCAAATCCTTATTCAGCTACGATGTTCAGGTGAGTCATTGTTCAAATACCATAATGCTTCTGAAAATTTGTTAGAGATTTTTTAGATGGCTTTTATATTTTTGACTATTTTGTATGTATATTTATATAGGTATGGCCTCTGTACTAGAATTGATGCAGCAAGGATATCCATCTCGTGCCCAGTTTTCTGATTTGTATGCTATGTATAAAAGCTACCTCCCTCCTGATCTGGCTCGTTTAGATCCTCGATTGTTTTGCAAAGTAAGATTTTTAGTTCTTACTTTCTTCTGAGAAATCGAATGTCATTGAACATTCAATTTCATTTGTTTTCTAAATTAGCATAGCATGGTAAAAATTTTGTATAGCAGTAGCTGATTTGACCTGGCATCTTTAATAAAATATACAAAAAAAAAATGCACAAAAGAAATAGATTTCTGCATGGGTAGGAGGCAGGGTAGTACTTCTTGTTCATTTTAACTGATTTTTCCCCCCCAGAATGTTGAGTTATAATTGTTAACAATGAAGACTTCACAACTTCTGTTAAGTACCAACTATGTAAACAACAATAATAAATAAAGTATATTAGCAAAATTTGTAGTGAAAGACCAGCTGGTACTATTAATATCATTATTATTTTACAATATGACTTTTTTATGTCATAACACACTACATTATTCCATTTAAATTATGAAAAGAAAGTAGTACCATATGAATATTTTCTAAAAACTATAGTGGAACTTCTGTATCACTTTATTGATATATATACATCTAGAACAGAATTATTTCAAATCTATCACTGTCTTGCACAAATTTGACTGTTTTTGAATATTACTGTTTTTGCAGTGTAAAATTAATTTAATTTAGGTGCCAAAATCTGCTCTTAGTGACATCAATAACAAATGTTAGTAACATCAGCTTCTTAATACTATTAGGCTGCAAAATGATATATTTCATCAAGTGATGAGTGCTTTCAGTTGATGCTTATTAATACGTTGAGATAACAGCATGGCATAATAAGAAGATAATGGTTGGTGCAGTGAAGTCAGCTGTTTTGGAAATGAATATTTTGACCAAAAATCTAGAAAATTATTATTTCTCGCGAAGACCATCAGTTGAATTTTGAAACCAATACTGATTTCTATGCATTATAAACTATTTTCTGAAACCAAAATATATATCCAAAACAAAATATACTGGCTTAGTGATGTCTGTTCTCAGCTTCCAACGTGAACATGGATTTGAGAATAAAATTTTGCAGTTCTGTGTCTAAATTAATCTGTTCATATTTATTGAAGCATTCCCGATTGAGTATATTTCGGTAGCTACTGAATAAGATGATGTATTCATTTGAGCTGGAAAATAAATATTCTGCTGCTGCAGCAATCTTAAAAAAATATTATTTTTAAGTATCTTTAGAATATATATATATATAAAGATCAGGCTTTAAAAAGGTGAAAGGCAGTCCATTTTGATCATAGAAGAGACCATTTTTGCTTAAATCTTTTATTCAGGCATTACGTTATTTCTTCATAGGTAAAGTACTTAATTTTTTACGTAGCTCCATGACCAGTATTCAGAAGTTTACGCCCGAGCGGCGCGTTGTTGTTGAAAGCTTACATGCTGGCGTGAAAAAGGGCAGAAAAGAATGCGCAGAATGCTTCAGTACCCAGAAGAGGGAATTTCCCCTTTAGAACTCGTGACTTAAAAAGAAAGTTGTAGTGCGTTGATTATGATGAAAGTGGAAGTATTTAAAATGAAGTGTCGTTAAGATTATTTAGGAAAGCTAAAAAATTAAAATATCACATATATATACGAATACAGCAATACTGTGTTTTCACCATTTGATCTAACTTGCATTCTGCTTCTTTTAATATTCCATAAATGGTCCTTTAGATAAGATGTCTTTAAAAAAAAAAGGCTTTTACTATTTCATCATCTTTCTAATTAAGTAAAAAATTTAATCAAATAAACTGTCACAACTTTAGAATTTCTTGTTGCCGCATGCCTGAATGATCCTGTTAGAACATCACTTCTATTATTTAGTTGTATAACTGTCAGCTTCCTTTGACCTGATCAGTTGCTGCTTTAGTTGAATACGTGAATCTTAATGAAAAGAAGCATGAAGATTTATAAAAGAAAAAGATATAAACCTTTTCTTTCCTCAACTGATTTTTGACTCATTTTTAAAAAAAAATAGCTTCAGTTGGAAATGTTTTATCACGTACATCTATATTGTAACAAAATATGAATGCTATTTTGGTAGATAATTTAGTTTTGAAATATATTAAGAAATGTAATTTCTTGACAAATTCTTTTGTGTCATGGACTTCTCTTCATAACGATGTGATTGTAGGTTTGTTGCGATTTCAATTGATTCAAATCTGTAATGATTTTTGATGTGATTTGAAACCTTCAGTTTAAATAAGTCTAAAAGTTGTTATCGATATACTTTTTGTATTTTCCTGTTTTTGTACATTATTGTTATCATTCCATCTTAGCATAAGATATGTAGCAAACTGATTTTACTGCATTCACACGTGTTTTGTTTTATTTTTCTGACCAATGTATTTAATTATAAACTGATGCATAAATTGCAACAAATGAAAGTAAACTCGGGTTTATTGAAATGAACTATAAAATGCTATTTACATTCCAATCGTCTTCATTAAATTTTAGCTTATAATTTTTGGTCATTAAATATTTAATTAAAAAATTCTTTTTCTTCAATTGAGAAACTGACAGTAGGGTCCTGTATATTCTTATTAAAATATTTCTTTCAATTTAGGCACTGTTCAAAGCTCTTGGTCTGAATGAAAAAGACTTCTGCTTTGGTTTGACTAAAGTTTTCTTTCGTCCTGGGAAATTCGCAGAATTTGACCAGATTATGAAGTCGGATCCTCAAAACTTAGCATTGTTGGTGAAGAAAGTTCAAAAATGGCTTCTGATATCTCGTTGGAAAAAAACAATTTGGTGTGCACTTTCTGTGATTAAATGTAAGTAAATGTAGTTGCAATATTAAGTATATTCATTTCTATTATTTGACTGAGACTTTTTGCAATGTTGAAAAACTGGTAGGTATAGTTGAAATATTTATTTTTGCTTTCTAATATATTTGTTAATGGTTTTGGAGACACTGGCAGCTTACTAACATGTTAAATTTCTGCTCATGTAATTTAGATGTTTAGTTCAACTTTGACAATGTTGCACATTAATGCTTGTATAAATTAGACAACTGAAAAACTAAATATTATTTTCTTAATTTCCTTTTATGATTTCTCTGAAGTAGTGAATCGGACTGGTTAAAAGAATCAAAATAGGTATTCATTTGCTATAAAAATTATGTACTAATCTACATTACAGTATTCACAAAGAATATGCATAAAGAGATGTGTAAAAGCATGGAAAGAACAGGTATAAAATGCAAAACAATTTGCAAAGCACACTGTTAATCTGGGATTTCTAAATCATTTGGTGTCCACTAGGGTGGATCGAAAAGTATAGGGGGAAAAAAAAATTTTTTTGAAATTATTTTTGGCATGGGGCGGGAAAGTTGTGTCTTAAGTATATTAGTTTACTTATATTTTTTTATTGAAATTCATTCATATCTTCCAGTGTCCCAAAAATAGTTGAAAATGACATTTATTTTTTGAAATTTATAAAAAAAAAAATATTTTCAAAATTTCCTTTAGGGCCGGGTAAGAAAGTTTTGTTTTGGGTATATTAGTTCACGTTTTTTTATTATTATTATTATTAAAATTCATTCATATCTTCTGGTGGCCCTAACGCCCCCCCAAAAGTTAAAAATTGACATTTTTACTATTATCTGTTAAAAATTGTGAATTAATGAAAAATATTTGAAAAATTGGCAGATTATTCAAGTATTAAAATATAAACTTGTATTATTATAAAATTATAATTATTTATATTAAGTATAAATTTAATAGTCTAAGCAATAAATCACAAAACTTATAAAAAGTGAACTTACATCATAGATTTTTTAATTCTATTAGTTTGAAGATTTACATATTTCCAAAGGGTGTAATCCTTTTTGGTATTATAATGCTTGATAAGACTTCTTGAGTGTATCCTATTCAATATGAAGCCGTTTCTCTTCTCTTCTCCATATACACTTTCCGACGCTTCAGACACTAAAAACATCTTTCTACAGCTTGGGTATGGTATGGATATTTTGATCATTCCTCCGTTTTTCTAACTTTTACCATGGGCTCAATTTCTTTAAATGGCACATTCATTAAAAGAGGTGGTTCAAAAGGTCCAACTCGTCGTTAGTTAATAAGTGCAAAATAATCATTTGCTTTAAAGTCTATTTTTTGGTACTTGAAAAATTCTTATCCTGATAATCCTCTGTTTTCATTTCTAGCACAAATTAGTTTTAGTAGAGCTAAAGACCTTATATTCTCTCTGTTATATCTGAGCATTGACAATAGCAAATTTTCAGGATGGCAAAAAAAGCTATTTCATTGAGTAAAGGTTAAAAAATTTCTTAAATTAGGTTCCAAATATCTACAAAATGAGATAAGTCTCCAAATATGCCACACTCCTTCTGTTATGGAGGGCTTTGTCTTGACATGGAACCAAACAGGTTGCATATATCTTCAAGAATAATAAGATTGTCGGATGGTTTTTCTGTGACCACATACAACCTTAAAATTCTACCTGCAAATGTTATCCACCTTGAGTGAGCAACTGAACCAGGCTTTCTTAATGCCAGGTCAGAATAATATTCACCACTGTATATCGCAAGGCAAATATCATATTGATATTGCTGATCATTGCTGAGAACCATTCTATCTATATTATGTGGCATATTCTCCACACTTATTGAAGAAAAAGGAGCTACAGGTAACTCCTCACAGGATTTGATTTTTTTACCAATTGGTAGACAAAATTCTTTAGAACAAGTTGTTGCACCATCCAAAGAATTTAGTAGATGACTGAGAGGTAACTCATTTGTTTGAAGCAAACAAATGCACCACTGAATATTGAGGCCAGTTCCATCAAGCGAATAATACCTCCCTTGTGCCCCGTATTTGTTCCATCGCATCCAATTACTATTAGCCCATTTAATTGCATATTATTTGATACAAAAAAATTGAGTATTGCTTCTTTTATGGCTTTATCTCCTCCTGTTGCAGCATTAACATGTTCGATATACACAGAGTTAGGTTCGTTTACAGGAGTATAATACTCCTCCTTCGTGGCCTTTGGGTAGTACTTTGTGTCCTTCTTAATTAGCACTTTTGTGTTGTCTTTTCTCCCATCGAAATATAATCCGGTTAAAAGAGACCAAGACCCTGTTAACTTAGTAGATTCTGCAACTGCATTTTAAAGCTTTTTACGCTGTCTACGAATTTTATTGTGATCTATCACATGCGAAGTCTCTCCTTCTGGTACAATTCCAATGTCTTGTAAAACAGCACTGGCAAATGAAGCAGCTTCTCTATCTGAAATTCAGTATCGATCACATTCCCTTGCTAAGGTAGGGAAATATAAACGATTTTGTGATTGATATTCCAAGGTAATGACATCCGTATCTGTATATGTGGAGGAAGACAGTGTTGAGCTCAAGTAGCTCCATTGTTTGAGCATGAGCAGCATCAGTTTTAATCATTTTACGTTTTATTCTTTTGTCTTCCATCTGTTTTCTTTTTCCCTTTTCTCTTATTTTTTTAGTCTCAATTACGTTCACTCCTCCAATAACCATTTTCCTTTCTAATCTTTGATCTTTTATAAACAATCGCTCAGCAAGTGGAATTTTCATGTCTTTTTGGCATTTACATATATCGAAGTTTGTACACTTAAAAAATGTGATATCGAACAAACACGATATTTTTTTCATTACGGTAATTTTCCTATTTTTTGTTCGAATTTTTATCATTCCTTCATCCTCTCCTCTACGTTTCTCCCTGTAAAATCGTTTCTTTAACACATCTTTTTATTTTTAATTCGAAATTGCATAAAAATCGTTTTTTTTTTGCAAATATTTAAGTGTCTTGGGGCACCGGAAGATATTACACAAAGCCGAAAATTTTTGCATGTATGCTAGTATACTTAAAAGACAACTTTTGCACCCTATGCCGATTATTTTATCCACACTTCGAATTTTCGATCCACCCTAGTGTCCATGTTGAAGTTGCTCAACTGCAATGGAGATAGTAATGCACTTGTCTATTAATGGATTCCATAAAATAGGTTTTATCTTTCTAGAGAAATTAGGATTTTTTAAACAATTAAAGCAGTAATTTTATTGTTTTCACAGTAAGCCACATAAGTTTGACATTATTATATCTTTATTTTTTTCTTACTGTATTGCATAAATCTGATCAAGTAATTAATGAAAAATTGTACTCTTGTCCCCTTAGATGACATGATCTTGCTGAAAGCAATTTAAGCTCAGATTATTGCATTTGTCTGGTGTTATAGGACAGCAGAAAATTCTTCTGCTTTAAAATAATGGCTTAAACTGATTTAGTTTGTTACTTTGAAATTCTGTTTGACTTATAAAGTAATTATCAGCTACAAATTATAAATTTTTCATTAATACTTCCACTTTTTTAATGTTTAATTATTTCAATTTGATTTCCATCTTCCCCAGTGATTTAGTTAAAACATTAGTATTAGAGTGTAATCAAAACAATACATCATGATGCTTTTGAAGTTGTAGATTCGCATTTACTGGTTATTCTGAGTCAGCATGGGTCAACAGTGTGAATAGAATTTGAACTACTGATTGATGTAAGGCCATCTTTGGACTGAGTAATGGTAAAACTTTCTGAAAGAGGCTTCAATAAAGAATTTAAGTAAAATCCTGGATTCTCCTCCATGCAGCTATGTCGCATGTTAATCCTAATTTATATGATATGAAGTAATCATCATCTGGTAATATATATTATAATCTTGGAAAGAAGTTTTATCCTTGAGATATTTCGTGAAAGTACTGTGAAATATTTGTACATATCCAAATTATTTTAACTAGAATTTATTAAATTTGTTGAAGATTTCTTCAGATTGATTAGTTTCTAGAACTAGAAGAAAGATGCTTAAATTTCATTTGTTTCTCTGTATCCCCCCCCCCCCAAGAAAATGCTCTAAAAAAAGAATTGTGTGAAGTCTCTTTCTCAATGTCTTTTAGGAGTGGAGGAGAATCCTAAGCTCCTGACTACTACAAGGTATACTTGGGATCAAAGATGAGGAAGGAAGGTTTCTGAATTTAAATACCATGAAGATAATTTTCTTTCCGCTATATTTCAATGAAAGCAGATTTTACTGATATTTCCTTCAACCAAATTCTTATATTAATTTTCTGAATAAACATGGCAAATTATATTTTTTGTGGATTGGAAATTTCGATTCTGTTACCTATTTTTTTTTTTTCCATTAGTGAAAAATAAAATTCTCTACAGACGGAATAATCTAATTGTGATTCAGAAGAACTTCCGTATGTGCCTCGCAAAACAAAAGTACCGACCACGGTAGGTAGTTATTTGTCATTCAGTTTGGTGAACTATGAAAAACTTTTTTAAAATTGACTTTGATATTTTTTGTTATAATATTCATTGATTGTTTCTGGTATGAAGATTTATTTAACATTCTTGATCTTGCTTCTGTGTACCAGAAATATGAATAAGACTGAAAGAAATGAACCTTCAAACATTTTTGAGAATATTTAATATTTTCCTTGCTTTATTTTTTGGTGAACTTTTTTTGTAACTTTTCTTCTCTAATTAAAAAAAGATATATTTATGCCTTAATAAGGTTTTTTTACATCTATTTAGTTCTTAGTGCATAAAATGTATTCCCTTGTTTAAATTGATGATAGTTTTGTGACTTTAAAGTGTTCTAATTTCTCTTCATATGATTCAAATGAAATTTTATTTCAAACAATTTTTTTTAAAAAATGCGATTTCTCTGTTAAATTGGTTGTAAATGTTGTACCAGTAATTTTGTGTATACCAACTGTTTGTGAAAAATAAAAAAAAAGTCGCACAACATTCTTTTCTTCATAACGGATTGCTAAACTTTATTCTTCTATATAAAATACAAGCAGAGTACCCGGTCTTTTTCAGGTCAAAATCTTTTGTAAGACCAGAAACTGAATTATTATTTATAAATGTTATATTGTTGTGGGATTATTTTGCGAGAATCAATTTTTTTATGAAAGGATCCATAAATTAATAGTACAAAAACTTTTTCATTTATCTTGTATCATAGTATACAATATTACATATATTTCTTGCAATATTAGCCAATTTTTTTTTGGGGGGGGGGACATCTTATTATTTTAGGAACCCTAACCATAAAACTTTCATGCTAATTGGTTCATTTGCTGAATATATTTCAATGACTGACCTCCACTCAACCCAAGAGAGTGCGATATAATGCCCATTTCTCAATACAATATTCTTTTGTTGTTGAACAATGTTGGAGTCATTTTTAAAATAACATCTTAACAATTAACATGTCTAAATCAACTAATGAAACATGTTTCGCCAAATTTGCTCTAGCCATTTTAAATAAACATTTTTCCATATCTTATTGGTAGTTATCATCCTGAGGAGTTGTTTAGAAAAATTAAGCACTCCATATTTTTAGGTCAACATGTTGAAACCTGCGAGTTATCAGGGTGGCCACCCGACCGGGAATAGTCAGGGAATTTCGGGAGATCGGAAAAAAACAGGGAAATTTATTCTAAACCTGGAATTTTTTTTTATTTTGATAATTCTTATTGCAGGCGACAATTCGTGATCTTTTTTTATAAATAGAATGAAACACCGTTGGCAACCAATGAGAATCAGTCATTTACTGACAGTCAAAAACGAATACTATTCGTGTTTACATTTAAATTTTCCGAGGAACCGAAATTTCGGCTATTAGTCCAGTCAACAAAGGGTTTGAAAAGAAGCATTAAATCATATTGTTTTGAAAAATGGCACACATGTTCGTTTGGGGCTTTTGATAAACATACTAAAAGTCCCGGTCCTGGGGGTAAGCTCACAGCGCCATCTTAGATTTCATCCCCCTTTTTTAGTTTTTCCAGAATATCTCGAAAACTATTGAGTTTTCAAATTACAATTGATTTAACAAATTAAAGAGCGTAAAATTCCCTACAAATACATGCTTATATTTTTCTTCCAGCTTTAATTGTTTTCCAGATAATGGGTCTCAAAGGTTCCCCCCTTGGATTTCATTCCCCCTTTTTTAGTTTTTCTGAATAACTCAAAGTATTCAATTTTCAAATCTTAATTGATTTAACAAATTAAAAAGCGTGAAATTTCTTTCGAATATATACTTTTATTTTTCTGCCAGCTTTAATAGTTTCGCAGTTAATGGGTCTCAAAAGTTGTCGCCATCTTGAATTTCATCCACCTTTTTTAGTTTGTCTTGGATATCTCGAAATCTATTCAATTTTTAAATAACATGTAGTCAGCAAATTAAAGAGCGCAAAATTCCTACAAACGAATGCTTTTATTTTTGTTTTAGCTTTAATAGTTTCCGAGATAGTGGATTTCAAAATTTGCAACCATCTTGGATTTTATCCCCCCCCCCTTTTTAGTTTTTCTTAAATATCACTGAAACTATTAAAAGTAGAAAATAAATAAAAGCATGCATTGGTTGGGAATTTTACAATCATTAATTTTTTGTATTTAATGTAATTTGAAAATCAAATAGTTTTCGAGATATTAAAAAAACTAAAAAAAGGGGGATAAAATCCAAGATGACGGCAAATTTTTAAATCCATTATTTCGAAAATTATTAAAGCTAAAACAAAAATAAAAGCCTGTGTTTGTAGGGAATTTTACGCTCTTTAATTTGCTGATTACATGTAATTTGAAAATTGAATAGATTTTGAGATATTCAAGAGAAACTAAAAAAAAGGGAGATGAAATCAAACATGGCGGCAACATTTGAGACCCATTATCTGGGAAACAATTAAAGCTGGAAGAAAAATAAAAGTATAGTTTGTAGGGAATTTTATGCTCTTTAATTTGTTTAATCAATTGTAATTTGAAAACTGAATATTTTTCGAGATATTCAGAAAAAACTAAAAAAGGAGGGATGAAATCCAAGATGGCGCCGCGAACTCACCCTCCATGAATGGGGACTTTCAGTATGTTTTTAATAAGCCCCTCATGAACATGTGTACCAATTTTCAAAACTATATGAGTTAATGTTTTTTCACCCCCAGTTTGGACCTTCGTTGACTGGTCTATATGAACAGAATCGCGTTCCTTTTGGTAGTTAAATTAGATGATACTTCTTGAGATGAAAATCCATAGTATAATCACACTCAGATGTGGAAGAAGAACCGGGATGCGGCTATATGTCCAGGAAATTCAGATAGCTTACGAGATCGTAAATTTCTCTTTATCTGTCTACAAGTTAGCATCCACACCATTGCCTGCTTTTATGATTATTTGATATCAAATAGGAGTTATTCCAGAATTAGTTTGTTTTTCCATTTCTGGAAATCTTTTCATTGAATAATGAAGTATTTGAAATTAGTGCTGATATTTTCTTTGAGCATTTTTTTTGTTTGTTTATTTTGTTTATATTTTTTTTTCTCTGAGTGTTGGGAAACATTATGATTACTGATCATTTTGATAAATTATGGGATCTTCAAAGTATGGGACAGCTATTACCCATACATATATAAGAACAATTTTTTTTAGTATTATGTATGCATGTTCGGTTTTTTTTTTTTTTTTCCCCCGTCCTTTACGCACGCCCAGATCTTTGGCATATGAGATCAAATTTAGCAAAGTGATGGATTAGCACAAGAAGGGAGTTGATGCCACAGTAATTTTTTTAAAAAAATTCAAATTAGATTTTTATTTATTTAATTTTATATGGTAAATTCAGGTCCCCCCCCACATTTTCGCGAATTTTATTTTTTCTCTCTTTTTTGTCTTTGATGTTTTATTTTATTCTTTTCTCTTTATATATTGTCCGTTTTGAGCTGTATTGAAGGAAGTTGGTTGGAATAAAAAGTTGCTTTTTTGCAAACTATGCGATTCCATTCGTGTGACAGAATATTATGCTTCTGTGTTTTAATTTATAAACATCAGTAAAAAACCGTTTTCTTACATTTTTTTCTCTGCGTTTTATGTTTTATTTTGCAACATATATTTTTATTAAGATATTGATCGTTCCAAAGATTTTTTAAGTTTATATTTTTAATCGGAAAAACCTGGAAAATTCGGTACAATAGAATTGTTCATTATAAAGATGTATTAGTTATTTTATGGTTTATTGTTTAAAAGTTTTAAATAAATGTTCTTTTTTCAAACATTTTGCTTTTTTATTCAAACCATACTGACTTGAATGAATACTTAGTACGGCCAATGTGCAGGTGATTTTTTTCTATGGTTGATGGGCTGTCTCCGAAAAAAGTCAGGGAAATTTTTTATAAAACCTGGAAATGTCAGGGGAATTGAAACAGCAAAAATGATGGCCACCCTGGTTATGCTTCATTTTGATTAATCCATTTTTTAAGTGTATTTAAGAGGCATTGCTTAGGGCTTATTTACCCACAATAGTGCTTCATGACGGTTAAAAAGGAATAAGTGTACCAAAATTTCATCAATCTCTCCAGCAGTATCGAGTTTCGTGTCAATTGGCTTGTGTCTTTGCTCCACCCTACTTGAGGTATTGAGTAAGTATTTGTGCTAAAGTGATTTTATTTGGCTTGTGAGGAACATATGTATAATGTTTCATCAAATTTTCCAAGCATTATCGAATTTCATGTGAATCGTCCATTTGCAGCATGTATTTAAACGACTTTTTCCTACACTAATCTCATAGATTAGATTAGCGTTTATTTAGCCCTACAGTATTTTTAGTTGGCTAATTGGAAGTATATACACCAAAATTCATCAATCTCCCTAGCCTTATCCAACAGTATGGCAATCGACCCAAGGGTTTCCATGTATTTTGAGGATTTTTTCCCCGACTTACTCTGAGGAATTGGATTAGCACCCTTATACTGCTTTTAGTCAGCCTGAGAAGAACATATGTACCCAGTGTCATCAAAATTTCCCTATATATGTCAAATTTCATGTCAATCGGCCCTTTTGTTAGAGGTATTTAAACAACTTAATGCCACCGTGCTCTAAAGGAATTGTGTTAGAGTTTATTTACCCATAGAGTAATTTTAATCAGTCTCTGAGAAACGTATATACAAAATATCACCATATCCAACAGCATGTTAATCAGCCCTAATATTTATGTGTATTTTGAGTACTTTGCTCCACCCTTCTCTGAAAAAATGGATTACCGTTTATTTACGCAAAAACTACTTTAAGTCGGCCTAACAGGAATATATGTACCCACTGTCATCAAAATTGTCCCAGTTATATCAAGTTTCCCGCCAAATTGTCCCAGTTATATCAAGTTTTCTGCCAATCGACCCATTTATTAAATGTATTAAAATGACTCTGCCCACACTACCCTGATAGAGTGAAATAGCATTTATTTACCCCTATAGTACTCTTAGTTGTCTAATTAGAAGTATGTGCAACAAATTTCATAAAAATCGTCCAAGTCACTCAAATCGGCAAGCATGTCAATCAGTCTATTTGTTATATATGTATTTTGGAGACTTTGTCCCTTTCTACCCAGAGGTATTGGGTTAGGGCAAAATTTACCCCTACAGTGCTTCAAGTCGGCTAATGAGGAACCTGTGTACCTAGTTTCATCAAAATCGTGAAGCGTGTCAATCAACCTATTTTTTATATATGTGTTTTGAAGACTTTGGCCCACCCTGCCCTGAGGGACTGTGTTAAGGCTTATTTACCCATACAATAATTCAAGTTGGCTAATGAGGAACCTGTGTACCTAGTTTCATCAAAATTGGTGCAGCCATTCAGAAATGATGCTGGAACAAACATATACACATACATACGTTGAGTTTTATATATATATATATTTATATATATTAACTCGGATTCAACAGTGAAAGGGAAACACGCAATTAATATTTGTTTAAACAATGAAAACAGTTTAAATTGCATTGCAACAATGAAAAGTGTTGTAAATTATACCAAAGAATATTTTTTAAAATTAGAGAAAATATTGTACGGCCACTTTTTTGTTTAAAACAAACTTTTAGAGGTTTAAAATAAACTTCATTAGAACAGAAATTGTTTGTTCTTTCTTATGGTGTATCTATTTTCTTGCTAAGATTATTGGAAGAAACCGCAATGGAGAAATGAGTATGAAAAATCACCCAAAATATTAAATAAAAAAATTTCTAGATTGAATTTTAAAATTCTGGCTTCGAGGTGCATTGAGTCACCATTAGTACTACCTGTATGCCAAATTCCAGGGCTGTAAGTGCAATATTTTACTTCTAAACATTGCACACACACACACACACAAACATTGGTTAAATACTATGTCACATCGTTGTTATTATCAATATTTTACTTAAATTTTGCTTTTATCTCAAACATTTACAATTGAAATTATTACTGAATATAATACAACAAACTTTTTACAAAAAATGGCAATAAGAATCCATATTGTGCTTGCATTCTAATATTTTACTTAAGGCATAACTAACTAAAAATACATTTATTCATGTACAAGTATTTCACCTCTCCAGTCCATTGTACTCAAGGTGCTGAATAAAATCAAAAGCTTCAAAACTAAATTATTTTTGCCTTATTTTAAATAATTAGTAACATGGATAGGTTGTTGTGGAAGTATAGCCTTTATGATCAACCTTTATAGTTTCGAAAATCAAGAGATCAAATGATAGTTTGCAATTGAGGCATTGTAAGTTAGAGAATGAATATTCTCTCCCAGTATTCTTTGAAATTAATGAATACAAAGTACATCTGAATACAAACCAACTACCACCTACTCTCCTCCTCCTCTATTTTTCATGTTCAGCTTGCTCTTGGTAAAAAGCTAAAAATTACTTGGTAAATTACTTTAGGAGTTGCATATTTGTATATCTGCGCTTGAATTGATGCAAGTGTATTCCAAACCCACAAAGGTATATGTTGTATCATAAATAGATTTTTTTTTCAGCTTCCCTTTCCCCTACCATGAATTTCTTCTTATAAACTATATAGTATATATAAAATACACTCTAAATGTTCTGTATGACATTTGTGTTTCTGTACTTTTCTTTCTTGAAATATTGGGTTATGAAATTTAAATATTACACTACTTTTCACTGCACATTTTTGCTTATTATAGATATTTGTACATAATGAAATTAAAAAAGCTCTGTGAAAAGCTGGATGCAATGTCACAGATTGTTTCCCAATTAAACAAAGAGAAGGAAAACTCCTCTGCTGAAATACAAGCACTTCGTGAAAAAATGAAGCATGCAATTCAGCAGGCTAAGGTGAGTATACTGTTTCCCTTCCTATGCCCGCCTGGCCCCCCCCCCCCCAAAAAAAATAGATCGCAATGCACAAATACAGTGGGTTACCAAATTAATGTGGGCACTTTAAAATTTTCATATTTTTTCAAATATCTCTCGAAAATCTGCATAGATTTTCTTAGAATTTCGATCATGTAAACATTAGAATTTAACTCACATTTCTCATTGAAGATTCAGTCACGAGAGCATTTAGGGGACCATCTACAAATTGATGAAGACAAATTATTTTGGCCCACCCTGCTTCACAGAAAGCTGATAATGAGTTAGAACTTTGAACAATGGTTATATTTGACGTGAATAATATTTACATGCAATTTCGTAATATAAAGGTTTTCTTAAAAAATATCAAATTTTTATTCATGTTTTTTCCTTATAACATGCAGAGTTTTCCATTCAATTGTACGAAACTTGCAGAATAGTTAACAATATGTAAAAGAAGCATTGTATTAAAATGTAAATTAAAAAATTTGAATATTATGGGAAATATGAGTATTTGTAGTAAATAATTTTTTACTGTTCATGCTCAAAAGGTAGCTCAAATTTTCTTACATAACTTCAAAGCGAGATATTGTAACAAAATTGTCTTGTGGGTGTACGAGAATGCAATCCAATAAGCAAGATTAACGAAAATAAGGCTCTTTATTTTATAGGTATTCTAAGCAAAGAAACGTAGCACAAGTATTAAAACAGCACTTATAAACAAACAACTTTATAGCTTTGTAACATTGCTCCCTTCTTCAAAGACTGCACTTCCCGGAAGTCTGATTACATGGAACTATGATCAGTGGCCCTGTATGGAGCTAGCCAATTTATATGGATGACTTTTTTCTTGGTGTTGGGTGACCTCTCTACTCTGTAGACAACATCGTTCAGTTTCTTGACAACAGTATACGATCCTTCCCAATTCTGCTGTAACTTGGGACTCGGGACTCTCCGTTGCTTCTGGTTATACATCCAGACTAGATCTCCATCCTTGAAATGGTGGTCTGTTGCTCTGGAGTCGTAGCAAGCATACCCTCCAACTGCTACAGAATTTCCATAGTTGCTACGGATTTTAGGTGAAAACTACTGAGTTACGGATATATAGTGAAAAATTACGGATTGGTAAGAAAATACCCAGTTTCCAGCATTCGCTCTCCCGCAATCTGCTATGTAAAAGCAATAGGAAAGAAGAAAACTTCATTTCCTCCTTTTCCCCTGCCTGAAAACATAGGTGATTCATTGCGGAAATGATGTCACGGCTACAGAGTGGTCACAGCAAGCTGAAGAAGCCTGCACTAGGAAGCGTGGTTTCTTGTTTCTCCCTGCGACAAAAAAATATTTCTTCATCTCTTGTGCGAAGTGAAGCGAATAAAATTTTCGTTTGTTTACAGAGAAACTTGAATTGTAATCGCAAAGTTTTGTACTGCATGTATAAGAGTTAAGTGTTTCAAACTGCAGTTTTTATCGTTGATATTTACATTGTGATGAATCGCTATTTAAAACGCCCTAATCAGGCTCTGGCTGATGAAGAAAAGCAAAAGAAACGAAGGAATAATCAAAGGTTTAGAAAGGAGTATTCTGAAAAGTGGCCGTGTTTAATTCCCGGAAAAGAAGGTTATGCTCGATGTTCGGTATGCAACACGGAATTTTCGATCACTCATGGGGGCAAAGATGATTGTCGGCGGCATGTATCGGGCCCAAAACATAGTGATTTAGTCAAAACTCAGTTAGAGCAGCAATCAATAAGCAGTTTTTATCTATCAAAGCTTGAAGAAAATGGGGTTATAAGGGCTTAAACTTTGTAAGATTTTTAATCGAGCATAACATTCCTCTGGCTGCATCTCACCACTCTGGAGCTTTGTTTACCAGAATGTTTCCTGACTCGGATATCGCTAAAAAGTTCAGTTGTGGTCATACTAAAACACATGCGATCTCCGCTGTAACCGCCGAAACCTATAGAGAAACGTTAAAAAATAAGCTTCGTTCGGGACTGTTTTCACTTACTACCGATGGAAGCAATGACATTTCTGACAAAAAACTCTATCCCTTAGTTATTAATTTTTTTGAGGACGAAAAAGGTCAAGTTGTAACGTCCCTGCTTTCATTATCAGAGTCGTCACACAACACTGGTGAAGGAATTTTTAATCTCATTGATGCTGAATTCCAGAAGTTTCAATTAAAATGGGAAAACTTATTGCATTTGTTTCTGACAATACAAATACCATGGCTGGATGCAATAAAGGTGTGTTGGGTTTATTTAAAAAGAAACAGCCAAACCTGAAATTTATTGGATGCCCTTGTCATCTTATTCATCTTGCTGCTCAAAAGGCAACTAATTCTCTTACAGTTGATGTGGAAAGTATTCTCATATAACTATTTTACCACTTGGAAAAAAGTAGTGAAAGGAAAAGTAAATTTAAAAACTGTCCAGTGTTATCTGATGTTAAAATTCATAAAATTTTGAAGCATGTCAGCACTTGATGGTTGTCTTTAGAAAATGCCCTTACACGTTTAATAGAACATTGGGTTCCATTGTAAATTTTTTTTTTCTAATTCAAATGTCATGAAAGATAATGAAAACTATTTGCTGTTGTGTGAATCTCTGAAGTCACCGAAAGTTAAACTTTACTGTGTTTTTGTGATGGCAATCTTGCCAACATTTACCAAAGTTAGTGTTGCACTTCAAAAAGAGCAACCCTGTATTCATACTTTGCATGATGACTTAATGAACTTGTACTATGAACTTCTTGTCTTCTTCTTATTATTAAACCTGCTGCCATAACTAAATCTGAATCCCTCTTAAACATTAATTTCCTAAAGGCGAAAAATCAGAAATCTGATGACTCCCTTGTAGTTGGATCATCTGCTACAGTTCTTCTACAGGATTCGAATTTGACATTGGAGGAAAAAGAGTTCTTTTTATCTGTTAGAAAATTTTTTGTAACTGCTTGTAAATACATTATAAGAAAGTTTCTTTTGCAAGATGAATTTTTTAAACATGCTTCAGTGGCAAACATTTTCAAAAGACAGACTGCTGATCTTCAATCATTTAAATATTTTACATCTTTATTTAACTGCTGTGTTGATAGTGATCAGCTAGATTTCCAATTTGCTTTTTTTCAAGCTGACAGTCTGTCTTCCAAAATTTTAGAAGCTGAAAGAGTTGATGCAGCCTGGCACAAAATATCTCAAATAAAAAATAGCAATTGCTATTCAAAGTATGTTGCATTGCCAAAGGCAATGATGTCAATTCTTTCAGTTCCACATAGCAATGCTGCTAGTGAAAGAATTTTTAGCATGGTTAGAAAAAGCAGACGGAATCTCGTTCCAGCTTGAATACAAAAACATTGGAGTCGCTCCTCATAACAAAATTGAATATGGGAATTTGGTATGATGTTAAATTGAGCAATGATGACTTAAAAAAAGCAAAAGGTGCTTGCTATATAATGCAAAAAAAAAAAAATTGTAAGTGCCTAATCAATAGTGTAGTTTGATCTGCAAAATCATAATGTGTGATTTCTTTTAAATAAAGTTCTTTCATGTATATATTTAGGCAATAATAAATGTCTGTTAACTAATTTTGAATATTATTTAAAAATATCTCTACCATAATAATTCATTGTTACTATGTCGTATTTATATCTGTAGGAAGTGCTATTGATGGCTGGGTAGCCAATGTTGGAGGGTACGAGCGAGTCTTCATTCAGTTCCCTAGACAGTTTAACTTGCTCTCCGGCAGATGCCTGTGCGCTTTCCAAACGTGCCTCTGAATTAGTTGGCGAGGAAGGCGTATCCCTCGGTGTTCCAAAGAGAATGTCACAGGGGAATCTTAGAGTTTGATCATAAAACATCTCTGCTCGAGCCGGTTCAATTACTGACTTTCCTTGTTCTGTTTTCGGTCCTTTTCGGGTTCCGCAAGCTTGGCATTCCCTGCACCATTTCTCAACATCGGCACGAAGTCGGTCCCAGTAAAATCGCTCCCAAGTTTTACGCAAAGTTTTTACGATTCCAAAAGGTCTTCCACTTGTGTTGTCATGAATCTCTCGTAGAACTTCTTGGATTCTGCTCTTCGGGAGAATTAGTGGTCATTGATAAAAGCCTCCATCATTACTCTCCCACTTGCAATATAGAACACCATCTTTAAGATATAAGGAGTTCCAAAGAGCCCAATATCGTTTGGTGGCAGGACTCTCATGAGCGATATCTTGCCAAGATGGTCAATTCACCGAATTTAGTTTCATCTTCAGAATTGGTTTAATATCTGGATCTTCCAGCTGTGCTTTTTGGATCTCACTTAAAGATCATCTATGCTCAGTTGTCGTAGTTAAGGCTTCCACAGAAATATGTTTCCATTCTGAACTTCTTTTCAGCATTTGAACAAGGTTTGCAGCCCTCAATACAGAGTCGTTGAAAGAGGACTTCTGTTCCATCAGAGGTTCTTTTTCGATGTTGTGTACTGACTGAAAACAAAGAAACTTTCTCCGATCCTTCCCGTATCTCATTCTTCTCCAAGTCTACCGTAAATTTAAATTTTTGAAGAAAATTCATTCCGAGAATACAGGAATCGGTGATATCAGCTACGTAGACTCTATGTTGGAATTTTCTGGATCCACATTCGATTGATGCACCAAGTTTCCCTTGTATCTTTGCTTTTTCACCTGTGGCAATCTTAAGGGTCAAGTTTGGAGACATGTAAATAAGTCGTTCCTTCAATTTATGGGCCCGGTCTGCTCTTAAAAGAGTTATATTTGTGCCTGTGTCCACCAAAAACAAACACAGGATATCGCAAATTGATCCTTCCAGATAGAGTCCATTTCCCCCTCCAGTAAGTGCAGAAACTTTCAGTCCTTCTTCAGGGGATTTATTCAGAGTAGGTATCTTTCGCTCTGCAAGACGACCACAAGTCAGTTTTCCTGAGTAGGCGTCATTCGCTTGGCACGCCCTCTGTACATAACCCTTCGTAAAGCACTTCCAACAAATCATGTTCGGATTTCGCCGAGGAGCATCCTGTTCAGCAGCAAGACTTTTCACTAATTTTTCCAACGCTTTCAAAAGAGATTCAAATTTATCATCTCTTTCTTTCCAAGTGGCATCCTCTGTCTCGATTGATCTGACGTGTCTGGATGTCTTTGAAGCAGTTTTCCCAGACTCAAATTTCATGCTATATGCCAAGGCTGATTTCAAATCTGTAAAGTCCATTAACCTTGTTGAAAGTTGCGTTTCCTCGTCTGTGACGGCATCGACGAAGAACTGGACTGCTAAGCTCTCCCGAATATCTAAAGGGCACTCAGCGTATGCCGGGCTCACATCGGCGGCCAATACTTGAAGGCATTCTTCTGGCTTCTGTCGTCGTGTCTTTAGTTCAGTTCTATAAAATTGCATCAGGTGGCTGTCTCCAAATCTGGATTCCAAAGCCTTCTCGATGGTTGTTAGATCTGTGAACTTTTCTGATGAAATTCCTTGAAGAACCTCTGCCGCTGATCCTCGGAGCAATGCCACAAGCTGGTTAGCTTTCACAAAATCCGACCATCCATTTGTAGAGCTCACAACATCAAACTGAGTCTTAAAGCCTGTCCATGATGTTTGTCCGTCAAATGTCAAGGGTTTTATTGTCGGTCTGGTATGCATGAATTCTGGACTTGCCGAGAAACTGAATGGTGTATCCTCAAGTTCACTGAGCCTTCTCTCAATGTCGCCTATCTTCCCTTGAACTTTGTGCTCCACTTCCTCAATCTTCATTTGAACTTTTTCTTCTACTTCATCAATCTTCCTTTGGACCTCGCCCTTTACTTTTTTGTCAATCATTCCTTTCATTTCTTCTTGTCCTTTCTTCATTCGCTCTTGTCCGGATTGCATTTTTTCCTGTCCGGCTTCCATTTTCTGTTCCAATCCGGCTTGCGCAGCCCTCATCTCTTCCATCATGGCAAACAGCTTTTCAAATTGTTTATCCATAGATCTGGTCAAAGGTCCGGTCTCTGTCATTCACAGGAAAATCAAAATACCCCACTCCTGACACAAAATGTAACAAAATTGTATTGTGGGTGTACGTGAATGCAATCCAATAAGCAGGATTAAAAAAATAAAGCTCTTTATTTTACTGGTATTCTAAGCAAAGAAACGTAGCACAAGTATTAAAACAGCACTTGTAAAAATTCACAATAGAGATTACCAATAAATCTCAAGACAGCGCTCAAAGGTCTCTTGTCAGCTAACCAGCTTGCTTGCTGGCTTTTATACTTTTTCAACAGGAAGTGACTTCATTATGTAGGAAGTGACGTAATCTCCAGAAAGTTCATGAAGCTAGTAGAAATAGATTGACAGTTCGAGGTCTTTCTAGAAAATTCCTTTTGTCGCCAACTTTTCCACCAAGTCGCTAAATTTGTCACCAAGATTAACATCTCAGGGAAACAACTTTATAGCTTTGTAACAATATGTAGGGCAATATGTGTAAAAATTCCAGTCAAATATCATTAAGATTTAGAAAGATATCAGCAATGCAACTTGGTGAATTTCAGTACACTCTAAGAGAGGCTAAATGATGAGGGGTTTTTCACAAATTTAATATTCTTAAAACTTGAATCTTCAAATAGTAATCATCGAAATGCAATTTTTGCCAAATTAATGCGACAGTCACATATTTTCATAATTTAGCCTTTTAAGTACATTGCACTCAATCATAACTGTTTCAAATGATAGATTCATAAATTTTTATGAATGTTCTTATTAATTGGGCAACCAACTGTAAATAATGTATAATAATAACTAAAGTAATAAAAATGATGTTAAATAATCTAGTTAATTAATAAGTATACGTGGGTATTCAAGATATTATACTTCCATAATATTTAATATTAGTGTTGGAATATTCAAGTTTAAAGAATATTAATTTGTGGAAAACCCCTCATCATTTAGCTTCTCTTGGAGTGTACCGAAATTCACCAAGTTGCAATGCTAAATCTTAATGATATTTGAGTGGAATTTTTACATAAGTTGGAATACATATCTGCCTTTGAAGTTATGAAAGAAAATTTACACTACCTTTCGTGCATGTTTCGTGTACAGTAAAAATTTATTTACTACAAATGCGCATATTTCCCATAATATTGAAATTTTAATACAATGCTTCTTTTACATATTGTCAACTATTCTGTAAGTTTCGTACAATTGAATGGAAAGCTCTACTTGTTATAAGCAAAATAACATGCTGAAAAATTTGGGATTTTTTAAAAAAACCTTTATATCATCCCGAATATTAAAGAAAAATTAACAAAATTGCATGTAAATTTTATGAACATCAAATATAACCATTGTTGAAAGTTTTAACTCGTTATCAGCTTTCTATGAATTGGGGTGGGCCAAAATAATTTTCGTCTTCATCAATTTGTAGACGGTCCCCTAAATGCTTTCATGAGTGAATCTTCACTGTAAAATGTGAGTTCAAGCCTAATGTTTACATGTTCGAAATTCTAAGATTTTCGGGCAATATTAGAAAAAATATGAATTTTTAAGTGCCCTCATTAATTTGGCAACCCACTGTTCCTGCATATCATTTACAAAATTATATTCTTGTAGCATTTTTACTAGTACAGTAAATTCTCGATTATCCGACATTCAAGTATCCGGAAAGCTCAACTAACTGGAAAAATTAGAAAATGAGTTTTTCTAAAAATTTTCCGTCTGCGGGCCAAAATTTAGCACGCTCGTGCGCCGTTCCATTCACGCGGACAATTTATTTCTGGAATGCAAGGTTCGTTCCGCACGGAGGGGCTTAGAAGAAGAAAAAAACAATATACAGTTCTATGATTTACACAGACTTGTTTTATGGGGGTTCAAAAGCAAAAGTGAGAACCAAAAAAAAATAATAAAACGTGGGGGGAGGATTACTCCAGATTGGTAAGTCTCTTTCTTTTCCTTTATTTATTTACTCTTCAAATACCGGCAGATGTTGATTCCGATTACGTAATATCAAGTGCAGGAGAATTGGAGGCGCGCGTATTGCGCAATAACCCTTGCGATCTTTTAAAATATAATTAGTTTTGATATTCAATCTGGGATTTGTTTATGATCACTTAAAAGAGTTTTATTATGCTTGCTGAGTAGAATATTTTTCAGTTTCGTCGGCTATTTTTATATGTTTATATTTTTACAATCTATATATTTACGGTAAAAATTCGGCTACAGATCATATATATATATATTTTTTAATCATCAATGTTAAATTAAAATCTTCATAATATGTTTTGTAAATACAATGTTATGGAAGATACAGAAGTATTCTTTAAAATTATATTTAATGCACATTTCAAAATGACAAAAACAAATTATTTGGCCGAAAAAATCTTCAAAAAAAAGGCTACAATCTACCCCCCCCCCCCCATTTTTCCCGTCACACTCAAGTATCCCGACTCTTCAGGTATCCGGAAATCGGAGTTTCCCGAGCATGCCGGTTAGTTAAGCTTTTACTGTATGCTTATATCACTGCGTGTTTGTAAATACCTGTTATGTTCCAGGTTACTGATTTGACTATTCAGCAAATGGAGAAAAACCACTTGGATTTTGTCAAAGCTGTTGATGAATTGTTGTTGAATTTGCAAAAGAAGGTGGAGCAGCAGAAAATTGCAGAAGAGCATGAGAGAGTTAAAAAAATTCAGGAAGAAATGGAGCGTGAAAGATTAAAAAAAGAAGAAGAGAAACGAAAGAAATTGGAAGAAGAAGAAATGAAGAAAAGGTACAACTGACTGAATATTTTCATTCAAATTTTCTTCCTTTTAAATAATTTTTTATAGTACATTTACTTGGTTATTTGAATTCATATAGTAGAGTCGCTTGACTTAAGTCACTGCTCTAAAACAATCAAACTGCAACTAATATTTTATTTGTAATTCTTAAAAATGAAAACATCTTTTCATTTTAAACATCTACCTAAGGGGGTTTTTTTCCATATAAAGATTTATTCTCTTTGAAACATTTAAGATTCATAAGTAATTTGAAGTTTCTAAAACTTAAAACCATATGACTCAACTGTGACTGACTTTTTTTTCCCCACTTAGCTCTCAATATTTTTGAAACAATTCAGTTTAGTTTTAAAAAGATCAATTTAGCTGTTTTACGAACACTTTTTACCTATTCACAAGAAAACTTTTTTTTAAAAATCCACTACTTTTTTTTTTTTTTAATGCATTTCTAAGAATGAGTTAGTGTAGTTAGTCCCTGGTACCTATTGTGCGAATATATGAGGTCAATAGAACTTCCTGAATAGTCTCTTTATTCATGGAGATATGGAAAGTTCATCTTAGTATAGCCTTTTGAAAATGGG
The DNA here is from genome assembly GCA_013235015.1 of Araneus ventricosus. NCBI lineage: Eukaryota > Metazoa > Arthropoda > Arachnida > Araneae > Araneidae > Araneus > Araneus ventricosus. The sequence continues at coordinate 2,114,715 of BGPR01000020.1, read as the reverse complement.
CGCAGTTTCTTAGCATAGCAATTAAATATTTTGTACATACTACCAACTGTTTTTCAAAACACTTGTAAATACAAAGTACTATTTGAGACTTTTTAGTGTTTTCTTTGAATTCGTTTAAAATCCCTGTTTGATTGATTTCTTTTTTGTGTAGCAATTATGTATGCTTATGTATATTTTAATCTGAATCTGTAAGAACAATATATTTTTAAAAATGCTAAAATTTTTATTTTATTAATATTATTTCTTTTATTTTAGAAGTTGAGGTTAAAAATTATATAAAAGAAAGGTCATTGATACATTCAAACAATAAATATGATAATTCAAAATAAATGCAAAATTTCATAGAGCTAATATTAAAATTTGCAATAACTCTTTAAGCATTTTCCTAACTGAGCATAGCAAACTCTCCAACTTAATCTACTTGCATAGTTTCTTTAAAGCATTTGATTGATATGAGTCCCATTTTTTATGATTAAATTTTCAATCTAATAGAATCTGGGACGCTGCAACTATCTGTGCAAAGACTGTTGAAAAACGTCTCCATGCCACCATCACAACTTTCTAGATTTAATTTAAATTTTCTAACATCACCAACTTTTGAAAATGTCATTCTAAGTATTTCTTCTTCGCTTTCTTATGTGTCTAGAACAGAAAATTCCAATAATAAAACAAACATTGGTCTCGGTGATGTAAACGAAAGTAGAACTGGAGAATAAAAATTTTGTATTTTAACCCTCGTAATGAATCTGAAATGGTTTTGTGATTTTCTTTTAAAAGTCTTGCAAGTTGTTGATACTTTATATTCAATATTGAAGTATGCTAACGATGAGAAACTTATTTATGACCTCTGTGATCTAATCCAGTCAATATGGTAAGCTGTACGGAAAGTCTGAATATGCCATAATCTCTTATGCTGGATTAATGAAAGAATTTTTTGCTATTTTAACCCTTTGAGGATGGCTGCATTAGGGATGGGAAAAACCTACTGGTTTAAACCAAAAGCCGTTTTTTTTTGTTTGTTTCGGTTAACCAGGGTTTTTTTGGGGCAGTATTTTTTTGCCATGGTTTAAACCGTTTTTATTTAATCCACAAACCGGGTCGGAAGATAGGCTCGATTTTAGGTTCAACTAGGCTAAAATTTACCAATTTATAAACTTTGAATTTCATCATCTTAGGCCAAGCACCGACAATCGCTTCCTTGAGGCATCTGTTGGTTGGTGGATTACTGAAAGAGTCTTTATGATCAGATAAATATTGACCAATGGATTGATTTCCTGCAAAAACAATACTAATAAAGTTTTTCTGCAAACAGCATCCATTTTTTGTAGCCAAAAAATATTTATCTTTAGTGGGAAGTTCTGTGGCTTCCAAAAGATTAGTATCTACTTTGAATGATGTTGTTTCCGAAGAGAGATGTCGACTCGCTGATCAGCACATTGCAGAAAGAGTCTTTATGAGCAAACTAGATAATAAATATTGGACAATGAATTAATTTCTTGTGAAAACAATGTTAATAAAAAAATTTGTCCATAATACTTGCTTATTGCAATAATTACTCATTTATTATTATTATTACATATTGTGTTAATTACTTATTTATAATCATTACTTACTACATTAACTATTGTATTAATACTTACTTATTGTATATTATTATTAATAATAAATTCTGTCCACAAACGTAAAAAAAAACAAAAAAAACTTGTTTTTTTTCTTTTCCAAAATCTGGTTATTTTGAGTAGTTTCAACCGCAAGGTTAAACTGGAGGTGAAAAAAAAAATGTTTGTTTTGCTCTGCCATCCCTGGTTGCATGTTTTCCGTGCAGTTTCGTCTGCTCTGGGCACTTTCTCTTATTAAGTCTTTTATTGCACTAAATCTGGTGTCATGCCAACGTGACAGTCGGTAGCTAAAAGCCGCAAGAGCTGGCACGTATTTGTGACAGTCAGGAGAGAATGTGCCAAGCAGTTGGCACGTCTGCAAAAGGTTAATATTCGGCATCGTCTGGTTATCCAATTCTCATTAGAGAGGGTATTTTCAACAACTTAAATAGAGCTAATGTTTATTTTTACAGAAAAATGGAGCTTGAACTTCAAAGGAAAATGGAAGAAGAGTGTAGAATCAAGGAGGAGAAGGAAAATGCTAAACGCATGGTTAGTTGGAATTGCTCTTTTTTATTTGTGAATTTAGGTGCTTTTCTGTACTTAAGTAAGGCATGGAAGTTTAAGCTTTCGTAGAATATTTTTTGCTTGTGCTACTTTTGTCTTTCCCGTCCCCCAACACTCTTATTGGCAGCATATTTTGTCACATTGTACTACTATAGAAAGTAATTGGACTTGACCAATTTCTACTGCATTTTTTTTGGGGGGGGGGGGTTGAAAATAGTTATTGATAAATTCAAATACACTGATTAATTGATGTGTCGATTAGATGGGAAATTTTTGAAAATGCCTCACATTTCCTTCAATTCCTGTGAAGTTATCAAAAATGTTACACATCGCAATAGATTATCATAAAATCATATACACTACCTTATATGAGTTGTTTTATATGTTACTAGCAGTACGTGCACGGCGTTGCCCATGGAATCAGAACTTCAACAAAATGAAAAAAAACACCGTCCACAATGTCACGAAAAAGTTTTGAAATCAAAAGATACACATTATTGATTTTCCCCCCCTTATTTTTCTTCGCTATAATGACATTTCAACTGTAGAAAAACAGTACAGAGTCTGTTTATCTGAAACAATATTAAAAAATTGCAACATGAATTGATTATTATACAGAAAGCAAAATATGCCAAACAAATAAACACTTTAAGGCACTGCCGAAAATAATAATCGAAGGCATTCAATTGAAGTTTATGACGTATCCTGCACTCTGCCCCGTCAGCCAATGAAATTTCAACAATGCATGTTGGGAAGGCTTGCCGAATAAAATTTTAAACGATTTCAAATGGAACAATACAACAAACATAATTTCTGTGGTATTTAAATATATCCCAAATGAATCGGAGAAGGAGGAAAAAAGAGAGAGAGAGACTGAGATGAAATCTTCCACTTCAGGTTTAAACTTTGAAGCCACATTATGTAAATAGCTCCTTGAAGACGTATTTAATTTTTTCCAGTCTTCTTTCACTAAAGATATCAGATGCGAAGCAAAGGGATTATGTCGTCAAGTGGTTTCGACAAAATGCATGTTGCCCGTGGAATCGGGACTTCAACAAAATGAAAAAGAAAAAAACCCACCCACAATGACACCAAAAAGCTTTGAAAACAAAAGATAAAAATTATTGATTTTCCCGCTTATTTTTCTTCGCGATCATGACATTTGACAGTACAGAGTAAAAAATATACAGATATTTTCGAAAAGGTTTTTTTAGGATTTAAAAGATTGATTCCTATAAACCAGGTAAAATGTTAAAGAATGAAACGATTTTAAACGAACGACAAAAAACTTAAATGATTTCAAATGAAACAATACGCCTCGAAAGATACAAACATAATTTCTATAGTATTTAAATATATCCAAAATGAAAAGAAAAAGAGAGATGAAATCTTTCACTTCAGATTTAAACTTTGAAGCCATATTATGCAAATAGCTCCTTGAAATCATATTTCATTTTTTCTAGTCTTCTCTAACTAAAGATATCAGCCGTTTGCTTTGATTTGAAAAAGGGTTTTCTGGGATTTTCAGGTAAAGGCTATTATCCCTTATTCATTCCAAAGTTCTTTTCAATCCGTAATCAAAAAAGAAGGAAAAATTGCCATCAAAAGATGGTCTTAGAACTATAGCCGATTTGATTTGGTCAAGACAAAAAAAAAATGCCGCCCTCCTAGAAGGGCTTCCAAATTCTTTTTTCTCATATCGGCTGTATACTCGACTGTCAAACAGTATAAAAACAAACAAATTAAAAGAATTATCTGTCGACGCGAAGCAAAGGGGTTATGTCGTCACGTGATTTCGACGAAATGCATGTTGGGAAAATACGTCACGCCACCTTGATTGCAACCGATTGAAGAACCGTAAAGAGAATTTTGAGGCAAAAAATTTTTAACATTTTAGAAAAAAAATAATTAAAATTCAACCGACTGTTCAATTTCAACCATTCTTGTCTTAAATCATGGAGAAATGTTATGTTTATTACTTCAACAAATTTCAAATTGATAACTAAATTAGAACGGCAGATGCTAGAAATTATAATTCCAAACAAAGTGTTTTTAGGCTTAACCGATTATTTTTCTATAATTTTTCAAAATTCAGGAAATTACGTTAGATGTACAAAGCAAACTTCATTAGAACAGAAATCGTGTGCTCTTTCCGATGGTGTGTCTATTTTTGTCGTACAGTTATCCGAAACCATACTATTGAGAAATTAGTGTGAAAAATTACCCAAAACAGCACAAAACATTAAATAAAAAATTTTCTAGATTAAATTTTAAAATTTCGGCTTCGAGGTGCATTGAGTCGCCATTAAGACTACCTATGTGGCAAATTTCAAGGGCGATAGATTTGTCTGGACATCCCACGCACACACACACAAACATTGCCTTTTATAAGTATAGATGTGTATGATATTTCAATTTATTTTTGTTTTTATCTTTCTTGTTTCCTTTAGCTTGATATTAAATTTTAATATGCAGAAGCAAACCTGTTTACATAATTTAATGAAAAACTTATGTCCAGAAAGTTTTAAATACAGGTGTTTTCATTTCAGGTCATGCATCAGTATAGTCTTAATTATCAGTTTGAAAAATAAATTTTACTCTTAGTTTCCTAAATTATTTATTGTTGGTGGTTACTTAACACTGACTTACATTGTCGATAATTTGAAATAAACATGGACAAATTGTTTACTAATATTGTATTCAATCCCTAATTATTTAATTTATTTTCTTTGCATAACATTTGGGCTATGTTTTCCATGAACTACTTTATGTAATAAAATATATTCTTTTAAACTTTGTAGTTATTAAAGATATAAACAGACATGACACATTTCCGCGGAAACGTGGATTTCCGCTTTTTCGGCATCGGATTTTATCATTCTTAATTTTTTATTATATTCTACAATATTTTTAATATCTTAAGCACTTTTTGTATAAATTTATTTATTTTTATTGTTAGATTAATTGCACTTGTTTTACTTTTCAGTGTTTATGTTTGACACGATTCACTATTTATGAAGTTCAGCTTTTTTTGTTCCAAGCCTGTGTCATGTCTGTATAAATTTTGGTACTGTATTTAAGATAATTAAATGCGTCTGTTACAATAGGTACAAAGCATTCTACATAGTTGCTTAAATGAAATGTCTTTTGATCCAACATTTCATTTCAGTTATAATAAAAGTTGTCATATGCAACATACATTTATAATTCACTTTCATATTTGTGGGCAGATTATTTGCTAATATAGTTCTTATCAAAAATGTAGTTAAAATAAACTCTTGATGTGCTTTAATGTGCTGGATATTCCTTATTAGTTTATCAAATGCATATACTGTTCAAATAGGTTTAAATAAATTATTTTAAGTTGGCAATGCAAAATAAAATATTTCATTTATTTTTACAGGAAGAATACCAAGCCCAGCTTCATTTACAGGAGGAAGAAGAGCTGAAACGGTATTGTTTGGATAAAAATATTTGTATATATGACAATAACTGAAACAATTCTGTCATAATATTGAAATTAGGTGCTTCAAAATGTTGGCAAGCTAAATGGTTAAAGAAGCAGCATCTGAATTCCTGTTCAACCAAAATATTATCGTGTATTTTTGGTAACAATGTCGATAAAATCTGTTGTTCAAACATTCTTGCATTGGTATGTTGTGAATGTTTGGAGAGTACAGTGCTAGTTCTTATGTCATTGACATCTGACTTCGGATCGGGATGCATAATCCTTCCCCCGTACCCTGTGATGTATTTGTAAAATGCAACATATAATAGCAAAGAAAAAGCAAACTATATCAAATCAGCTTAAAATGTCTTTCCTAAATTCACTTATTTTAAAGAAAGTTTTAACTATTTTTAAGGTATTTCTGGAAAAAATTCATATGAGGTTCAATAACATAGCCCTAAATACTAATGAAATATTCATTTCATTTTTTAAAAAAAATTTGTGTGTGCTTTTTTTAAGAAGAAAATTGTTTCTGATTCAAAAATTATTGGAAGCTGCCGGGCTATCTAATTTTTAAGTTTCCTTTGTCTGAATTAGCACTTTTAGTGGAAATTTTTGAGTGTGGATTTCTCTATTTCATCCAAATAGTAAAAATTTTCTATGTACCAATAACAATTGTAAGTATTTATAAACTTTGTGAAAGCAACCATGCATCAGTTTTTGCAAATGATTAATCACATCACATCATCATAATCTTATTAACGCAAATCATTCTTGTTACTGCTTTGGATAGAAATGAATTGTTTAAGCCGATTGTGGTGCTGTAGTTCATTTGAATGCTTGAAACTTTTTATTGCTGTTTAAATGTGTAATATTTTACTGGAACAGCTTTTATGGTTTATGTGTTAATCCTTAGGCAACAGCAGTTGCAGCAGGAACACAGTGATCATGAACTTGCTCTTCGCTTAGCTCAAGATATGAATGGTGTTCCTGATGAAGTGGTAACTCCACCTCCTCTTCCAAGGTATTTTAAAGTTTATTTACATTCATCCAATTTTATCAGAATGCTTGTAATGTATTGAACTTTTACAAAAAAATCGCATTTAAATTTACATAATTGCATGCATCATAAGTACTGCTCAGAAGTTTAGCTGGCTATGGTTATGTCCTTGTCATCTAGTGTTGATGAATTTTTCTTGACTGACTTCTTTGTAGGATGAAAAGCCAAGATTTTTTACTCAAGTCTGTTGGCCAAAGCCTTCTTTAATGTCCAGAGGTTAGAAGAAGTATTTAGAAAAGAATGGTGAACCAAGATGTCTGTGTAAATCAAAATCTCTCCTATAAGAGTATAGAAGTAATTGCATACTTTTCTCAATTGATGTTACTGGCTGTTTTTGATTGTAGAATCAGGCCTTTAAACAAAGAATGAACTACAGTAACAAACCAACTGCTGTTGCTTTTTGGTGCTTGGAATTCGATTTCCACGTTTACTGATATTAACCCCTTGACATACGATTTTATTTAACTTCTTAATTAGATGCCACCACCCATTTGGGATATTTTTTATTATTATTATTGCAATCTATTTAAGATAGTAAAGGATGCTCGAGACATGTAAGCTAGTTCAGGTCATTTTTGTATTTAAAACTAATTGTTATGTTAACTTAAATACAGATTTAAATAACAAAAATTCTGTAATTCGAGGTGCGAGTCGGAGACATTGTATGTTAAGGGATGGGTTTTTCAGTTGCTGTAGCATTGTTACGTACTGATTTCTTTTTCAGTCTACTAGACTGAAACTTAAGTTGTAGTAATGATTGAATATTCATTACAAATTTATTCTTTATATAAGATTTGTGTTTGGTACTTGCAAAACATAAATGTCAAAAATTTAGAAATAAATATGCCACCATGCATTCTACTGAATTTTATGGAATAGTTTCTGCTGATTATGAGGGAAAATATTATTTCAGCTTCAAAATGATGTTTCTTTGCCTCTCGTTAAATATTTTCTTGTCAAATATTAACATGAATAATAGAATTGAAGTACATAATCAAGGTACATAGAAAATTCTACTCTGTTGGTATATTTCTTCTATTTAAATCAGCATTTATCTAGGTCTTCAAAGTGTTTCTGAATTATCAATTCTGTGCAAATTCTATCTTTCTCAATTTTTCCAAATATTTCAGCAATTTTCAACATGGCTCAGAGTATTTTAAAAATAAAACATTTTGATTAAATTGCACATATATCATTCCAACAACCAAAAAAATTATTTGCCACTATTATCATCACTTTATAGATATTAATGTAAGACAGTTTATGAAGATAATAATTTAGGACTCATGTTGAAGTTGATGACTAAACAGATTCTTTTGTCTTTCTAATATCATCCTGCAAACTAGTTTCATATTAAAATATTTTGACTATCACAAAATATTCTTTAAGTATAATCAGACTAAAATCTTGTTGGATATGTTACTTAGAATTTTAGAGAAGACAAATAAATATGCCTGATCAACTGATTAATTATTATTAACTATACAAATTCATAGTTTTATCAGTAACTTTAGAATAAATGTAACAGTTGAGTAAATTTAAATTGATTGATATTTTTCTAAGTGGGAAAATAAGCAATCTTTTGTTAAATTGCTGAAAGGGCTGATTCTCTTCTTATGAATCTTTTGAAACTAAAATATGGGAGCTGTATTAATTTGCCTCATTAGCCAGTTTTCATGCCATGAATTAGGATAATATTTTTAGAGTATATTTTATTGTAGTTTCTATTTTTCCACCGGCAGATCTGCTTATGTGTTACAGCAACAAGAACAACTTGCTTCCAAAAAGTATGACCTCTCAAAATGGAAATATTCTGATTTACGGGATGCCATAAATACATCATGTGGTAATGAATTTTTGTTATAATTATGAAATTCACATTTGAAGCCATACTTTTTTTTAAGTATCTGTCTGTAATGTTCTTTATCTCAAAACTGCTTAATGCTTGCATGCACATAAACACATTTATTTGCTTGTATATTTAAAGATCTAGAATTGTTGGATGCCTGTCGCGAAGAATTCCATCGTAGATTAAAAGTTTATCATTCATGGAAGCTTAAAAATATGCACAAAGGGAGCAGTCAGAGTAGAGCTCCAGATTCCATCATGCAGTCAGGTAAGTAAATCTTAGTAATATACAATTGCTAATTTTTGTAATGTGTGAAGATAAATGATGCATTTATATCTGTACAGTAAAAGCTTAACTAACCGGCATGCTCGGGAAACTCCGATTTCCGGATACCTGAAAAGTCCGGATAGTTGAGTGTGACGGGGAAAATGGGGGGGGGGGGGGGATTGTAGCCTTTTTTTTAAAAAAAAGATTTTTTCGGCCAAATAATTTGTTTTTGGCATTTTGAAATGTGCATTAAATATAATTTTTAAGAATACTTCGATATCTTCCATAACATTGTATTTACATAATATATTATGAAGATTTTAATTTAACATTGATGATTTTAAAGAAAAAATATGATCTGTAGCCGAATTTTTACCGTAAATATATAGATTGTAAAAATATAAACATATAAAAATAACCGACGAAACTGAAAAATATTCTACTCAGAAAGCGTAATAAAACTCTTTTAAGTGATCATAAAACAAATCTCAGATTGAATATCAAAACTAATTATCTTTTAAGATCGCAAGGGTTATTGCGCAATACGCGAGCCTCCAATTCTCCCGCACGTGATATTACGTAATCGGAATCAACATCTGCCGGTATTTGGAGGGTAAATAAATAAAAGGAAAAGAAAGAAACTTACTAATCTGGAGTAACCCCCCATGAACTTTTTTTTCTTTTATCGATTCTGTCTCTTTACCTTTTTTTTTTTTTTTTTTTTTTTTTCCGATTTCGTTTTCAGTCTTGTTTTTCAGAAGGTGAGGACCTTTATTTTTTTTTTTTGTTTCACTTTTGTTTTGAACCCCTGATAAAGCAAGTCTGTGTACGTCACAGTACTGTATATTTTCTTTTTTTTCCCCTTCTACGCCTCCGTGCGGAGCGAACGTTGCATTCCAGAAATAAATTACGCTGGAATGAACGAGGCGCGAGTGCAATTATGAGCAGATGTAAAACTTTTAGAAAACTCATTTCTAATTTTCGGTTAGTTGAGCTTTCCGATTTGAATGCCGGATAATCGAGTTTACTGTATTTTGAAAGCTTGATATTTAAAATGTAAGATTAATTTTTTAATTTTAACTTACTATTATACATAATACTTGTATAATAGTTAATTAAATTTAGCCTGGTCCAAATCGGTAGCTTGTATTAGATGTATTGTCACTAGGGTGTTACTTTTCTAAATTAGTAAAGCATTAGCACAACTAGCTTTTTAGACCAACTATATATTCTAATATTTATGTAGTTGTGTCCCTAAAATTAATTGAAATTAGTTATGAGAGAGGAAGATATGATCATATCATTATAAATTTAATATTCAACTAGATTTAATAATTAGACAGTTTATTTTAAATAAAACTTAAAATAAAAAATGTTTTTCTTTCCCAAAATGAAATGTCTGTGATGTGGTTTGAAAAGTCATGTATAGCATTTCTTCCCCATATATGCAGTTTTGTATGATTCAAAAATCCTTTAGCTCAAGCACCACAATGCCTCCTGCACGAAAATTCTCTTGGGACAGTGGCAACAGATAGATATTTTCGCATTCCTTTTGTGAGAATCTTGCAAAAAAGGCTGTGGTATGCACATTTTAAAGGACAGGATTGCCCGGCAAATGGAACTTCATCCAGACAAGCCCAATTCAATAGTTGCAGGTAGCTTTATATATTTTATATTTATTTAAGAAATTAGTACTTTTCTGACAGTTTTTTTTCTTCTTACTATGATTCTTTAATTCTTAGGTAAGATGAATGCAGATGTGTGAGCTATGTTTGGTGAAACAGGCTTACACAGAAAAGAGGGGCTTGAAATTTTGAAGAGGAATTTAATGCTGTGTGGATAAGCACAGTAAAACAAGCTCTACAGTTCCTTAAAAAATAGAAATGTCCTTAAATGTTGCAAAATTCTTACAAGATAATATTTATATATGGTTTAATTTTTTTGACAAGTAAGTGTGATTGTTTTATCAAATTGAATATTTATTATATTATTTTATTGATTTGACTTATAATGAATTTATTTTGAATACAAGGGAAAAGTTCATTTTCACTATCTGAAAAGTTCTTTTTACAGGATCATATTTAACTGTCCAAATTGTAGTTTAAACTTTACAGCAAATGATTGTATTTTTAACTATGTTGTTTCTATATAGTTTGAAATGAACGTTATCTATACCTGAAAGTTTTCTGAGCTTTTATGAACTTTTTGTGATATTTACAAAATGTTTTAATCTGGTTGCTTGTTCATTACCCAAAATCGTATTTATAAATTAATCTAAAAAAGAAAGGAATGTTCCTTTACCTCATTCTGTTTCTGATGTGTTATATAAGTTGTTGCTGTACAAGTATACCCAATGGATTCTTACTTATGTTTGTCATTATATCTAATGTTTATGAAAGTCATTTCCTGCTTACAGTTTTTAATTATCTGCAATACTATAAATGGTAATAATGAATGTTGTAATTGAGGTGTTCTTTTAACTATGGACTAGCAATATTTTCAAACCATTCATTATTTTGCATCATATAACTAAATGCTTACAATTCGATTTTAAAAAGTGATGATTATTGACTAGTCTTTTCTACAGTGCACTGAATGATTTTCTTTTTAATATATGTATCACATTTTGTAGACTTGGTATGGCAGCTAAAATTGTATGCTTCTTTTCTAGAATAAATAGTTTAGTTTTCTTTTTACTATTTATATTTTGTTATTCACATAATGCATGGTTAGTTTATAGTGCTTTATAATGCTTCCTTTCATTTAGATTTAGAGGAACTGCATGGCTAATAAAAGTATCGTGATTTCAAGTAAAATGATGTAAATATGATTTCATATATTTATCAATACAAATTGAATACTGACTGTGTCTGTGTATATATCAGGAATGACAAAGAGAAATGAAAACTTGAATGAATTATTACAATTTCAAACAAATCAGTGAAAACATCTTTAGAGTGTATATAATTAAAGGATTAAAAGCTTTTTTATTAACTAATCCATGAAAAACTCGTATGTAGACAAATTTGCATACTAAGTCAAGTGCAATTCAATGGTGATGGTAATAAGCTGTACTCGAAATTTTCGAAAAAGACACTTAGCCCTAAAATATTTTTTAACTTCATTACCTCTGTATTCTTTTATGATGCGATTCATAAAAAATACTCAAATAACAATGTTTTAAACTTATTGTCAACTTAGAATAGAAAATCTTTTGAGATTTGCTGTACTTAAAGTTGAACCACTGCTCTCCGATCATTGGGAAGGATGAGTTGATGCTAATATTAACCTGATCTCAGGTATAGATAATGTTGATTCTCTGAAAGACATATGCACCGAGCTAAGAAATAGGATAAATACCTTAATTTCTGGAAATTTATCCTCCCATTAAAGCAAATTAAAGTGTATTCTATTTATTTTGCTTGTGTGGTTTGTTTTGTTGTCTTTTTTTTTTTTCCTACTATCAAACCATATTTTTTAAAATTTGTCTATAGTCCAGTCAATGAAGGTGCAAAATCACTGATTAGGGAAAAAAATATATTGCCTCAGTTGCTGCTTCCAGTGCCTGTGTGAAAACACCACAGTATGTAGATACATGAGCATCAAATCCTCCCAGGTCTTGCAACAACTCTGTAAACAGAGAATCATCTGATCGAACCTACAACCTAGCCTTCACATGAAGAGGTTGAACAACAATTCGCTAAGCTAATCTGAACTTTGCTATAGACTATCTTCAGCAGCATATTTGAGATAGCATTGTATAACATGTGGTGTCGCTTAGGTGAGGTAATTTTATGAACAGACAGAGGTTTTACATTTTTATCTGCATTTTGATTCATCCTCTTTTCTTGAAAGAGAATCATGAATGCCCAGAGTCTGAGGTACCATCTCCACAAGTGCTCACTGAAAGAGATATTCACTAGGTAGGAAACTATGGTGCATATCTTCTAATATTATGCACCAATTGTTTAAACGATTCTTTCTCGCTTTGCTTTTCGTTACTGAAGTATACCGGGTGTGTTTAAGATTTTTCACTATAGCATCATCTTTTATCTGGTACTGGTGTTAAATTTTCTCCAGAAATCTGTTCTATTACTCATCTGCAAGTACTGACAATCATTCTTTCCATCTAAACAACTGTAAATCTCCTCATATAGTACCAAAATACTTTATCCTCAGAACAACCCCTCAGTAAGTATTACCTAACTTGTATCAATGCACTTCAGCGCTAATCGATTCTCCAGCATTTTGACTCAATGACTTTTTCTGACTACAAATTGCATTTGTGTAGTGACCAGGTGCGTGCATGTATGTTGATAGATGTTAAACTAGAAGTTAATCTGAAATGTTTCAAGCTTTTACGTCAAAACCAGTTTTATATATGGGGTAGTACTTGTAGATTTATTCCTCTGTCTATGTATTTAATAAATACATAGATTTAGATTAAACTGTCTAAATACCCTCATTTGGGAGTACATGAAACAAAAGCTGTAAACACGAAGGGAGAACAGTATGAATGATTGATTGAGATGGGATTTTTTAGCAGCAAAGGCCATTATCCCTAATGCCAAAGGATACCTCAATAAATGTCAAAAAAGATGCACTCAATAAAATGTCAAAAGACTCTAGAGATGAAGAATCTAAGATGCTTATCTGAAACAGCGTTTTGAAAGGCTTTTAAGACGAACACAATTAAGATCAAAATTAAGTTTCTGTACAGAGGATAGACCTAGATTGGAGTATTTGGAAGCAGAACAAAATAATGTAAGTTTCAATGATTATTCTGGTAAATATGACAACGAGGGTTATTATAAACAAATCTATGCAATAGCGTCAGAGTAACATCCGGTAAAAGGCTGCAAATAATAATATCCTCTTCTATTTTTTGAGCCAAGGAGTTAGGTTAACATGGCGGGAATATCTCCAATTGATTCACTGATATTTGCTGTTTGAAAGGAATGGTTCGTTTTGAAGAGAATTGTGCTGAAACGAGAAATTATATCCTCGTAAGCAGTCCACTTAGTAATTGGGTGCGACTCCGATGCATTTTGAGTAAGTCCTGCCTTTCTATTCCAATGGATTAGTGAATGCCTGGAATCACACCAAACTAATTTTGATGAAATTTTTCCTAATAACACATTTGCCAGCAAGTCTGTGTAGAATAATATATGCCTTTGAGATTCTTGATTGTAAGGCATTTAAGCTGAAAAGCTGGAGGTAACTGTCTGTCAGTAAAGATAAGTTTTATCTGTGTGACAGAGAGTTCATCATAGGGTTTGATCAAATTGCCAAGGCTTCCGCTCAAAGATGGAATTGATGGGCTTGAATTTTATAGACAAAAAGATCGCAGGTCTGAAATAGCAATATGTACTGAACGTAGCTTATAGA
>BGPR01000020.1:1980561-2091140 GCA_013235015.1 Araneus ventricosus | reverse complement strand
TTTATTAAGTCTCTCTACTACACCGCTCTGGGGTGAATATGACAAGCACTCGCTTTTTTGAAATTCCTAAAATATCATAAACCTCCTGCATTGCTGCAGAAAATGAAATTTGAACCCCTGTCTGAATATAAAACTTTCATTATACCATGACGAGAAATAAAATCCAATACAAAACTTTAGCTAATTGTAGAACTCTTGAATGTCTTTAACAGGATATACTTAGGTATCTAGTAAAATAATCAGTCATTACAATTGCCATATTTATTACCTTCCATAGATGTGACAAAAAAGGACCTGTTGCATCAAAGGACACCTTTTCAAATGGGTAATTTGGAGTAGGAATCTTTGACTGAACTTTCTGATTTTTTGAGTATCCCCGACGTGAAATACAATGTATGGCAAGATGCAACATAATTTTTTACTACCTTATATACAATAGAATTTCTTTATTCTTTTAAAGTTCTTGAAAATACAGATGTGCTACAGTTTTCGAACTGGCGACATGAATTTAATACAGCTGCAATTAGAGTTTTAGGTACAACCAATTTTGTTAATGATGTCTGTCTGATTTGTACTGGAATATAACATAACAACATCCCATTCCTGTAGTAATTTTGAGATTTAGGAGCAAAATGAATCCTTTAATCTAACTTTGCTTTGATATTTTGCATAAAAAATCATCCTACACTAATAATTGTGGAATTGAATTACCCCTGTAACCAAAAAATTGGGTCCTTGCCAGTATGCATTTCCTTAACTAATTCTTTTTTCTCCTTGTTTACATCTATACGCAGCCTTGACAGATAGTCTGCCATTAAATTTAGTCGACCAGGTTTGTGTATACTGAAAAAGCCGTTTCGCTGAAGGTCAAAGCCATCTATTCGTGAAGTGGGATCTTTGTTCTTTTTTATTTTGAAAGGCTTTGTTGGTCTGAATATAATACGTAAATTTTACAAACATAGTTTTAATTGTGTAATTCGAAAAGAACCCCTAAGCATTCTTTCTCGACCGGAATATTTGACTTCTGTTGGACCGAGTTTTCGAGTATGAGTTACCGGGTGTTTAAATCCTCTACTCATCTGATTGTACCAAAACGGCTCCAAGTGCATAATTATTGGCGTCTGTGGAAATTGAAAATTCCCTAGAAATCAGGAAGCTTTAAACATGGCTCTGAGGCCAAAACACCCTTAATGTTTCAAAGTCACAATTGCTCCGATTCCCATTCAAACAAATTTAGTATCTTCCCTCGTTGGGTTAGTTAAAGGTAACGCGGTTTTAGAATAATTTGGAATGAAACGCTCTATAAAATCCCGTGAGTCCTAGAAACATCTCACTTGTTTTTTTTGTTTGAGGAGGCAAAGCTTTCTTTAGAGCCGAGTTTAATTTTGGTGTCGGGAAAACAACCTCTTTGACGGTGTGCCCAGGTACGTAATTTGTTTCAAAGGAACATTAACTGGTTTTAATTTTAGTTCTGCGGTTGTAAATCTCTGGAAATAGTTTCAAGCCTCTCCAAGTGTTCCTACAGTTCTGACGCTACAACAACATCGTCAATGTAAAGACACCTGAAGCTCTGATACCCAGCTAGAACAATGCCTAATAACCTTTAGAAAGCTAGAGCTTACTTTTTAAAGGCCAAAAGGCATACACGTTTAAATTCAAAGAGTCCAAATTTGTTGATATGCCAAAGTTAAATGAGTATAAGAGGGGTATTTTCATTTTGATGGAACCTGTAGGTTAAAATCCATTGAAGTAAAATATTTGGCCCTGCCTGAAAAGCATATCGACCATTCTTGAAGTTAGGTTTGGAAGTGGAAAATGTTTGTGAATAGTTTTTTCGTTAATTTTTCTTAAGTCAGCCATCAATGGTATGACCTGTCTGCCTTTTTTAACCAACACATTTTTCACTGGCGCACTGTATGCAGTTTTAGAGGGCCGAATTATCCCCGCATCCACAATTGATTAATTGATTTTCATTCTCTGATTTTAAAGGTAAGGAACTCTATAAGGTTTTTGCCTTACAGAATATTATCTGAAAGATGAATTTTGTTGACAAATGTCACAGACTCCTAATTCCGAGATTGATTGCGCAAAACTGATTTATATTTATCTACCAGGTTCAACAAGTTTGTTTTTTCTCCGTCAGTCAGGTGATTTAAGTCTAATTTTTCTCTCCTAGCACTTTTCTTTCCCTATCATTATCTATTACATTTACATATTCCTCTGCGTTGTTGTGGAATTACAGGCTCAATCGCTCTGCTGTATTTTTTTTTTTATTAAGGTGAAGTGGAACGTCATTACGTTCCAAATTAATGCCAAACAAAGTTCCCATCCTCAATTTTAGATACTGACCTAGCAAATAAAAGGTTTTGAATTTCTACTTCTTAGTTAATAAACAATTTGATCATTACTCAAACACTTATTTTCATCATCAATTTTAATTTGCTTCTTTTCCTTAGAGGAATTGTACAACTTTCTGAATTTCGCCGTTAATTTCGTAAAGTTACAAATTTTGATATCATTATATTCCAAAATTGTTCATTACATTAATTTTTTTCCTTACTTTACTTTCTACCTAGAATTTCCCATTGAATTACTACATCAACTTGTTAATTTCATTATTTTCCCTTACTGTCAATACTAAGAATTATTTTCCATAATTTCCATACCTGTGCTATGGTCTACTTAACAAAATTCCACCCTGCCTCAACTTGTTCCATTCTTTTATCAAATTTTTTATCACAATTAACTGTAAAATTATGAAAGTTTAAAAATTCCAAGCCCAAAAATAACATCAAAAAAGAAGGGGACAATTTGCCTCAGCCAATACAAATGTCCTGAAAAATTTGAGTCTTAATTCCTCAAGCAGTATCTTATTGATTATATTTTGATAAAGTCTTTAAATTTGAGGAGCCCTCAATAATTTTAAAATTAACATTTTTCTGCACACTACTGGAAATTAAGTTCATCGTTGCCCCTCTCATTATTAAAGCATTACATCTACAATTTCCCTTGATACTTATAATACAGAAGATAATATGAAGAAAAGATATTCTGGTTTACTGGATCTGACAGGGCTAACAGTGGAAACTTACTGATCCAGTTGTTTCCTGCCCTATGTTTTGAAATTGCTCCCCATTGGTTAAGAAATTCGTTTCTGCTATCAATCTGTTTCTGAAATTGTTTCCTATTCCAAGGTCTCTGGACCATAATTCTGTCACGGTTCTGCATCTGTTGAGCGAATCTCTAATAAGGTCCTACCCTTACCGCAATGAAAAACACCTCTATCGGAGGTTGGATACCTGCTCGAACTACTTCCCCATTAAAATTTATTGTCCTCGTCTCTTTTTTTCACTTTTGTCCATTCCTTGTCATTTAGTCTTTCCCAGCTGTTTACATACTAATTCCAAAGTTTTAGCTACCGTCTCCCACTTGTCGAACTGCCTCATCACTTTATGTGATTCTCAACCCTCGAGTCCAAAAAACATTATATGTTTGGTGTGACTGGCTCTGGGCCATCCAATCCTATCCCCTAACTTCCAATCTGCCAAGTGAAATCTTCGGTTTTCAATCAGCATTTGTGCTCTTTAAATCATTGAAGTCCCCGCAAGAAACCTGCGAAAGAATCATTTGTCTTTTCAATTGTTTCTTTGACATTTCCCTTTTCTCAACTGTTTATCACTAAAACTGTTTTAAAAGTAGTCCCTCACTGAGCTAAAATCTCTAACTCTTCCTCGTACTGCACTGCGGTCGAAATTGTCAAAAATACAATGCGAAATATCCCTGCTTTTGAAACTGATTCAAAAATTTTTCTCTTAAGGTGTCAATTTAGCACTTGCCCTGCCAAGAGGCCTCAAAAAAAGCTACGGGCTCTACCCTCCACATTTAATTTCGTGATTACTGACCAGCTTGATTTTTGACGGCCCAGTGGAGCGGTTTCCTCCAACGTCCTGAAAATCTGGTAGAGCTTGGGACCATTTCTAGATTTTAATGGGAGATAGAAGTAGGATTCCTCAAAGCCTCCCTCCCCTCATCAGCCATGTTTAAGAAAAAGTCAAATTTGCCCTGCCTCATCTCCCAAATCGAGGACTTACAAAAATACAAAAATTGTCTAGCACATGAATTAGCAATAAATCAAATTAGCATTCATCAAACCTATCCCTGATCAAAGAAAAAAATATAAATACAATACATCTTCTAGAATTTACCTATAATATAAGAAACTAGTTATATTCCCTACTCATGCGCTGTCAACTCCAAGAATCATGTTGTGATCTGAGATACTGTGTGGATCTCAGTTCGTTTGCCTGCCTGCCATACATTTAAGACTTCTTCGGGTGATAGGAAATTATGAATAATTTAATTACTATAAACCTTTAAATTATTTGAAATAGCATAATTTCAAAAATTTTTTAGCAATTACTAATAAACTAAATCATAAAATTCTAAAATTAAAAATTTCCTGAAGTATCAATAATATATAATATCGTTTGAATGCTAAATGTATACATAATATTAAATGTTCAAATATAAATTATTTACATCAATCAGAAATCAGCCATTTTAAAACTTCTCTTTGAACAACAAAATTCAATATTTCTTCAATTTCATAACATAACTTTATTCCGAACTCTAAATTTCCACTCTTCTGAATGAATTAGGTTAAAAAAGGCTCGCACCTGTATAGACATTCCTCAATAACTATTTAGGCTAGAAAGTTTTAACTTTTATCTCTGGGTAGTTATTTATACGCTTAAAACCTCTAGAAAGTTTGAGTGACGAAAGTATCTAACTATTATTTCACAAACTTAGTTAAAAAGCTAGCTTTTAACATGACAAATGGTTAAACATGTTCATAGATTCATCATTCAAAAAATTTTAAATCTGTACAAATATTTACTTTCCTCTTTAAAATTAACCGGAAATGGCTCGCTTGGAATTTTTAAAAAATTCTAAAATTCTTGTCTTTTACACCAAAAATTTGAAACATGCTCTTTTTCACTGGAAATGGTAATCAGATAAGCTTCCACACATGTATGAAAAGAGCAGACTCGTG
Source organism: Araneus ventricosus (assembly GCA_013235015.1). Taxonomy (NCBI): domain Eukaryota; kingdom Metazoa; phylum Arthropoda; class Arachnida; order Araneae; family Araneidae; genus Araneus; species Araneus ventricosus. Next base: position 2,086,087 of record BGPR01000020.1, on the reverse strand, counting down.
CTAAAGTCTGCCAACTATGTTCCTGTAGCTCGGGAATTTCTGCCCGTACAGAACAACGTTGATTCCTATTTTGTTCATTCCGATTGGATCCTATTATGAAGATTCCTCAATAGTTTCATTAGACTTATCTGACGATTTCATTTATAATTGAAACTGTCCAAGTTAAACCTTTTTGAAAAATTTTTGTCCCAGATCAAGCCAATCGGATTCAAACAATCTAAACTGTAAAGCAAACGGTGAATAAGAAATTCGTCCCTTTTGTCGCCACGAGAGAATTATATATGTAGATGCTTAGTCACATGCAACACATCCAGATCTGAGGTACAAAAGTTTGGCTACTGTCTACTGCACCATTTTTCTGTCGTGAAGTTGTCACGGCAGCATTTTTATTTGTCGTGATTTTACTTTTTAACATTTAAGTTAATCTAAATTTTTTCACCAAAATCAACTCTTAAAGCATTCAGCAAAGCAATCAAAAGGCAAAGGAAATTCAATCTGTTAAAAGGTTATCACAAATATATAAGATGATAGGTGTTGTGTTTATTAATTTTTAAGCAAAACCCAGAATTGAATTACAACCAAAGCCTCAGATTCTGCATGATGTGTCACATTTGTGAAGTAACCACATAAATCAGTAATTGCAAATAAAAATAATGAATTTATTAAACAACTATGGATATGTTAAAACAAAAACAGTTATCAATCTTTTAAGAAAATTCTAAATTATTGCACAAATTTCAAAAAAATTAATCAAATAAGTTTTACACACTTTAAAATAAACAAATCTCACAACTTCAAAATTATTGCAAACATTTCCGTAATAATTAATCAAATATGTTTTATTTTCACCATACAAAAAAAATTTTTATCTCAAACTCAAAATTTTAGCGCATATTACGAATTAATTAATCTAGTATGTTTTTTACACATTTTGAGGAAATTGTTAAAACCTTAGAGTTATTCTACTCTAAACAAAATATTTATTCCAGGATGTTATTACATCCGTTTTTTTTTTTTTTGAAATTGTCATACATCCGATCACACAAGAAAACGGTGGGCACCCATGCCGTAAAACAAAAAGACACAGTTTCAAATAATAACGTTATTCAACTGAGACGTGAGGCGGATTCCTCCTCTTAGTGTCCACTCCCAAATTTACATTCAATAATCTTAACATTATCCCTTTCCCTTATTTCTAAATTTAAGCAAAAGTTTACATTAACATGTTACCGCACCGTCACCAATTGCATAAATCTGTAATACACATCTCACGCCCCAGTTTGAACTGACCACACATTACACATCAAAGAATAAAATTGAAACAAAACAAGCCAAACACATGACAACATTACTAAAATTCTGGATTACATATTTATCCTGCAATAATCTAGCTTATCAAAACATTACACCTCCAATCTTTCCTTCATTCTCTCAAAAAAAAAAAACAATAACATCGAATTAAATGTTAATTTTTTTTTTACACTCCACTTCGAAAATATATCCCAATAGTTCAGTGCGTCTTGCGGCAACTTCAAAACTTGAGCATTTAAGAGTTCAAATGAGGTAAAGGCATAGTTCATGCTCAATGAATTATTTTCCCTCAATCTTGACTTAAGAAACAAAATAATGTAGGAAAACATGCACGTAAGACTTATCTTTTTGGACGGCTGACTCCTTCATCTCACATCCGGTCAGGATTCCGATCAACAGTAGATCTTGTATCCCCAAAAGTTGGACACGCGTCTGGAGGCAGATTCCGTTGGTTCTACCATGGATTGACGTGGCCGCATGCCAAAAGAATAAGGAGATTATCTTCGAAAAATAACGTGCTCCTCTCACGCCTGCATCACTCCTCAGTCCCCTGTCTCATTCCGGGTATCGTTGGCGAAGGGGTAGCTTCGATGTTAACAGATTGACATCCCTCCTTCAGCTCTTCAAAAAAAACCAGGCAGCCGCAATGGCATTCTGCCGAAACAGCTCCAATTCACTCCTGACGTCCGGTGGGACGAAACTTCAGCCTCCGGAACACCAAAAAACCCCGATCTTATTAGCGCGCTCCCTTAAGTAGGAAGGTCGAGCGACGTCATGATGACGAAATCGCTTGACCCCTGATTGGACAAGAGTCCAGAACTGTCCGAAAAAGAAACGCAACGTCACGATTCTCGTCCCCTTCAACAAGGTTAGTCATCTTGGAACGCCCAGAAGACCGGATGTGAAAAGAACGACTCAAGCGTCCTTCCAAACGCTAAAATCGCGATTTAACTCAGTCTTGCTACTGCTTTGATGGAAACGAAGGAATTTGAAAAGAAAAACCCAATTACAGAACGCTTTAAATTAAAGACCCCATTTTGCACATATAAAAGTACATAAAAACCAATTTAAAACACACATGCTTTTGCTGAAGTTACATATAAAAATAATTTCAATTGAAACTCAAATAACTTCTCACTTAAAATGTATAAAGCCCTTTCATTGACACATGAACAAAAGGTAAAGGTAAAACAAGAAAATTCAAAAAACGCATTAAGCAAATAATGATATTTTACAACAAAAAGGCCAATACATTTGACACTCCATTAAAAAAAACAAACTAAAAATATAAAGCCAATTCATTTGACATATGAATCAGAGAAAAATAAAAACTAAAAGGCTAATTCATTTGACACTCCATTTAAAAAAAGGAACACACTCAAAATATAAAGCCAATTCATTTGACATATGAATCGGAGAAGAATAAAAACTAGTCATGTCATTTTCAAAAGTTCTTTAAACCCACCCAATAGAGTTCATATAAAAATTTGAAAGTTCTCTTCACATGCCTCTGAGTGGATTTAGAGCGAGCAAATTAAAAAAAATAAAAATTGACATACCAATGAATTGTAGTGAATTCTTCTTGTAATAAAAAATATATAAAATGTGATTAACAAATATTTCCCTAAAAGTATAGCATCAGTACAAAGAAGTATAAAAGCAAGCTCTTAAGCCAAGAAGACTTAGTTGGATTTTGATCAGCAAGCAAGCTGGTGAGCTGATAAGAGACCTTTGAGCGCTGTGTTGAGATTTATTGGTAATCTCTGCTGTGAATTTTTACAAGTGCTGTTTTAATACTTGTGCTGCGTTTCTTTTCTTTGAATGTTTGTAAGATAAAGAGCTTTATTTTTAAAAATCCTGCTTACTGGATTGCATTCGCACACACCCGCAAGACAATTTTGTTACATTTTGTGTCGGAAGTGGGATTTTTTTTATTTTCCTGTGAATGCCGGAGACCGTACCTTTGACCAGATCTATGGATAAACAATTTGAAAAGCTGTTTGCCATGATGGAAGAGATGAAGGTTGCACAAGCTGGATTGGAACAGAAAATGGAAGCTGGACAGGAAGATACGTGATCCAGACGGGAAGAGTTGCGATCTGGGCAAGAGGAAATGAAAATCCAGATCCAAGCACACACTGAGAGTCAAGTTGAAGAAATTAAGATTCATGTTGACGGTTGCATTGGAAAAATAGAGGAAGTCCAATGTGTGAAATTAAAAATCGAGGAAGTTGTGAGCGAAATTCAAAGGAAGATCAAGGGAGTAGAGGGAAAAGTTCAAGGGAAGATCGGCGACATTGAGAGAAGGCTCAGTGAACTTAGAACCCATTAGAGTTCTGAATTTAAACAATAAACCCAAGGTTCTGGACAAAGGAGCTGTTGTTGCGACCTGTGAACCAGTGGTGGATATCGTCGCTCGTCCTCAAGAATTTTCTGGAGCACATCAACCTTCATCCTTGGAGAATTTTCATATACTTAATGAGAACAACGAACAGCAGTAAGGAAGTTACTTAATGAATTTCAGAACTTGTTTTTGACCTGTTACGCTGATGTCGGCCGTTGCAATATGACACAGCATAAAATCAATACAGGTGACCATCCACCAATCAAGCAATACCCAAGACGTTTGCCTCTTGCAAAGAAAGAAGAAGCAGATCATCTAGTTAAAGAAATGGTTGCCAATGGGATAACTGAGGAATCGTCAGGCCCTTGGGCTTCGCCTATTGTGCTTGTTAAAAAGAAAGATGGATTAACACGATTCTGTGTTGACTACAGGAAACTGAACGAAATTACAAAAAAAAGACAGCTATCCCCTATCACGAATAGAAGACACCCTGGATGCTTTAAATGGAAGTCAATGGTTTACAACACTGTATTTGAAAAGTGGATACTGGCAAGTTGAGATCCAACCTGAAGATAGAGAAAAGACAGCCTTCACCCCCGGACTAGGACTTAGGCAATTTAAGGTAATGCTTTTCTGACTTTGTAACGCCCCAGCAACATTTGAAAGACTAATAGAGACAGTATTACGTGGACTATCGTCTGAAGCCTGCTTAGTGTATCTAGATGACATTATAATAGTAGGGCAAACAACAGGAAGAACATCTAAATAACCTTCGTAAAGTATTCCAGAGGCTACAAAAAGCCAACCTAAAGTTAAGTCCCAAGAAATGCAGGTTTTTCCAAAAGGAGGTTACTTACCTTGGGCACGTTATTTCAGCAGAAGGAGTTAAAACCAATCCAGAGAAAATTAAGGCAGTAGTTGACTGGCCTCTTCCATAGACGGTACACGATCTCCGAAGTGTCCTTGGACTGTCCACCCTATTATCGTCGTTTTGTGAAAAATTTCTCCACAATTGCAAGACCTCTACATAAATTAACTGAAACTAAATCAAATTTTAATTGGACAGAAGAATGTGAGAATTCTTTCAATAGTTTAAAGCAGGCTTTGGCATCTTCTCCTATTTTCACCTATCCCCGGACTGACAAAGATTTCATTCTGGATATGGATGCTAGTAATGAAGGAATAGGAGCCGTGCTATCCCAGAACATTAGAAACGAGGAACGTGTCAACGCTTTCTTCAGCAAGAGCTTGGATAAGACAGAAAGAAATTAATGTGTCACACGTAAAGAATTATTAGCCATTGTCAAATCTATAGAGCGTTTTCAACATTATCTTTATGGACAGAAATTTCTTCTGCGAACTGATCATGCTTCTTTAAGATGGCTTTTTAATTTTAAGGAACCTGTAGGACAGATAGCTCGCTGGATCCAAAGACTTCAGGAGTACGATTTCGAAATCCAACATTGCAAATGGGCTTCTCACGGAAATGCAGATGCCCTCTCTAGAAGACCCTGTAAAGAAAGCTGCAAACTTGGAGGCACGTTTGGAAAGCATACATGCATTTGCCAGAGAGCGAATTGAACTCGTTACGACTCCAGAGCAACAGACCACCGTTTTAAGGAGGGAGATCTAGTCTGGATGTATAACCCGAAGTGACGGGAGAGGCCTGAGTCCCAAGTTACAACAGAACTGGGAAGGACCGTATACTGTCGTCCAGAAACTGAACGATGTTGTCTACAGAGTACAGAGGTCACCCAACACCAAGCCAAAAGTCATCCATATAAATCGGCTAGCTCCATACAGGGCCACTGATCATAGTTCTAGGTAATGAGACTGCTGGGACGTGCAGTCTTTGAGGAGGGGAGCAATGTTACAAAGCTCTAAAGTTGTTTCCCTGAGATGCTAATCTTGGCGACAGAAGGAATTTTCTAGAAGGACCTCGAATTTTCAACCTATTTCTACTGGCTTCATGAACTTTCTGGAGATTATGTCACTTCCTACGTAATGAAGTCACTTCCTGTTGAAATAGTATAAAAGCAAGCTCTCAAGCCAAGAAGAGTTAGTTGGATTTTGATCAGCAAGCAAGCTGGCGAGCTGTTAAGAAACCTTTGAGATCTGTGTTGAGATTTATTGGTAATCTCTGCTGTGAATTTTTATAAGTGCTGTTTTAATGCTTGTGCTACATTTCTTTTCCTAGAAAATTTTTAAAATAAATATAATCCATCTAAATAACTGTAAATCTCCTCCATTGCACCCGAAATTACTTTATCCTCAGAACAACCCCTCAGTAAGTATTACCCAACTTGTATCAATGCACTTCTAGCCGCTAATCGATTCTCCAGCATTTTGCCACTAATGACTTTTCTGACACAAATTGCATTTGTGTAGCGGACCTTAGTGTGCGTGCATGTATGTTGACTAGATGTTAAAACTAGAAGTTGTGAATCTGAAATGTTTCAAGCTTTTACGTCAAAACCAGTTTATACAAGGGTAGCATTGTAGATTTACCCTTCTGTCTATCTATTTAATAAATACACTCATGTCCATAAATTAAGGATAATTCAGAATCACACAGAAATTGAACTCTAAAATAAAAATTTCACCTGTAGAAATATCACACACATCTTGAAGAAGAATATGCAAATTACAGGAAACCACCAGATGGCGCGGATAGTACGTCACAATGACGAGAGTGTAAGAGAGGGGTATATAAGGAATGGTGGTAAAGAAGTAAAATTGTTCACAAGCGCTTTAAAAGCCTTTCAGTGCAATAACCGCATAGTTATGGCACAAAGGAAGTATTTGGATGATTTTTTACGTGGTAGAATTGTCGGACGACTGGAATGTGGACATACCCAGCTGGAAGTCTCCGAGGAACTTGGAATCGCCCAGAGTGTCATCTCCAGGCTTTGGCAACGATTCCAAGATGATGGTAATGTGAGTAGATGTTACAGCACAGGTCGCCCCCGAGTTACAACGCCGAATGAGGACCGGTATTTGGCAGTTACTGCCAAAAGAAACAGACGGAGCACAGCATCAGACCTGTCTCGTGAGCTCTCTTCAGCTACCGGTACGGCAGTTTCAAGGCAGACCGTGTACAGACGCTTAGGGCACATTGGTCTATATGCTCGTAGGCCTGTCAGATGTGTTCCACTTACCGCAACTCACTGTCGCCTGCGATTAGCCTGGAGTAGAGAGCATGCATTGTGGACACCGCAACAGTGGTCTTGTGTGATGTTTTCCGACGAGTCCAGGTTTAGTTTGCAGTCTGATTCTCGCCGGACTTTCATATGGAGAGCGCCAGGTACCCGTTACCACCAAGAGAACACCATTGAACGACACCGTTACTGTGATGCAGGATGGCTCGTTTGGGGAGAAATTATTCTTGGTTCCAGAACTGACCTGCATGTTCAGAGTGTAACGATGACAGGCCACATCTATCGGGATGTCATTCTGGAACAACATGTACGTTTGTTTCGGGGCGCCATGGGTGCTGAATTTCTGTTTATGGATGACAACGCCCGTCCTCACCGTGCAAACATTGTAGACGAATGCCTTCAATCGGAGGATATCACCCGTATGGATTGGCCAGCAAACTCACCGGACTTGAATCCAATAGAGCATGTGTGGGATATGCTTGACCGACGAATTGCAGCCCTTCAACCCCTCCCACCTGTCTACCGGAACTTCGGAGGGCATTGCTTGATGAGTGGTGTAATATTCCCCAAGATCAGATTCATAATTTGATACTCAGCATGCCTAGGCGTTGTAAGGCCTGTATTGCATCGTCCGGGAGACATACTCCGTATTAACCATCATACTAACCATGTTATACTGTTTTTTGTAAATAGGTTCTTTTTTGAAATTTGCTCCAGGGAGTAAAAATCGCAATTTTTATTAATTATGTCAAACATATAGCATCTGTTTTGCTCTTTAACTTTTGTTTAATAAATAGACTTTACAAATAAGTCAGATTTGTTTTGATTCTGTCTCTTTCTTTGCCTGAACTTCATTATCCTTAATTTATGGACATGAGTGTACATAGATTTAGATTAAACTGTCTAAATACTCTCATTTGGAGCATTAAGGAAACCAAAAGCTGTAAACACGAAGGGGGGAACAATATGAATGAGTTGAAGACATCTTGTGGAGGGGAGGAAGGGAGTACGACTGTTCATCAAATAGGTTTGTGGCCCCACCATCACTACATTCAACACATACAGTACTACCCTTGGTATAATTATTATATAGGCATGAGGTTTTTCTGAAGGTTTTTGCTTCAACACTTTTAAATGATTTTACCATTACAATAAGGAATTTAAGAAACATTCACTTTTTCATCCCCTTCTATCTTCTAAACTATTGATGCTACAAAAAAAAGGTAGGGCTATTTTTGTAGGAAATTTAATGTAGTTTAATTTTGTAATTAAGTGTTTTTCGCTAGAATCCATAATTTCCGAGTTATTTAACAGACATGACAGAGGCTTGGAACAAAAAAAGCTGAACTTCACAAATCCAAAAAAAAGTGCCAAATATAAACACTGAGAAGTAAAATAAATGATTAATTGAACAATAAAATAAATTTATACAAAAAGTGCTTGAGATATTAAAAATATTGTAGAATTGTTATATAAAAGAAAATTAATGGTTGAAGAATGAATTATATACCTAGAAAAATTTTTTAAAATAAAAACTATGGTAAAAATGACTCAAAAACTGAACAAAAGATACATCTCACTAAAACAATATGGTATTGTAAAAGTTTTTCTACTTATACATTATTTTTAATCTTTTTTTTTTTTGAGCTAACAGTTCTAGCTTTCTTTTATGTTTGTCTGCTATTTTCCTCCATTTTCAAAATTATGTTATTGCTCTTTCTTTTGATGGGGGCTTGTTCTTTTATCTTTTTCTCCATTGCTATTTACTTGCTATCAAGTTCCTCCTGGTAACATTTTCTTGATGACCTTAAATTTTTACACATGTTACTAACAATAGCATCATGCAAAAATTTTTTTTTCCAAAATACTCAATAGCAGACTGCTCCTTTTGTGTTTAACACTTTGAATTGAAGAATATGTTTCGATATGCATTATTCCTAACCTTTTATCTATCAGAACTGACATTATATTGAATGTGCCTTCAACTTGAGGACCATGAAAGCAACTAATTATAGCCTTTACCATCTTACTGAGACTAGTATATTTTTCCATAGTGAATAATTTAGACCACCAAATGTCTATGGGAATAAGTTTACCTGAATCATCAACAGGAGATTGCAGTTTTAAATCAACTTGATACTGGTGAATTTCCAGTGCATAAGCCTCGTAAGTATAACATCTTTCCCTCTAGTAGCTGGTTCAATCGAGGAGATGCACTTCAGTAAAGGACTTGCCAGATGTAATTTCTTTTGAAAAATAATCAGAACAGTTTGCATAGGCTTTTTTAATTTTATAAAGTAATTCTTCTTTTATACAATCATTAGGACCTGCTTCATAAAGCAAGATAAAAAAAAAATCAACAAATAACTGTCTCTGTTCTTCAAACAGCTTATGAATAAGTGCCTGTTTAGACTGAAACATGCAAACATATTTCTTTAATTAGAGGTAAAGCTGCAACATAAAAAATGGAGATTCATGAGAGTCTAGATTATTCTATCTTTTCTTCTCTTTCCATCTTCAGTCATATTTTTTGACAATAACTTCTTCAGTATCTCCTTAATCAACATTTCTCCACTTATAAATAGAACATACTGTAGAAAAATAAATAGTTTTGTCACTGTTACTTAGGAATACACAATACAAAAGAGTTGAAGGCTCAATCATGTGTAACGAGATCATTGCAGCATCATAACACGATAGCCAACGATGAGAAATGACATCTACTGGAGAAACGTACTTCAAATTTAATATGGAGCATATCTCGATGAGCCATTCTCTGTCAGCTGACTATTTTGTATCATTAAAAATATCTCACATCAATTTCTGAAGTCAAAAGGCGAACAAAAGTTTTTGCTGGCATTGTAGTTATGATGGCATGAATCGCCACCAATATCTAACAAATGAGGGGCTTTTTCTTTCCTAATTCTTGTTTCAACACCACTCTTTGTTCCTCTCATAACTCTGCAGGAGTCCATTAAAATAGATATAAGATTTTCCCAGAGAATCTTGTTACTTTCAAAAAAATTCTGAAATTTCTTTTAAAATGTTTTCCGAACTTACAACATTTAAAGAAACCAAATGTTCCACCAAACTATTTACAGAAGGGGAAAAATAACTTGCCAATACTGAAAGCACTCTCATATTATTATTGCTCTTAGCTTCATCGAAATTCAATGAAAATTTTATAGTTTGTAAATTTTTCAAAGTGTCTTGCAAAAATGTGTTTGCAACACCAAATTTCATTTTGTAGAATGCACAATTTCTACTTGATGACAAATGATTTAGAGCTTTTTTATCTTAAGATAAGGCCTTGCATCTACCAGAACTGGGGGCCATTGACAATGGCAAGTTATGTTGTGCAATAACACCCAAAATTAGGGCCTTGACATTTGAAATTCTGTCACACAGAGGAACATTTAATTTGCACAGGAGCAAGATTTGTTGCTGCTGCTGAAGATTATGATCGGCTCGGAAAGGAATTGCTTGGTAGAAAATTGTTCGCATTTTTTTGTAAAAATCGTATCCATGTGCTTCTTTGTTTTTATATGGTCAGCTATTGCTCGAAATCTTCTTTTACCATAATAAATAAAGTCATTACAAAGAATGCACAACACTTTTTCACTGACGTCAACCTTTTTTATACTTTCTCCAACTGATATATCAGTTTCCTTTTCGCCAAGTTAAAGTTAATTTTTTCCCCGACAGTCACACCAGAATTTGTTCTTTACATTTTTATCTTCCCGCAATTTCGGACTAACGAAAAGATAGCCGCCATCCTGTTGATAAACAAACGTTAGGGAACGAAACAAAAATGAAATCGAAATAACTAACAAAAATGAAGAAAAGAATGTTAAAAAGAAAATAGCTTCCTTACGGAGAGCTTTTTTTTTTTTTTTTTTTTCCCTTGCGAAATTCGGATCGGAAGTAATTCATGGATGATTTCATTTCATCCAATCAGAATTCATTCCGAATTTTGATTGGGTCAAACCAGAAAGAAAAGAATAAACCTTCAAGGCATTCCTCCCAATGCTGAACTTTGACCTCAAAATGCGGCACATCACTCGGATGCTGAATGGCTTTCGGCAGGATTACGCAATATCCTATGAATTCGAAACTCTTTAGCTTTAGAGCCTTACGCAAATTGCATATGACGCGCAATTTTTATTTGCGTTATCAGTCCCCCCCCCAACACATTAAGAAAAATTTTAATGCAGATTTGCATTGATCCCAAGAATAATTAAATTTAATGCCGAAAAAGTGGTATTCCGCGGAAATGTGTCACGTCTGATTTAAGAAAAACTCGGCAATCCACCCATACACACACCGGCAGACTTTTAGTGTGTTGTTTAAAACACTAATCCAACTGTACCAAATTTCAAACCTACACTTATTATTTTTTTTCCTTCGTTGACTGGACTAACATTCATATGCTGAACATGAGGTGTGTGCTCGAAGGGGTAAGAACATAGTTGGTCAAAAACAGGGATGAGATTAGCAAAAAGACTGAAGTCATACGCAAGCAAAAAATTTGTAGATAATTTATACGTAAAAGATGTTTTAAGAAGTAAAACATCAGAACACGCAATAGGATGAAAATATTACATTATAATAATGTATGTATGTATATGAAGCTAATGTATCAAATACAAAAGCTCCTCCGATCTGGCCGAAGCCGTACGGAATTTTGTGAGCGTAGTCCACTCAGCACAAATACAGTCAACTCCCTTTCCAGTACCACTGAAATGTTCGTGTAGGTCTGAGTTTTCACCGCCACTGCATAACAAATAAATCAATTATAATATAGCGAATAAAACAAAATGAACGCAGGAAAAGTTCCGTTCCAACTCAGGAAGTCAAACGTGAAGACATGAGCTTTTTAAGGATGTCAATAGAGCCTTTTTTGAAAGGCGAATAAAATATCAAGTCAGAAATATCTTTTTGTAGCCAGCTTTTTGGCCAATCGTCTCTTTCTTTCCCCCAAATTTTACATTTTAATAAAATGTGTTCAATAGTCTCAAGTTGTTCATCATATGGACAGTCTCCTTCTTTGCCGAATAGTCTCTTTTGATGCGCACGAAACACTCTGTGACTAGTCAACACTTGGTTATAGTAGAAGTCGCCGTATAGCCTACTGAATTTAACCTCTTTGAAAAATTTCTTAGTCCATGATCCCTTTTCTGAATTATTCCATCTCTCTTGACATTTCGTAGCAAGTAGTTCCTTGCCCCTATACCTAACTTGAGCTTTTGACGGGCCAAACTCAATGTCTATTTGATCTTTACTTGCGGCAAGCTTAGCAAGTACATCTGCTCTCTCATTTCCTACAGTTCCATTGTGAGCCCTGACCCACTGCAATTGGATTTTGGTTAACTTTAATTTCTTCTTAATTTTAATTATAATCCTCCTTTTCTCCTCAGTTGATTCAATAGCCATTAGGGTTGATCTTGAGTCAGTAATAACTTTTAGAGTTGCGAATATTCTTATCTATACAGTAGTCGATTGCCCTACTAATTGCCATTACTTCAGCCATGAAAACTGTATTTTGGTTTCCCAATCTTATTAAGCAAGAATCGGTTTCTGTTCCATTATAATAATGTACATATGACGCACCCACTTGATTATTGATCTTCGATCCATCTGTATAGATCTCATGGCCAGTGCCCGACGACTCAAAATAGATCCATCGAATACTTATGGTATCCCATGGTTTCATCAATTCTTCACAGTCAAAATTTTGAAATCCCTCATATATTTCTTCTTTTTTTATAATTTTGATCTGTTTCGCAACTTCAATTTCTAATTCTATTTTCAAGTCAAGTGGTGCACAGCCAGATAAAACCTGTAGTGCCTCATTTGAGACGGTGGTGTAGCATTTAGTAATTGCAATCAAAGGCATTCTCTGTATCTGAAGTAGCTTGTTCTTTTGTTCCACTGTACCCCTGTACCAAATTTCACTTCCGTACGTTACGATCCTTTCAATTATTACCGAATATATTTCTTTTACTATTTCCGGCCTTAAGCCCCATGTGGCTCTTGCAATTCTTCTTGTTTTTTCGTAAATCTTGCAAATATTAGTCTGTACTTTATTCAAGTGGGGGATAAAACTTAGGTTTGGGTCCAGCTTAATACCCAGATACTTTAGTTCTTTGTCATGAGATAATCCTCGAACCATAAAGATTAATACTTGGAAAATGTGTTATTTTCTTTCGAAATTTAAACATCAAATACTTGGTTTTTTCCTTGCTGAAAGATAATTTGTAACTATACTTGTTTGTGAATCCGACGACATGACCGTTAGTTACATAAGGTTCGGTGACACAAAGGTTATTTAATTGCCTTCGAATTAAATCTTGTTCAATTTGAAGGGTAGCCGTTTTAACCGGGTTTAAATTCAAAAGTCCACAAGTTAGAGGATTTGAACAGTTATTATTGAAAGCGAACAACTGGTTTGCCATAGTCGATTCTTTGCCGCATAAAATCTATTTCTCTTAAATAAGCTTCGCACAATCGACTTTTGACATCATGTTTTAGGTTCAATTTTAAGTTTTGTCTTTCTTTAATATTATGACAATTTATACACCTTTGTTCTTTATTACAGTCTTTAATTAAATGTCCCTCTTCCCCACATTTCATAAACGTCAATATATCTCTTTTTGAGCAATTTTTGGCTATGTGCCCGAACCGGAAGCATTGAAAACATTGTCTCGGTTTTATGAATTCACGAATTCTCAAGCAATACCAACTTAAATTAACTTTGCCTAATTTAATAATTTTTTGGAATGCTTCTGGATCAATAGATACTATCCAGTGATTTCCTTTATTGGTTTCATTATATATTCATGCTTTAAATCGCTTTCCTTGAGTTCTTCATTTTGATCTCTTAAGTTTACTATCGATTCCTCTATATCCAGATCTTCTTCCACTCTATATATAATTAGTTTTGGTCTAACTTTTATAGGTCTTCTAATAACAATATCTTCCCTTAAATTCTCATTCGATTCAACCTCTGCTCTCAATTTGTTTATTTCATTTTCTTTGGCACATTCTATGAGTATGCCGCCTTTATTCAGGTTCTTGATATTTCTTATTCCTACTTTAATCTTCGCTGGGTCAATCGTTTCCTGTAATTTCTTCTTAATGTTAATTTTTTTGCCTTCTTTTTTCGGATAGAGCAGTACAAGTTTTCCCTCATCCCTTTCTCTCCCTCTTGATCTTGATCAAATTTTAGTCGCCGCTGCAAAGTTCATCTGTATCGATTCCTCATTGGTGCTCCGCAACCCTTCCAGCTTATGCTCAATGAGGTCAGTTTGTTCATGACACTTGCCTAGGATCATACACATAACTGCTTGTTGCCGTGCAACCACTGATATAAAATCCACCATATATGCACGCAACGTCTTCCTATTATCCTTACTTAGATTCTTATTTGGTATATTATCCATGAAATTCATGACTTCTGATTGTATGACCATAGCTGTTGCAATAAAATCTTCCGCTTTCGTTTCAGTCACTTTTTCTACAAGTTCTTTGATCGGCGACTTCCCAACAACAATTTCCTCAACCGACAATTTCTCAGCAACATTGGGAGTTGCTGGGGTACTTTTTTTCGATGTTTCGTCTTCATCAGATTCCACCATAGTTAGCTTCAACTATTATAAGTTCACCTTAATCAAACTTAACATATTTTGCTTCAATTGGGTCAAGTTAGATATAATTAATGTCGTGAAATGCTATAAATAAATTAGCAGCAGTTGTTGAATTTATTCTTCAGAATATTTAACTTCAAAATTCTTGTATACTTTTAATTAGATGCACCCACCAATTCTGATTCATTCAGTTCGAGTGAGCCCAAAGTGTTTTCCAAGACAAATTATTATTCAGAAATGAAACGATTAGTTAATATTATGCAGTCAACTCAAACAAAACAATTCAGAAATGTTTTTCTAATTAAAGGTTCAGCTTGAATTAATGCAAAGTCAAACAAATTGAGATCAAAATCTATGAAAACGAAGACAAGTACTCGTATAGATCCAATTCTTGAAGACAAACACGACTCTGTTGCGCACGCATTCGCTATGCCATCAACATGGCGGACGAAAAGTTATAAGGGGCGTTTCCCGTAAATTTTCAAGCAGAGATAACTTCGCTCACAGTAATCAGTTTTCAAAAATTCCAACGAGATTGGACACCGGGAGTAATGGAATATACTCCACAAAAAATTCATGCACTAAAGCAAAAGCAATGACACAATTGTAAGCATAATACCAGGAGCTCGGCAAAAACACAACCACACAAGTGCAAAGTCATAAATTAAATCATTATAATAATTAAAACATTACATTATAATAATTAAAAACTTAATTAATTATAATTCAGTACGTATAGATAAGAAAAAGAATATTAAATTATTAATACTTCATTCACTTTAAAAGTTAACAAACAAGTTTAACACATCATCATGGACATCAGAAAATACAAAATTAGACATTAAAACATATTTACCATCTGTACATCACTGAGATGCAACATTCACCCAACAGAAATCTGAGAATTATATGTAATAGCCTTTTGATAAAAGTTAGTAGCTCAAAAAATAAATAAAAATAAGGACAAATCATTTCTTTTGCTTCATGCAATTGTGTAAAGTGTATTAGCTCTTTATAAATTACTAGCTGCATGGCCCGGCGTTGCATGGGCAATCTTGAATAATGGGATATTCCCGGGAGGAGAGAAGTGAGATCACATGAGGACTCAGGATCCATATTTTTTCATATGGGCCGCCTCCACTTTCTTTCAACAAATATTATCACTTACTTCCCCCAACAAACGTAAAAATTCTTTCAATTCTAGTCTTTTTATTACTTTATTGTCATATGCCCACCTCCGGTTTATTTTTTCTACAAATATTGTCACTAACTTCCCCCTCCCCCAAAAAAACTCTTCTTTGAATCCTATATTGTTTAATTAAAATTTTTAAATCCAACCTTTTAATTACCTTATAGCGTTATTACCCAGCGTTTCTCGGAATTCACATTTTTTCATATGCCCGCCTCTGTTTTTTTCCCTACAAATATTGTCACTAAGCGTCCCCACAAACTTAAGTCTGTTTTGAATCCTCTCTTGTTGGATTAAAACTTTCAATTTTAGCCAATATGGCTTGAATGAAAACGTGAAAATTCCAATGTTTATAAATTAAAACAGGTTAGCATAATATTTTGTTTTGCAAAATAAAAAATAAAACGAAATAGAAAACGGAAACAATAAACGATTTCATTGTACACCAAACTGATAAATTAAACACCATAAACATATATTTTCGTCTTGCCCGTATTTGAATAATAATGGAAAAAAGAACGGATAAAAATGAAAAATATTTTCTCCAACGAACGTAAAAAATATATTGCGAAATGAAACACCGTTCGTCAAAAAAAAGAAAGAAAAAATGTAGGAAAACGATTTTTTCCGATGTTTATTAAATCAAAACTCCAAAACGCGGAGGCTCCCTAAAAAAGAAGGGAAAAAAAAAAAAAAATAAAACTTTTTATACAAACCAGATGCAAGAACAACCGATGTGGCAGATAGTTATAGGGGCTGCCGATAGATGGCGGCACAATATTTCATTCATTTACTTATTGTCACATAGTTATAGGAGTTGCCAATAGATGGCGGCACGATATTTCATTCATTTTGACACTTTTTAATTAATATCTTTTTAACTAATAAAAATTTCGGATGGATTCCTTGGATTATTTTCCATCGTTTGGTACTTACGGCTAGTTTCAGTGATTCGTGAGAAGATAGAAGGACATACATACGTTTGTTTGCCTTCGGATTTTAGTATATAAGATAATAATGCATAATATACTGAATTTTGTTTTATTTCTTTTATTTTATACATTTTTGCAAAAGTAACAGCACAATGATTTTGCACTTTATAAAGTGAGAGGGGTCAAGAAATTGTACAGTTACAATGACAGATTCAGTTAACATTCTTGATATTTGAAACATTTCCTTAATTGTTAAAGAAGTGGTTTTCTTTTGTGTTTTTATATGTGTGGCTTTTGTTGGTAATAGATCTCCATTAACACGATTCACACTTTGTTTCGGAGGGCTCCTATCTTTGAGATTTTTCTTCAATAAAGGATGTGTTTGGTGTGAACCGGCAGCAGTGACGGTTTCTTTTCTCGAGCTCTTGTGGATTTACGTGAGTGCGCATTTGTTTATATTTTTAGTTTTTTGAAGCCGACAGGCAAGACCTGCCCATTTTTTTTTTTTCTCTCACCGATTCCTTGGTTTACTTATGCAATTTCACAACTTTTGGTTCAACCAGAGTCATTCCATTGTGACTGTCTTTGAACTGGATAATGTTTGTTCTTTTGCGAATTACATTAAAGAACCTGACACAATATGGCACCTGCATCTAATGACAGATTTCTTATAAGTGGTAAACCCACAAACGAACTTATACTGCATCTTTGTCAAAAACAGTTTGAAACAATCAATATAGTTATTGCAAATAAAAACAGCTCAGCAAAAATGCCCCATTGGAACCCTTTACAACTTCACACATATATCAAACAAGAGATCACCGAGCACCTAAATATCACCAATATGAAATATACCCACCAAGGCAAACTCCTATTCTCTACCTCGGACCCTGTTTGTGCGGCTAAACTCCTTACCCTTCAAAACGTTTTAAACACCCCGGTGTCTACCGATGTGATTTGGGAAAACATTTCCTCTCGATTCCTCATTCCAGATATACCAACTAAAGCAACACTGGAAGAGTTAGCTAATGAACTATCCTGTAATAATGATATTGTCATCACACATATGCAAAGATTCGTGAAACCAAATTCTTCGCAAGAAACTTCTCCAGTTCTTGTTACTATTCTTGGCACCTATCTCCCAGATTCTGTTAAAATCTGGTTCATAAATCAGAAAATTCAGTCTTCCATAGACAGGCCGCGGCAATGACTATGTGTTTCAGCTTTTTTCATCCCACCAAAGTCTGCGAAAAATCCCAAGCTTGCCATCTATGTGGTACAGGTCACGTTGGTCCATGTCAAGGGCCTGCAAAGTGCAGCAATTGCCAGGGACCACACTCTGCAACGTCTAAAACATGCCCTATGTATAGAAAAGAGCAACAAATGCTCGAGTTAAAATCCAGGAAACATCTCACGACAGGAGAGGCCAGACATATCTTCAGTTATGCCTCCAATGCAACTTACGCGACAGCAGTAAAATCAAATATGATCCGCAATGACTTCGAATCCACTGTTGACCAAAAAATAGAGTACTTTTCAATCTCTCCTAGAAAAAATGGAAAAACAAACCCTTGCTTTTCAAGAAAAAATGGAACAACAGACTCTTGCCTTTCATGAAAAAATGGAACAGCAAACCCTTTCACTCGTGAAAATATTTGAATAAACAGTGGAGACCTTTCTTCAAAATGATGAACCAGGCTGAAATTCTAGAAAGAAAAGTGCTGTGAAAAACTTTATGAACGTTTCAAGCACACCCATGCATTTAGATGCAGAGGGGCACCATACTTGGTTTGGAACCTTTTAGACTTTTTTTTCTTTCCTCACAAGTTTGTGTGTGTGTGTGGGGGGGGAGGTGTTTTTGTTTTCATTCTTGCTGTTGTTGTTGCTTTTTACTTGTTTCTTTTCTCTTCCCCTTTTCCTCTTAATCTTTTTCTGTTGCATTTCCTTTGTTTCATGACATTTGTTCAATGGAACTGTAGGGGTTTACGGAATAAGAGGATTTGGCTCCAAATTCCGCCTTTTTCTTCCTTTCAATTTTGGATTTTCCAAGAAACCTTCTTTAATACAGATTATCATCTTCACAATCCAAACATAACCTTTTTTCACTCTTGCAGACTAGATCGGTCAGGAGGAGTTCTTACCGGCATACCTAAGACTGCCGCTGGTAGAATTATCCCAACTTTGTTTTCTGAAGATACTAACCTTGAACTTCTTGCTACTGAAATTCACTTTAATAACCACAAATTCATTATTGTTAATTTATATGCTCCTCAAGGTTTTGATATACAGCAAGCAAAATCATTTTCAATTTCAGTCATCATTTCTGGGGATTTCAACTTTCACCATCCAGTGTGGAATTCTAATAACTCTACACCTCTTAGCAACAGCTTTGTCGATTGGCTACAAAACTCTAATTTCGTTATGCTCAACACGTCCACTCCGACTTATGCTTCTTACACGGGAACAAATTCTCGACTAGATCTTACTCTGTACTCAACCTCAATCTATCACCAAATTGATTGTTTCGTTTCAGATTCCACTTTTGAAAGTGACCATAACCCAGTAGTTACAACCTGGTCACTCTTGGGACAGTCCTTGAAAACCATTAAAACTTTTGATTGGAACTCCATCATAACAAATTCTTCAGAAATTCTGTCTTCCACAAACTCTGATCTCCATACTGTGATGCGCAAAGTCTCTAGGATAATTAAAAACAATACAAAACACACTGTCTTGCCAGGTAACAACTAACCTCCCTGGTGGTACATTTCTTGCCATAATTTTCAAACGTTAAAAAAAAAAAAAATTAGGACCAGGGCTTTACGAAATGTCTCAACTTCGGATTGGATTAAGCATAAAAAGTATGCAGCAAAACTCCGGTTTCACATAAAAGAGGGGAAGCAATAATTATTGGGATAAAATGTGCAATATTACTTGGAACCCCCGCATGTTTTATTCAATGATAAAAAGAATCTATAACCATTCAAATGAAGAAGTAAATGTTTCAAACCTTATCCTACATAACAATCAGTACGTTTCGAATCCCCAGAATCGGAGCAACCTTTTTCTTGATTTTTTTCTCTAAAAGTACTACCCATGAACCTATCCCTTTGGATTTCAACAGCGATGAAAATATTTATCTGAATATCCAACTCCAAGAAGTGCGAAAGGCGATCCAGAAAACTAGAAACACTTCTCCAGGTGCGGATTGCATCCGTGCGAAATGGTTAAAAAAATTAAGCATTGTGCATCTTTTGAAGCTAACTGATCTTTTCCAAGAAATTTTTTCGTCAACCCATATCCCAGAGCAATGGAAACATTCAGTCATTGTTCCGGTCCCAAAACCAAATAAAAATAAATCCAAGATTAATTCAACCAGGCCCATCGCCCTCACTTCTGTCTGTTCAAAAATATTTGTAAGAATTTTGGTGCAACGCATAACACATCATCTGATCATCAACAAAAAAATCCCCTCCTATATTTATGGCTTCTTACCCCTCCAAGATAATCAACTTGCAATTTATAGTATTCATGCCGCTATAGAGGAAGGTCATCCTCAAAAAAAATTATTTTATTGGAATTCAATTTGGATATCAAAAGTGCGTATGACTCGGTGTACATTGATGGCCTTGTTTTGAAATGTCTTCAATTGGGTATCACAGGGAATATTTCCAAATTCATTCATCAGTTTTTACACGACAAAACTCTTCAAATTCGATGGAGAAACAGTCTTTTGAACACAAAAGTCATTCAGAAAGGATCAGCACAGGGAAGTGCCTTATCGCCCGTTATGTTTACCATTTTTATGTTCGATTTCTGCGAGACCTTAGACGAAGGTGTCAAATGTTCCATTTTCAGAGATGACATTTTAATTTATTATTCTCATAGCTCATTGGAATACATTGAAAAAAAAACCCTGCAGAATACAATGGAGAATGTTTACAAATGGTGTACCTATTGGAAGCTATCTATTTCTCCTGAGAAAAGTGCTATTGTCGACCGATCAAAAAGACGATTGCTTTCTACCCCTCGCATCTCCTACGCAGGTTCTCCCCTCCCTTGGAAGGACTCAATAAAATATCTGGGAATTATCTTCTCTAAAACTAATCAGAATGGCGCCATCGTCAAAAATCTTCGAGCAAAAGCACTCAGAAAAATTAACGCCTTGAAAACAATAGCCTATAAATCGTACGGCCCCAGAACAAAAGACCTGGTTGGCATCATTAACAATGGAATCTGTAGCCTTTTCTATTATAGCTGCGCAATCACTAACAAATTATCGCACACATTTCAAAATTTGTGATACCATCCAAACTATTGCTCTTAGAGTTGCCCTTGGCCTTCCAATACGGACGCCAAACATTGTCTTACTGAAAATTGCGGGTCAGGAAATTCTCTCTAAAAAATCAAGATATTGGCCTTTCAATTTTTTGTCAAACAAGTGGCAAATGGCGTTCATTCACCCTTATTCCGGCAATCTTGGAACCCCTGCATCCAACTTAATAAGAAAGATCAGGAGGCTTTTGTAGATTTGAACATAACTTTTGACCAAATCATCACCTTGCCTAACATACTTGATGTTCTCCACAATGACATTTGTGAAATTCACCTTACTTCCTTTGGCTTTCAAGATAAAGCTCAACCAACGTCAATGATTAAAGCACTTTTTGAAGAAACCATCAGTGAAGAATTTCAGGATTATTTTATCATCACTACAGATTCATCGAAATCTCATTTATACACCTCCATAGCTGGTACCTCAAATCTAAGATCATTCTCTTTTCGGATCCACCCGAACAATTTCATCTTCACAGCTGAAGCGCTTGCCATTTGTCAAGCGCGATTGATGATCTCTCAGTTCCTGACAGTAACCTTCTGATCTTGACAGTTTTTCAGTCTTGCAAGCACTTAAGAATTTGTGCATCAAATCTCCCAAAGTCATCCTTCGTTTAGCCCATAAAATTTCAATGAGAGCCAAATTTAATTTAAAAAAAATTGCATTGGTTTGGACTCCGGGGCACTTGAGTATTACTTGGAATGAAAGGGCGGATTCTCTCACCAAAAATGCCACAGAGTCGGACCTATATATTGAGTGGATCGCAGTGGAAGATATTTGTTCTTACTATAATAATTTTTCTATTCAAAAACCGATTGAAAACTTTCGAAATAGCAATTATCTAGAAATTCTGGGAGATCTACCCTCCATCTTATCCCTTGCACCATGGCTGAAAAATAAACGCGAGGATATCATCATTACTCGCATTTTAACCCGAATGATCATCACCCCAGCTCTCTTGCACAGATTTGGACTTCACAACCCCCCTTTGCTCCGAGTGCAATCAAGAAAACACTATCGAACATATTCTTTTAAACTGCAAGAAGTATTTGCCCCACAGAAGGATCTTATGGTTGAAACTCAATTTGAATCTTCAAATTTTTTCCTCATACAAAGTTTTTCTTCATACGATTTGCTCTTCTAAGCGCCATATTCAGGTCTTTCTTCAGTCGCTGAAAATCTCTTAGACAGCTACTAACTGTGATTCTCGGATACTAGGGGATGACAGCCTTTGCCACTATAGAATCCAAACAAAACCCAACTTCAAAGGATGTGTTTGCATCCTCTGCAAGTTTATTTTCAGTAGAGGCTTAAGTTTTTGCACAGTCTTCATTAGTATCTCTCTAATTACGGGCATAGTTGTTGGGACTACATTATCTAAGAATGCCTAGGTAAATCATTTGTTTGTTTTTTATTTTGAGAAGATTTTTTTATGTTTTATTCTGTGCTTTTTTGCACACAGCTTTTTAGCTGTCTCTTTTGATAAGAGTTTCTTTTTTTATGTAGTTTGTTTTGTTCCATTTTTTATTTCTTCATCTTGGTACGCCCTACAAGATGAAAAAAAAAAATTAGTTGAAAACTTAAGGTCAGCATGTTCATGCAAAAAAATCTTTTTTTTTTTTTTTTTTTGCAAAATATGCCACAGAGGTTTTGTTTTCTGCAAAAAGGTGGTACTTAATACTTTGAATGGCACTGAATGTTCATCCTTGTAGAGCTTGCTGATATAATGTTGATTCGCCAGTAGAAGATTAATCAGCTAATGTCCTAGCCGGTGGAGTTAAGCCGCATGGTCGAGCATATTTTCCGAGAATTTTCTTTTGAAAACTGAAGGTAGGAAGGTTTCTTATCTTTGTGTGAAAGCGGAATTTTTCCAAAATAACAAAAAAGCGGAAGAATCTCATCCCTGCAAAAAATAATCACAATTTTGGAGATAAAAGAAGAAAATCCATACCCCTTTTCTATCATATTTTTACTGTATTGTACATAATAGACCAGGATAGATCTTGCAATTATTATTTTAAAAAACTTTTTTTTTTTTACTGAAGACTCGTACACTTCAGTGAAATCTCTTGCCAGCAAGTTCATTTAGCAGCAAAAAATAATTTTAATTATTCAGATTTTCCTGTTTTCATATAAATAATTCCACTTATCAAAAATAAATTTAAATAGAGACCTACTGCATCAGTGTCTTGCATAAAACTAAAATGACTACTAACAGAAATTAATTGAATGTTTGAGACTCGCCCAAGGCCCTGACTAGAAAGGAGTGGACTGAAATTTTAAAACATCTTTTACTGTGCACCCCAAAAGTCTTGAAAGAATTCCTGCTTCACTGAGTCACAATATTGTGAATACAAGATTAAATACAGTGGGTTGAGGATCATTTAGAAAAGAAAAAATCTATAATACCATAAGTATAAGCATATAAATGTGGGCGAATAAAGAAAAGTTATGAAGGATCATATAAACACAAGTTATAATGAAAAATCGAAATTCATAAACTAGGCTGTTTTACATATGGTTTGTATCATAATTTGAAAAATCCTTTCTTTCAGTTGCAAAGCATATGAATCTGTAAAAAAAAAATTGATACTCAACACCTTATATTTAGATAAGCACATATAATCATCTGGCTCGTAAGGTGAAAAAAAGGGGAGAAATATAAAAACAGGGAATGCAGCTAATAAAATCTCAAATTAAAACATTCACTGACCAGTGTTAACTGCGGAGCATCCAGCAAATTAAGAGAGAAACATCGAAATTATCTATTTAGTAGCTAGTGATTATGAGATGTTAAAAATTAAATCTCGCCTTTGGCTCAGAATCTTCCGAATAGAGCAAATCTGCTAAACGTGTCATTTATCGCAATGGACATGAAAGCATTGTCTGCATTAAAAAGCTGAAACTTGTTCTTATTCATGTGGGAGGGGTACAAAAAAAATCTTAAGATTCATTGTTTTTATATAAAAGATTATGATGTCAGCTTGAAAACAAAAGTATTTTTAGCTGCAAGGCTATATTAGATTAAGATACTTCTTCAGTTCATGATTGAATTTTAAATTCATTCAGATTAATTTTTACTGAATTAATCAAAGTAATCAATTTAAACTGTGTGATGTGTGTTTGAATATGCAAATGTGAGCTAAAAAAATACCCCCAAAAAATACAAATAACATATTTATTAAAATTTTTTCTCCACATTGCTAGTACAATACTAGAAGTTGTAAAAATATTTTTTCTGTAAAAAAGTACTTATAAATTGCACATTTAAGAATATAAATATTAAACAAAATAGTTATAAATAGAGGCTGCTGAAAAGATGAACAAGTTGCCATTCCAACAAAAAAATTTTAAAAAATACAACTGTATATTCAGTCTAATATAAAAGTATCATCTTGCTTTAAGCATAGTTAACATACTTTGCATGCTCGAACCAAACAACAGGACAAATAGTTTTGAAACTACTTGTCAATTAGTAATTTATCCTTTATTTAATGAGGTTTAGAAAAAATGTGTTGCAAATCATCAAAACTTCCAGATGAAGATATAAACATTATAGGTGAGTATTAATGGATTTAACAAATTATTCAAAATATTTATTGATAATATGGCACACCATATTTTGATTTATCAGTAATCTTACATTTTGCTCTTTCACAAACACAATTTCCTAGTCTTGAAATATCACATTTGAAAAATTAATAGGTCTGTCAAATGTAGATAACCAAAAATACTGCATGTAAAAACAGGCACTTCAGTGGATGCATATGGAAGATACAAATTAGCTTATGTTTTCCAACATTACAGCAATACCTTGACCACCACCAATGCATGCAGATCCAATTGCATATCTGGCCTTTCTTGCCCTAAAAAAGTAGGTTCATTTGATTCAGTTATAAAATCCAGCTTTAAATAGAATAAATCCAACAAAACATTTGTTCCAAATAATTATTTTTAAAACATTTTCTGTCTTTCTTAGCATTAAAAATACTTATAGACTACTTTCAAAACTGACCCACTCTTAACTGAAAAGTTTTTAAAATAACATAAAAATCTAGTGCAAATATTTAAATGTTAAATCATATAAGTTACATGTAGCTTAAAGAACCTAGTCGTCTTATGGTGAAATAAATAATTATGCACATGTATATTCAGTAACTGTATTACTGTACAAAGCAAGATCTTTTGATTATTTTTATAAGCACTAAAAATTGCACATATTTATATTGTTGTATTTTATTACATAACTTACCGTAATTCATAAGTTAGGTTGGCAACAATCCTTGCACCAGAAGCTCCAACAGGGTGCCCTAAAGCAATAGCACCACCGTTAATATTTGTCTTAGTTGGATCTAAATTTAATTCTTTTTGGACAGCTAAAAACTGTGAGGCAAAAGCTTCATTCACCTAAAAGAAAATTCATAAAGATTCAATTCCATATTAACAGGGCCCATAAATATTCAGTATGAACCAGTGGTGAATCCAGGATTTGGGTCGGGGGGAGGGGCTGAGGTCATAAAAATTTTGCATTGTAGTGACGAATGTCAAACCTCATCGCTTATGTAAACCAAAACACTTTAACTTTACAGACTTTTCTCACCTGGCAATAAGAATCAAAAGAACACTACAATACTTTTGATAATTTAATAACAAATAAAATGAAATAACTAGCCAAAAAATGTTTTTGACCGTGTCAAAGCAACAAGTGGAATGACTAGAAAAGTAGGAAAATTTTTGAGTCTGTCAAGCCAGAAAACAATGTTGTCATGATTTTATTATTATTTTTTTAATGAAAATTAAGAACAAACTGTTGTAGTGATTTTAAATAAAATCAAGAATTTTGGTTTAGCTCTGGGGGGGGGGGGGGGGCAGCCCGATAGCCCTCTGGATTCGCCACTAGTATGAACTAACTGGCAGAATTGAATTATTAATTTATTTAATTATTAAATTACAACATTCTGTTTATTTAACTTTAATATAATTGAGATGCAACTATTTTTCCTGAAATAACATGACTAAATGGTTGGTCAATAAAGGTTTTTGGACCACTTCTCCACTGCAAATAAGCACAATGTTTAATAGTATTATTTTTCTACATGAATAATGAAACAGGCATTAATTATACAAAATATATCTTTAAAAACTTATAGTACTCAAATACAAACAGATTTCTCTATTATGAAATGCATCAATCAGATCCTATTTAACATCCCAGGCTTCTTCCAACATACATTTCTTACACGATGGGAAATTGAATAATTTTAAGCAGGGGATGAGGAAGGGAAAAGTTTATACATTTGCACTTTTAAGATGCAGACTGTGAATGTGTTGATCTCCATTCCTTTGAAAATAGTGAATTTTAAAGTTTGCATTGATCATCATCAAATAAGAATGAAGAAACTGCTAATACAAAATATTGCTACTCTATCCTGAAAACAAGCGATTTCAAGTTTATACTACGGAAAAAAATTGTGTTACTGGAGAAGCAGGTACTTTTAATACTTTGATTTTCATAGTCAAAATAATTTAGGATAGAATCAAGAGCAATACTCCTTGCTAATACTATCTAGATTTACTTCCTACTTTCTTGGATTCAGTAGCTGGGAAAGTCTACCGAGACCTACGCAACTCCCAGGTCCCCTGCAGGTATGCAAAAGAATGAAAATCAAACTATTTCTACAATTAGCATATTGATTACCATCATAGTAATAATTGGACAATTGAAAAACATGTGCCACATAATAAAGTTTGCACAGCAATACATTAAAAACAAAGTATTAATGGGTGCTTGATTATTGCAATTAGTTCATTGGTTAGAAAAAGGGTATCAAACATTTAACATTGAGAAGTAAGAGTCAAATTTCTGATAATCTTAACCCTTTGAGGACGGCCACACGCGTAACGCTATGGGCAGCCAGCCCGTTCAGTGACAGTCGTCCTCAAAAGATTAAAAGAAAATCGGAAAAAGAATTGAGCTTTTGAACATTTCCAGACTGACTTGAAATAAGCCCTACAATTCTAAGCTCTATTGTGCTATTTCCTGTTGCTAGAAATCCATTGTATGACATTTTTTTTGCTTATTTAAAATTTTGTTTTATTTTCTTTATCAAAGCATTTCACATATATATATACACAATAGTTAGAAAATCTTACTTATTTTTTACTGTAGCAAATCCATCAGAGTAGTCACAGAGGAAATTTTTAAAAAGTCACTTCTTCATATTTTAGACTTTGATAATCTTACCATTTGAAAATCATTCACTCAAAGCCTGATTCATTATTCTTTTAAAAAGTGGAAATTTTAATGTGAAAAATTCAAAATGTGTAACTCAAAAATCCCAATAAAAATTCCCATTACACTTCTCCACTCTTAAATCCTAAAAAACTTCTCCATCAAAAAATATTTTAAAATCTCAGTCAGAAATTTTAGTTTCCACTACCATTTCACTGCACATAAAGCGGATTTTTTCCCACTTCAACTTTCACATATTATCATACTTGAACTACCTACATTTAGATAAGGGAAATTAATCAAGGTGAAAAAATCATCAACTCCCACTAATTAAATAAACTTTCTGTAGTAATTTTGCCATTACACTAAAGATGATACTTTTTTAATATTTCAATACTATATCCTTAACAGTAGGTTATATATGGAGTTTAATTCTGAAAAGCTCAATTTATTTTCCTAAAAAATGTTATTACTTGATTTAAATACTAAAACTTACATCAACTAAATCAACATCACTCAGTTTTACTCCTGTATTATCACAAAGCTTTCTGATAGCATCTACAGGTCCAATACCCATAATTGTTGGATCCACACCTGAAACAAATTTGATTTTGAGAAAAAATTTCAAAATAGATTTGAAAAAAGAATTTTAAATAATAAAAGTAAACATAAATGGAATGAAGAATATTTTACTAAATATGGCTAGTAAGACTGGGGAACTGTATCAAAATTTAGACTTTCATTATTTTTTAAGGAGTACATTTTTATCGACTCAAACAACACAAAATACAATTCTTTATGTCTTTTTAAGTATTTTTCCAAATGAAAGTATATGCCTATCTCTAAAGGGTTATAAATTAGCTACTGGGCCACAATTACAATGGATATATACACATATAGGTAATGGACACATATAGGTAAAGTTGGTTGCAGGTGTAGAGATCTTTAAAGCAATTGCAGTTATTTAAATTCAATTGGCTTTTATTTGAAGTCTTTATATATTCTTTAAAGTAATGGAAGATTAATCTTAGATCATCATAATGTATTAGGTAGATTCCTTATAGGAAGTCTACCTATTGCAATGGTTCTCATGACACGACTTCCGGAAAATTTCTGTAGATCACCACTGATCATGAAACAAAACCACCCATTTATACCCTCCAACATTGGCTACCCAGCCATCAGTAGCACTTCTTACCGACATAAATACGACATAGTAACAATAAATTATTATGGTAGAGATATTTTTAAATAATATTCAAAATTAGTTAACAGACATTTATTACTGCCTAAATATATAAGCGAAAAAACTTGATTTAAAAAAAATCGCACATTATGATTTTTTGATCAAACTACACTATTGATTAGACATCTACAATTTTTTTTTGCATTAAATAGCAAGCACCTTTTGCTTTTTTAAGTCATCATTCCTCAATTTAACATCATCATAACCTCATCATAACAAATTCCCATATTCAGTTTTGTTATGAGGAGCGACTCCAATGTTTTTGTATTCATGCTGGAAAGAGATTCTGTCTGGTTTTTTCTAACCATGCTAAAAATTCTTTCACTAGCAGCATTGCTATGTGGAACTGAAAGAATTGACATCATTACCTTTAGCAATGCAACATACTTTGAATAGCCATTGCTATTTTTTATTTGAGATATTTTGTGCCAGGCTGCATCAACTCTTTCAGCTTCTAAAATTTCGGAAGATAGATTGTCAGCTTGAAAAAAAGCAAAATTCTAATTCTAGATGATCACTATCAACACAGCAGTTAAATAAAGATGTAAAATATTTAACTGATTGAAGATCAGCAGTCTGTCTTTTGAAAATGTTTGCCACTGAAGCATGTTTAAAAAATTCATCTTGCAAAAGAAACTTTCTTATAATGTATTTACAAGCAGTTACAAAAAATTTTCTAACAGATAAAAAGAACTCTTCTTTTTCCTCCAATGTCAAATTCGAATCCTGTAGAAGAACTGTAGCAGATGATCCAACTACAAGGGAGTCATCAGATTTCTGATTTTTCGCCTTTAGGAAATTAATGTTTAAGAGGGATTCAGATTTAGTTATGGCAGCAGGTTTAATAATAAGAAGAAGACAAGAAGTTCATAGTACAAGTTCATTAAGTCATCATGCAAAGTATGAATACAGGGTTGCTCTTTTTGAAGTGCAACACTAACTTTGGTAAATGTTGGCAAGATTGCCATCACAAAAACACAGTAAAGTTTAACTTTCGGTGACTTCAGAGATTCACACAACAGCAAATAGTTTTCATTATCTTTCATGACATTTGAATTAGAAAAAAAAAATTTACAATGGAACCCAATGTTCTATTAAACGTGTAAGGGCATTTTCTAAAGACAACCATCAAGTGCTGACATGCTTCAAAATTTTATGAATTTTAACATCAGATAACACTGGACAGTTTTTAAATTTACTTTTCCTTTCACTACTTTTTTCCAAGTGGTAAAATAGTTTGATGAGAATACTTTCCACATCAACTGCAAGAGAATTAGTTGCCTTTTGAGCAGCAAGATGAATAAGGTGACAAGAGCATCCAATAAATTTCATGTTTGGCTGTTTTCTTTTTAAATAAACCCAACACACCTTTATTGCATCCAGCCATGGTATTTGTATTGTCAGCACCAAACGCAATACAGTTTTCCCATTTTAATTGAAACTTCCGGAATTCAGCATCAAATGAGATTAAAAATCCCTTCACCAGTGTTGTTTGATGACTCTGATAATGAAAGCAGGGATGTTACAACTTGACCTTTTTCGTCATCAAAAAAAATTAATAACTAAGGGATAAGAGTTTTTTCGTCAGAAATGTCATTGGTAGAAAGTGAAAACAGTCCTGAACGAAGCTTATTTATTAATGTTTCTCTATAGGTTTCAGCAGTGATCGCATGTGTTTTAGTATGACAACAACTGAACTTTTTAGCGATATCCAATCCAGGAAACATTCTGGTAAACAAAGCTCCAGAGTGCTCAGACGCAGCCAGAGAAATGTTATGCTCGATTAAAAATCTTACAAAGTTTCTGCCTTTATAACCCCCTTTTCTTCAAGCTTTGATGGATAAAAATTGCTTATTGATTGCTGCTGTAATTGAGCTTTGACTAAATCACTATGTTTTGGACCTGATACATGCCGCCGACAATCATCTTTGCCCCCCACGAGTGATCGAAAATTCCGTATTGCGTACCGAACATCGAGCATAACCTTCTTTTCCGGGAATTAACCACGGCCACTTTTCAGAATACTCCTTTCTAAACCTTTGATTATTCTTTGTTTTCTTTTGCTTTTCTTCATCAGCCAGAGCCTGATTAGGACGTTTTAAATAACGATTCATCGCAATGTAAATA
Organism: Araneus ventricosus; assembly: GCA_013235015.1. Taxonomy (NCBI): domain Eukaryota; kingdom Metazoa; phylum Arthropoda; class Arachnida; order Araneae; family Araneidae; genus Araneus; species Araneus ventricosus. The sequence continues at coordinate 2,055,566 of BGPR01000020.1, read as the reverse complement.
TCAACGATAAAAACTGCAGTTTGAAACACTTAACTCTTAAACATGCTGTGCAAAACTTTGTGATTTGATTTGATTTGAAACGAATGTCCACGGGAATTTTAGCTACAACAGCTGTCTTCCCCTACTTCCACCAAGTCACAGTTAGCAAAAGTCAGTCAATAGAGTCTCGGAATAAAAAAAAAAGTCAGTTAATAGATGCTGAAATGCTTAAGTGCTTGAAGAAAGGCTCATAATTTCTGTTGGTTTCCAGTAATTCTTTGTAGGAAGGAGGTGTTTGATTGTCAATTTGAAGCTTCCCCAGAGTTTAATTCTGTGGGTTCTATAATGAGTGCAGTTGAGAAGGATGTGATCGATATTGTTTTCTTGATTGTATTTATGGCAAGTAGGGTTATTGTAGAGACCAAATTTGTGCAAGAGGGATGGAGTAATAATCATACGGATGAGAATGCGTGAGATAGTGATGTCTTCTCTTCTGTGTTTTATCCATGGAGAAAGAGAAATTACCGAAGGAATATCTCCCAGAGAATCATAATATTTGCTATTTCTGAAAGTTTCAGTCGGATTTTGAGTGGAGATTTTTTGTAGATGCGAGATGATATCTTCCGCTGTGATCCAATCTAAAAAGGGAGTAGAATTTGTTGCTGTTTTTGCGAGAAAATCCGCCTTTTCATTCCAAGATATGTTTGAGTGACCTGGGGTCCATATGAGCTTAATTTTTTTGTTAGTCTTTACCCTAATCATAATTTTGTGATACCATCTTTCTGAGTCTTTCACAGCTGAAAGAGGCCTGTGTCAGGGAGATTCGCTTGCTTGTCTACTCTTCAATCTCGCATTGGAGAAATGCATCCGAGTTAGAGGATTAGACCGAAGAGGCACTCTCTGGAATAGGTCACTACAGTTATTAGCCTATGCAGATGATATTGACATAATTGGAAGATCTGAAAGGGCAGTGAAAGAGGCCTTTTGAGCCCTAGAAATCTCTGCCACAGATATGGGCCTCACTATTAATGAGGACAAGACAAAATTTATGGAAGTTCCGTCCTCGACTGGGAACTACACCCCTTTTCGCATAAATGGTCATACCTTTGAAAGGGTTAGTGAATTCAAATACCTTGGAACTATTATTAACGATCAAAACAAAAAGCCGAAATTAATAACAGAATAAAATCGGCCAACAAATGTTTCTTTGGATTAAAAAACAATTAAGATCCAGGCTTGTTAGCCGAAGAACTAAAATGAGATTATACAAGACACTTATATTGCCTGTGCTGCTGTATGCCAGCGAAACTTGGACATTAAACGTAGACGTCCAGCGAGCTCTGGAAACTTTTGAAAGAAAAGTGTTAAGAACTATATTCAGGCCTGTACAAGAACAAGGGTGCTGGCGAACCAGATATAATTTTGAACTTTATAGACTTTACAAAGAGCCTCAGGTTATATAAATCATCCGAAGTAACAAACTGAGATGGCTCGGCCATGCTGGAGACACCCCGAAAATAACCCGACTAGATTGCACACTTTCAAGAACCCCAGGGGAGCCCGTGTCCGGGGCAGACCTTCAACAAGATGGCTGGACGATACAGAAAATGACATCAAAATTTTGAAAATAAAAAACTGGCAAAGAGTTGCTTTGGATCATCAGAGTTGGAAGAAGCGTGCTGTCGAGGCAGCCAAGACTTGCAACAGGTTGTTATGCTCTTAAAGAAGAAGAATTTTGTGGTGCAAGCGGTGGATAATCCTTGGAGATCTGATGGAAATGTTTTTTAAGGCTTGTAAGACCGATAAACTGTCGGTTAAGATCATGAGGTTTTTCTCTGGGATTGAAAGGTCATCAATAACTTGGCAGATAGCAAGAGCTTCGGCCGTGAAGATTGAGTTGATAGGGTGAATGCGAAAAACGAAAGAATGCTAGTTAGAAATGCCAGCAATAGATGTCTGAGCCAGTGATTTGGAAGCATCTGTGGCTATGATAAAATAATCTTCGAAATTGTTGCTGATGAAATCATTGAAGAGCCCTTCAATGAGTGCTGTAAGTTGGGCTTTGTTTTGAAAACCCAAATCCGAGGTGTGAATATCGCAGATTTCACACTGAAAAGCCGGAGCCTTAGGAAGAGTAATGATTTGATTAGGAGAGGTGCTTAGATCTGTTAGATGAGCCAATAATGATTCTTCGTCTTTTTTAGTTAAATGAATGCTAAAGTTCTGACGATAAGAGTGATTGGGAGAGTAATCATTGTTTGAGATTTGTTTGATGAAAAATTGAAGAGGGTATCTTTTCATTTTATCTGCAAGCATTTCTTGGCCAGATATTTTCAAAAGCACAATATTCGGAGTCCAGTTAGGAAGACTAAGGCAGTTCTAAGGGCGGTGGTTTGAATAGTGCTGCATGCATTAAGTTGGGTTGTAGAGAATTTATTGGTAATGGAGCAGCTGTAATAGAAGAGGCTGCAGATGCCATTGTTGGTGATGTTAATAAGATCTACAGTTCTAGGACCATACGTTTTGTAGGCTTGGACTTCAGGGCGTTGATTTTGCGAAGCGCTTTGGCCCGAAGATTTTCAACATGATTCCATTTTGATTTGTTTTCGAGAAGTGAATTCCCAGGTATTTTATGGATTCCTTCCAAGGAAGAGGGAATCCTGCGTATGTTACTCTGGGCTGGACGTGAAATTTTCTTTTAGAAAGTTCGGCAATAAAGCATTTTTCTGGACTAATTTTAAGTTTCCAATAGCAGCACCACTTGTGGATGTTAACCAAGGTATTTTGGAACTTTCTTATGGCGTAATCTAAGGAGTTGTGGGAGCAGAAGATGAAAATGTCGTCAGCAAAGATGGAGCACTCAACTCCTTCGTCAAGAGTTTCTAAGAAGTCCGACATACAGCAAATAAAGAGAATTGGGAAAGCACACTACCTTGGGGAATCCCTTTCTGGTCATTTTTTTGTGCTGGACAGAGATTTCCTCCAACGTACTTGAAAAGTTCTGTTTTGGAGAAAATGGTGGATGAAATTTGCGGTATTTCCTGTGATGTCCAACTGCAGGCATTTGAGCATGAGACCATCAATGTAAACAGAGTCAAACACATTTTTTATATCAAGGCTAATTCCAATAAAGAAATCTTTTTTATGTTGAGCTTCTATTATGGCTGTGTGAATTTTGTACACTGCTAGTTGGTTGTCCCTGAGAGGCAGGAAACCATTAAGATGGGGATATTTTCTTATTGATGGTGAGGTGCTGGATGATGCGATTTCCTATAATTTTCTCAATAATCTTCGAGAAGACGGAAGTGAGAGCAATGGGTCTGTACGAGTTTAGCTTAGTTTTAACCTTACTTGGCTTGGGGATCAGAACAATGAGAGAATGCTTCCTTTGGCTTGGAATACAAAAAGTTGAGAAAATGTCTTGGAAGATGGAGGTGATTTTAGAGATGTCAGCATAGTTTAATTTTTTAAACCAGTTGGCGGGGATACCATCAGCTCCTGGAGTGGAATTTCTTGATTGTCGGATAGCTCTTTCAACTCCTTGGAGGGTGATCGATTTGTTGAGAGAAGGAATTTTTTCCCCAAACAGGTCCAGTGGAATGGGCTCGTGAAGATTATCGCTATCAGAGTAAAAATCAGCAAAGAGGTTGCTCTGCTGTAGAGGGTCCGAAAAATAATGGTTGCGATGTAGAATGAGGTTCGAGATGCTAATTTCTTGATTGGCGTGGTTGTAGAATTTATTGAGCATTGTGTAAAAACATGTGAGGGTTTCTGGTGATATTGTACATTCTGTCCCAATAGTTTCTTTGTGCCTTTTTGACATTGTAACGGAGTTTCGCTGCATATTGTTTGTGTTTGATCCAATCCATTTCAGAGGTGTTGCGAATAGCTTTTTTCCGAAAAAATTTCTTCAATTTTTCAAAATTGTCACAAGAGATATTGCACCGGGGGGGGGGGTATCTATTATCGCGAAGAATAGTATGTTGTGTTTTCCTTGATGGTATTTGAAATTTTTTGAATTAGATTATTATTATGGCAATTAGTGCTAGTTAGAATTTCTGCAGACTGTTGCATGACACGGTTCCAGTTGATTGTCTTGATATTTTTGGGATTATTATTTAAAACTGACCAAGTGGTGATGACAGGGTTGTGATCACTCTCAAAGGTAGAGTCTGCAACGCTGCAATCAATTGGATGGAAAATGGAAGCAGAGCAAATTGTGAGGTCAAGGAGAGTTCGTTCCGTTGTAATTGGTGAATGTGGGAACTGTTGTGTTGGTAAGGATGAAGCCTGAGTTTTGAATCCAATCAGCGAAGTTGTTGCTCCCCAAAGGGGGTGATGGAGATTGAAATCATCAAAGATGAACACTGGGATAGTCAATGAGTTGAAGAAAGATTTAAATGGGTCGATGCACTTGAGGTGCACAGATGTTTATGATGATGAAATTTAAACCTTTGTGGGAGACTTCAATTGCGAGAATCTCTGTATCAGAACCGTCAGGAATAGTGATGGGGATTTGTTTTCCTGATGCAATTTTGGGAATGGCTATAAGAAGGCCACCCCCTGTTCGATTTTGCCTATTTGCAATAAAGAAAGTTTTGGTTTTATTTGAAATCAAATCTTCCAAGTTGAAGCAAGTCTCCTGGAAAATCCAAAAGAGGGAGGTTGAGAACGGTTGTACGTTGAGCCAAATCCTTTTCTTTCTCAGTCCTCTACATTTCCATTGGACAAAAGACATTAAAGAAATTAAAATACGAATAAGAGTAAAGAGACAACTAAGTGGGAGAAAAACTAGGATAAATGACTGGAATCTGGGATACAGGATATTTACAACAAGAGGTGGAAAAGGAAATTAAGTCCCAGCTGACCAGCTGGGGCCACCTGTGTCCCATTGCATGGGCAATCCAGAGTTTTGAGAGTTGTTTTTCCTGGCCCTTGATTTCCTGCTAGGGGACTTATCAGTTTTGTCATCGCGGTAGAGTGCATTACTAAATTTCTCTATTAATGTGTTGATTGCTTTTTCAAGCATTTCAGCAAAAATCACAGATTGTTGTTCAATTCTTTCGTTGAAGGCTTAGACGATGGTTTCTATTTTTTGGTTAATGCTTTTTTCAAAGTCATCAACAAGGGCATTGGTTTTTACAGTGGCTGCGTGGTTTGATTGAACATTCTTCTGGCTTCACCTATTGTAAGATGGTTACGATTTTGAAATCCAAAATTTTTTGTTCTTTTGCGAAAAATGGGCATTCCTTTGTGGTTGCAGCATAAGCACCCTGGCAATTGATACATCTCTCTGGTCCCTGGCAAGGTCCAATGTGGGTCGCACCGCATAAATGACATAAGTTACAAACTTATCACAGGATTTAGTAGGGTGGACAAAACTAAAACATTTCGAACACTGTCTGGGACGATCTATAAAGGGCTGAATCTTTTGTTTCGTGAACCATATTTTGATTGATTCTGGCAAGCCAGTGCCAAGAATCGTGATAAGTACTGGTGAGGTTTCCTGGCTAGAGTCCTGCTTGACGAAACGCCTCATCTGAGTGATTACGATGTTATTATTTTGTTTCAACTCGTCCGCTGCCTCACCTAGTGGTATACTTGTGGGGATATCGAAGAGCAGAAATCGTGAAGTAATGTTTTCCCAAATTGGGTCAGAGGATACAGGAGTTTCAAGGATCTTGTCAAGGTTCAGAATTTGTACCGCGCACACAGGGTCCGTGGTTGTGAAAATCAGTTTTCCTGCTCACGTAAATTTCATATTCGATGTGTTGGCATATTGGTTGACATTTTCTTAGTATAGGATTGCAGAGAGAACGGGTTTGAACTCAGAATTCTGGATCTTGGATCGGTGTGACAGATTGTGATATTAATTTCATCATAATGTTACTCTCCTAAACGAATTACTAATTCCTTTGCAGGTTTGTCACTTAGATAGAATTTTTCTATTGAAATCGGAGTCATTTTTGGAGAGTTTTCCTCAAAATTAAAAAAATGGAAATTTATTTTCACAGTCCTTGACAATGACTATTGAGTGACTCAGCTTGTCCCAAGACGGACGCCACTCGTAAATAAATAAAGGATTGCGAGGAGAACAAATAAATTCTCTTACCTCCTTTCTTTCTGACGGAAAAAATGCGAAAAAGACGAGAAGGTAGCAGAAGAAGCTCAGCAAGAAAGGGCGACTCAAAAAGCCTCCCTTCACAACTCCCATCAATGTAAAAATCCGTTTACATTAACCGAACACCCACGTGTCCATCCAAGACCCTACTCCCTTCAGCCACAAAACTTTGTGATTACGGTTCACGTTTCTCTTTAAACAAACGAAAATTTGATTCACTTCACTTCGCACAAGAGATGAAGAAATATTCTATTTTGTCGCGGGAAGAAACCACGCTTCCTAGCGCAGGCGTCTTCAGCTTGCTGTGACCACTCTGTAGCCGTGACGTCATTTCCGCAATGAATCGTCTACGTTTTCAGGCAGGGGAAAAGGAGGAAATGATGTTTTTTCTTTTGTATTGCTTTTTCATAGCAGATTGCGGAAGAGCAAATGCTGGGAACTGGGCATTTTCTTACCGATCCGTAGTTTTTCATTATATATACGTAACTCAGTAGTTTTCACCTAAAATCCGTAGCAATCACGGAAATTCCGTAGCTGTTGGTGGGTATGCCCATTGCTCAAAAGTTTAGATATAACGCTTTTGCCCATGTTATGTTGTGAACACGATAACTGGAATAATTTTGATATGACATGTTGCAAGGATAGTGAAAATCTTAGTCAACTTTGTAGATGGGCTATCCAGCTCAAAGGGGGGTGGAAAAGGTGGGGGTTGAATTTTCATTTCCCCAGAATTGCTCTACAATTGAAAACAAAAAGAAAAATTCAAAGTAAGCGAATTATCGCCTTATCATAACAAACAATTTTTGCATTTAAACTTTTTCGATAGCTGCAATTGCTTAGAAGTTCTGAGCTGAAAAGTGACTTTCCCTCCCTTGCCCTCAACTTAAAGTATCTTTCAAATTTATGCATGTTACCCCTTGTTATTTGAAGTCTCTTTCATTCTTGCAGCTCTAGAGAGGGTGAAATGTTCTTTTCCTTATATTTCCAGACTAAAGGTATCTACCTTTGTCTTCCGGCTTGTTTTAATAAGTCCCAGCCATAGACATTTCTAAAATCTTGCACACAAAGCAGGGTGGATCATGGAGGAAGAGGGCATGAGAACTTCGCTTACAGGTTTTGTACTTTTGAAATAGGAGAATCCCTGGATTTTTGTTAATTTAGCAGCTTTATGGGGTTCATGATGTTAATGGATAGGGCAGTTTTTATCTCCTGATGGTCATAAATTTGAAAGGATTGGAAGAATTAAAGTTTTGTACTTCAGAAAAAAAAAATAGTATTCAGCAAATAATGTTTACCAACATCATTTAACAATGCTTATTTATAAGGATCTTTTTTATGATTTCAATAACACACGGGAATACTCTAACAGTAGTAACACCAGTCATGTATATTTTTCTCACTTTTGAGATGAAATGCGACTTCCTAATGACATATGTTTAGATTTATAAAAATGTATGTATCTGCTAACTTTCTATACAGATATATACAGGCATTTCTGTTTTTTAAATCATAATTTTATACATAAAATGTATTCAAACTCACCAACATAACTATAGCCCACAATTCTAGCCAAGGGAGCAAGTTTATTTGCTTTCACATAATCTTCACTAGCTAAAACAACAGCTGCAGCTCCATCACATATTCCCTAGATTAGAAAACCAAATATGCAATTATCTCCCTCATATTATTACCTCTAATAAAAATGATTAGACAAAAAGATGAATATATATATACCGATGCATTTCCAGCTGTAACAGTGCCTCCAGGTTTAAAGACAGGTTTCAATTTAGTTAGGCCTTCCATAGTAGATTGAGGTCTTGGATGCTCATCAACTTCAAACATAACTTCCTTACCTTTCACTTTAACAGGAACAGGTGCCATTTCTTCTTGAAATCTTCCATTATCATGAGCTACCAACAAAAAATAATTTTGAAACAACTTTGAGAAACAATTCTTTCACAGTTCCAAAACTATGAAGGGCAAAGTATTTCAAAAATTTTTTTTACACCACACATAATGCAAAGATCTATCAATTCATATCAAAACAAAACATATAATTACGAAATTACCATTTTTCCATTTAAGCTGAGATTGTAAGGCAAAACTGTCACATTCTTCTCGTGAGATTTTGTACTTCTCTGCTAAGTTTTCAGCTGTAATAGCCATAGGCATATCAGCATAAGTATCATAAACTGAGCTCCAAAGCATATCTTCAAGCTAAAAAGAAACATTGGTTTTTTTTTTTTAATAATTTAAATACTTTATACAGGGTTCCCACTCTTATCGAAGAAAAAAATTCAAGGACTTCTTAAGAAAATGCAAGGACCATAAAATTACGTATTGTAGAAATTGTACATAACTGAATTTTTTACTTGAAAAACTGTAAAATCTGTCTTATACATTTGATATTTCAGTTGTTCTGATTTTACAGGAATCAAGCTACAAATTAAAATATAGAAAATAATAAAAAAAATAAGTTATAAAAAATTTCAAAAAAACGACCATGATTTTTTTTATATTTGATATCAATAGGACGAGAGAGTGTAGAAGTAATAACGAATAACAATAGAATCTTAACTGAAAACTTGAAATATATTGAGATAAAATCAAAAATCGTATCTAATTTATATTGAATATCCATAAGTCAATCTGAATTGAACACCAGGGATGAGATTGGCAAAAAAGCAAAAAGACTGAAATCATACGCGAGCAAAACATTTGTACCATAATTTATACGCGAAAGATGCTTTAAGAAGTAAAACATCAGAACATGCAATATGATGAAAATATTATACTATAATAATTAATAACTTAATTATTTATAATTCAGTATGTATAAATAAGAAAAAGAATATTAAATTATTATTAAATCATTCACATTAAAGTTAACAAACAAGTTTAACACATCATCAGGTGCATCAGAAAATACAAAATCAAGCATTAAAACATATTTACCAACTGTACATCACTGAGATGAAACATTACATTCACCCAACAGAAGTCTGAGAAGAATTATATTTAATAGCCTTTTGATAAAAGTTAGCTAAAAAAATAAATAAAAATAAGGACAAATAATTTCTTTTGCTTCATGCAATTGTGTAAAGTATATTAGCTCTTTATAAATTATAATAATGTATCATATACTGATTTCTGTTTTATTTCTTTTATTTTTATACATTTTTGCAAAAGTAACAGCACAATGATTTTGCACCTTATAAAGCAAGAGGGGTCTAGATATTGTACAGTTATAATGACAGATTCATTTAGCATTATTGCTATTTGAAACCCTTTGAAACATTTCCTTAATTGTTAAAGAAGTGGTTTTCTTCCGTTTTTTTAATTGTGTGGCTTTTGTTCGTAACAGATCTCCATTAACATGCTTCACCCCTTGTTTTGGAGGCCTCCTATCTTTGACAGATTTTTCTTCAATAAAGGATGTGTTTGCATCCTCTGCAAGTTTATTTTCAGTAGAGGCTAAAGTTTTTGCACAGTCTTCATTAGTATCTCTCCGTTTAATTACTGGCATAGTTGTCGGGACTACACTATCTCTAGAATGCCTAGGTAAATCATGTTTTATTTATGTCTTATTCTCTGCTTTTTTGTTGCATTTGCACACAGCTTTTTAGCTGCCTCTTTTGACAGAACGCCGCCCCATGTCCCCGTACCTGACACCATTACAGCGACCGAACCGGTTGAATGGACATGAGACGCCTCTTTTGACAGGAGTTTCTTTTTTATATGTAGTTTATTTATTTGTTTTTGTTCCATTTTTTATTTCTTCATCTTGGTACGCCCTACAAGATGACCTTAAGTTTCCAACTAATTTTTTTTCAACATGTTCATGCAAAAAAAAATCTTTTTTTGCAAAATATGCCACAGAGGTTTTGTTTTCTGCAAAAAGGTGGTATTTAATACTTTGAATGGCACTAAATGTTGGAATGTTCATCCTTGTAGAGCTTGCCGATATAATGTTGATTCGTCAGTAGAAGATGAATCAGCTAGTTTCCTAGCCAGTGGAGTTAAGCTGCACGGTCGAGTATATTTTCCCAGAATTTTCTTTCAAAAACGGAAGATAGGAAGGTTTCTTTTCTTTGTGTGAAAGCGGAATTTTCAGAAGAAAAAGCTAATTTTTGCGGTAAAAAACGGAATTTTGAGAGAAAAAAAGCGGAATTTCTTTAAAATAACAAAAAAAGCGGAAGAATCTCATCCCTGGAACACTAAAGAAATTTACAATTAATAACTATTTTATGCTTCTTGGAACAGATCTTTTATAAACCTTTATATTAAGGTAAGTGCTCCAGTAGTGGGCCACGTACTAGTAGTGGACCACTTGAATTTTTAAGTTGAAAAACAAGAAATTCCAACATTCCAGTGAAATAAGAGATCTGCCTCTGGTAGGCTGAAACCCTTATCAACTAAGTACCAAAGGCACAGCCTTTATTTCCTGTTTAGTTAGGAGCTAGAAAGTTTGTTGCTGAAGTTGGTCTCTGAGAGAAGCATTTTTAGCTTATTCTTAACGATTTCCTTAAGAGGTAACTCTTCATTCAACTATTTTTTAACCCTTTAAGCGGTCAATTATTTTACCAGAAATGCTTCCAAAAAAGGCATATTTTTTTATTGCATATAATTAAGTACCATACTTAATAGAATACGAATATTAAGAATTTTTAAAATTTTTTTTCACTTTTAATGCTTTTACAACATTTTTCATTTTACAATTTTGGACACAAAACTCCCTAAATGTTTGCTTTTTTCAAGTACATTCTGCATGCAGTAAAGAATGGTTTACAAGTTCTGCAAAAATTTCTCTCATACTTACTGTGAATTTTGAAATTTACAATTTTCCAAACAGTTCAGAAGTCTTTTTGTGTATGGTACAATTTGAAGCATGGTGTAATGCAAAGTCCTACATCACAATCAGGGCAGAAATAACGCGTTTCTTTTCGGATTCTCTTTCCATTCTCATTTCTTTTCGAGCAGCACACTGCGCATTGTCTTGCAGGTCTCAGTTTTTTATCTGTGGGAGCAATTATTTCCAAAAAAGTGTCTCTCTGTCAATCTCAGAGGATTAGGCTCCGAACCAGGTCGTCCACGGTGGAAATTTAGTCCCGAATGATATTTTTTCAATTACACGGTCAATGATGTTTACAATGTTTAGCATATTTATTTGTCTCTTCCACAATTTTACTCATGAGTGAAAAATCAATGAATGTTTCATAAAATTGTAGAACATCAGAAGTGTCGTCAAATTGTACGTGCACAGAGGGAATACCAGAAAATTTAAATCGAGGACACGGAACAGGTGGATTTTTCACATCAACCTCGGTAAAAATTCTTGCAGAACTCAAATCTTCATCAGAGCTGAGCTCACTGCACGAGTCATCTGAGGAATAATCCAAATAATTAGAAGAAATATCTGTATCTGTATCAGAATGTAGTTCATCATCTAACAAGAAAGTATTTTCGTCGTCTATTCCATCCATAATTTCCATAAGATTCACAAGCACGGCCTACAGTAGAACAAAAATTTCAAAGAAAAGTTCCCGCTTTCCCGCTACATAGAAAAACCCGGATGAAAAGCATTTCATTTACATGGAAAAGCCATGTCATCTGTTGAAAAATAATAATACTAAATAGTCTCTTTCAATAATGAAAAATGCGGGCAAACCAGAAAAGGAAAGGAGAAAATAGCGATGCCCGTACGCCGTACGGGCAAACCAGATGAGGCCAATTTCGGGTAGCACGTACACTGTACGGGCAAACTGCTTAAAGGGTTAACATACATTCTATTTGTTTTTAAAATGAATTGTTCTTGATATTATTTGATTATATAATGAATGTATTATAAATTATCTTTAAATTAAATAATATTGATAATTTATGGATAGTGAAGGGTGGCCCACTTTTGGATCAATGTTTTACTAAATGCTCCAGTAGTGGGCCTAGGGAGGCCAGTACTGGAGTACATGTTTTCTCTCAAATAGACTGTTTTGTGATGTTTAATAAGAAGGTTATATCTTGTAAAGTCTTTTCATTTAATTAGATTTGCTTTATTTTTATCAGAACCAGTAGTAGGCCACATGGCCCACTTCTGATACACTAATGGCCCACTACTGGTACACTAATGGAACATTCTGACCAATTACTTAAATAATAAATGTTTTATAGTACTGTTGAGGAAAAGACAGATTCAAGAATTAGTTGGGCTCTGTAGCAAGGCAGACAATAATAACTATCGCATTGCTGGACCATCGAAAAATATTCCATCACCATTTAAAAGGGCTCTTTTCTGGTTGCAGAGGGAAGATGATAAAAGAAAAAAAAAAGATTTATTCAACATAAAATATCAAGATTTAATATCCATAATGCCCCAAACAGAACTTAAAATGAAAGATCGATAATTAACATACACCTTTTTAAAAAAATTGGCTGTTAGAGAAAAAATGTAAATCTCATGCGACTAGAATCTATAAATAAAAGATTTCACCTATATCAAGCCATTTTTATTGCATATTTTATGGTGTATAATGTTAATGTATTGTTATTGCTACTATATATAATAATTTTATTCTTTTTTCTTTGGCACAATTGAAAAATCTGGGTGGCCCACTTTTGGTATGCCCACTACTGGTACATCAAAAGTTTGCTATGCCCACTTCTGGTGCATAGGAGTGATCTAAGTTTTTAATTTTTAAAAAATTATATTACGATTATTTTGATATTTCAGGTGATTATTATTTTAGATAAAAGTTTGAACAACCATAAAAAAATACAGATTAGCGAAACTTCTCAAAAGTTTAGATTATAATTGAAGAAATACCCTTAAGTGGCCCACTACTGGAGCATTTACCTTATAGCTTTTAAGATCAAGCCTTGCCATTTTAGTAATTCAATCACAATGTAACAATGATTCAAACAGAATAAAAACTAAATTTTTAAATCAAAGTTAATTTTATTTTTGACTTTCTAAAGAGACAATAATCAAAAGTAGCTATCAATGCATGATTGATTAAAATTTAAAACAGTTGAAATAAATAAAAATAAGTCACTGATATTTAAACCAAACACGTGTTTTAGCAATGTCTGAAATACTTACCTTATTAAAAGAGAAACGTTTAAAAATCTATGAATTTGTTTATTTTTTATTTAGATGCAAGAAAACTTTGCATTTTAAACCAACTGTCAAATATATAAAAGAAAAATATCAATAGAAAACACAAAAATTTCAACGTTATTTTTAAAAAAAATCTTCCTATCTTTTACACACACACACAAATAGATTTTCCATAATAACCACTACACTTAATTTCTTGGTAATAAAGAAACGTTTGTAATAAAAAACACAAAAATTTCAACCTTATATGAAAAAAATTTCATCTTTTATAATATCAATTTCTTTAATTTCTACATTTTTTTTCTGATTGCCTTTTTTATTGAATTGGATTTTATAAACAATGAAATATCTTTTTTTCGTTCTGCTTCTTCAATGAGATTTTCATATGTTTTATCCATAGAGGAAACGTGTTACCAAACACTGTCTTTTAACTTCCATCTCATCTGAAATGAGCTTTCGCTTGTTACTGATTCCTTCATTTATTTTTGTCTTTTTCTTTTCCTCTAAATGTAGCATATATTTTTGCCCAGTAGAGAAAACAAATTTACGCATTTCATTACTAATGGGAATATTTAAAATTTCTCCATAACTTTTAATAGCATCACACACTATACATCGAGCAACCTAGGATTCTTGTGCCATATTTTCAACCTCAATTTTTTTATTTGTTGAAAACCCACGCTCGATTGAAGCTAGCCCATGAGATAATGTGAAAATTATTTTCATTACTGGCCATATTTTGTTATAATCTTTCATACTTTTGCTCATGTATTCATTGAAAAATATATCCAATCTGGTATTAGGTTTAAATTTCTGTAAGGCAGATGGATACATATTCACTATATTCTGAAAAAAAATTTTGTATTGAAATATGATGCCACCGCAATCAGTATCCAGAACAATTTTCTTTTGGGATAAATGCATCAGCATTTGTTTCAAAGATTTCACACAATTTTTGGGTTGTGAAGCCATTTTTCTTGGATCAAAGCATGAGGAATTCCTAACTAAAGCATAATTAATTGGACACTTTCTCATTAGATGATATAGCAATTTGGTGACAAAGCTGCGAGACTCACTTTTAACACTGACTCTAAGAAAGGCTTTATTGTCTTGGCAATCTATAAAAATACATGAAACTTTATAAGAATAAATTTATTTTGAGTAGCTTCCTTTATGTCCAAGTAGTTTTTGTTTTTGTTAGTGACAAATACACCCTTTTCAACATTTTGTACATAGGAAACGACATCTGGCCATATTTGAATGGCCCTTTCCACTGCAGGGACATTCTCTAATCATCTAACCTTACAGAATTTAAAAGGATTTTTTTAAGGGTGGAAAGCAGCAAAAAATCTTCTCTTCTAGCAGGGCTATCTTTAAATTACCAACAGAGAGAGGTCAAAATTTCTGAAATATTCCACCCTGTTGAACTTTCACCGTATTTGAAGGAAGTATGCAAGATGTGGAGACCACAACTTCCAATGGATAGGGCTTCATGAGAATATTCTTTTTTTAAATCCGCCTGCAAATTCTCAAAAAATTTCCAATTAACATTGGGGCCATCCATTGAGATTTGCAAAATTTTTGAAAGTTTTAACTTCTCCACACACTGATAAAAAAGCTGACAATATGTCATCAGCTATGGCATGACCAATAAACGCCGATGTTAGATAGCAAGTAGCGACTTGATCATTATGACAGAATCTAACAAGTATATCCATCTGCTTCAGTTGAGTAGCCTTATTAAGGGTTTCGTCAAAAAGGACAGTATACTGTTCAACATTGTCCAAACACTTAATCAAATTTGTCTTAAAATATGGAGCTAATCCGAAACAGCACACATATGCAGTTTTAGTAGCACCACACGCAAACTGTTTGGCTATCAAACTGTCTTTAAACATCTTTTCAAAAATTTTATTATTCCCTTCACAGGAATTATAGGAATATCGACTGACTGTTGATACATTTCAGAAAAAAAGGGATATTTTCTAGAACTGTTAGGGAAAGTCCGAACATAAATTCACTGTAATTCTCAAAACTGGCCATTAGCATTTCAACCCCGACCCAATTTCCTTCAAATAAAACCCCTTAAGATTGTCAGCTGTCATTGTGGTTTTTTTTTTTGGGGGGGGGGGGCCCGGGGGGCTCAGTGTATCCTACGAATCAGATGGTTAAAGCCCCCACTTCCAAGAGAGTACTGTTTGTTTGAAAACCCGAGGGATCCCTAAGGTCACAGACTACCCCTCTTGAACTATTTTACTCTGCAGAGGGATAAGCGGCGAGGAGAAACACGAGTGCATTCCCGGAGTTTTTTCGGTGACCTTCATATTTCGTGTTGAGGCGAAAATGGGTGCGGAGATTATCGACGGTTGCGTGCACGCTTAAAAATTCAAGGACTTTCAAGGACCTCATCCTTTTTTCATCCTAATTTCATCAAAAATTTTTCAAGGACTCTCAAGGACCGTGGGAACCCTGTTTATAATTAAGGAGAAGCATCCACAAACAAAAAGTTTTTGATAAATTAATTACAGAAGGAAAACTAAAGACAAACATCTATATTAAGTACTTACAACTTTTCAGCTTATAATAAAGTATTCAAAAGAAACAAAGATAAATAATAATCACTATAATTATCTTAGGAAAATAAGTTTTATTTCATTTTTAACACATAAAGGGCCATTCGCTTCATCTAACTTTAAAACATTAAATAATTCCCACATTAACTATCAGCTTGAAAAGCAGGTATTTCATTTCTACATGGCTCATTTCAGGTTTGGAAATTCCTCTATAATTCTCCAACAGCAGATTTTTTCTTTTCTTTTTTTTAAGCTTGCTCTTTTGATGCAACATTTGCAAACAAGAGATAAATACACTAGTCTGAGTAAATCATGAGATTTGCAGCTGGAGGGTTAAGTAACATATGTTTTAATTATCTTATATTCAAACCTCTTTCATTCAAAAACCCAGGTCAATTAAAGTTATTTTGTTTTTATCAGAGTTTTGTGTTACCTTACAGCCAGGGGAGGGCAAGGGACATGGCTGACCTACATACTAGTCTTGGAGTTCCATTTATTAAATCTACAAATATGATCGTAAGGCACAAAAAGAATATTATACCCAGTTACCATTTACCCTTGCCATGCCACTGCATCAACAAAATAATTTTTTAAAATTATTTTTTCAGAAATACTACTAAAAACAAGAAATGTCTTTCAAATGAAAGCTAGTTAAATCGAAATTTTATTGCAATGTAACTTTAACCTCTAGAACATAACATTACCTTTTAAATTAATTCTATCGATTTCATATTTAAAAAAAAAAAAAAAAAACAGAGTTTTTCTAGCATTGCATCATAAGTTTGTTGATCAAATGCATTCAACCTATTTTTTAACGACTTCTTCATAACCATTAAAATAATTATCTTGATAAACCGCATTTAATTATCAATGTCGTGAAGTTGTCACGGCAGCATTTTATTTATGTCGTGATTTTACCTTCTACCTCTTAAACAAATAATTTACAAGAATGAGTAGAATACCTGTAAATCAAAGAATAACTGATTTTCTTAAAAGATTAAGTTAAACAAAATTAAACACCAAGATAATCCTCCTAAGGCCTTCAGCAAGGCAATCAAAAGATAAAGGAAATTCAATTTGCTAAGTGGTTATCACAATAAGTTGGTAAAATATTGCGTTGTGTTAGATTTAGTGCAATAACCCAAAGGAACTAAATTTTTACCAAACCCTCAAAATCACTTTAAGGATGTGTCCCATGTGTGAAAAAAAAGGCAATACAGTAAGTAATTTTAAAATAATATAACGTTTATTATGTATCTTAATATTAACATGATTATACGATTAACAACTTTAGTAATAGCACAAATTTAAAAATGAACTCATGCGATATGATGAAATCGGAGGGCGCCCATTCCGCAAATAATTTACAAATTAACAAGAAAATCCACTTGGGGCGTGAGACGCTCTTTACCTACGTAATCCTTTTCCTTTAACATCCTGTCATAAGCTGAGCTAACGTTCACAAGTTACGAAACTATGTTAAGAATTCTAAATTTTACAGCAACATTAAACTAAACTTTTGCATTACAACTATTTGAGCATTATAAGCATCTACCCTTAAATCTGCAGAAAAATAACCAAGCCCTTACAATTTTCAATCCGCGAATCATACCCCAAACTGACCTCAGATTAGATACAAAACAAGTTTTAAAGGAAATTTCTCTTTCTGACCACACTATGAGATTGAACTCATATACGACATTCTGATAAACATAAAATACAGCATAGCAAATACGAGACCGATTATCTCTTCAGTTACATAGCATGACACACACACACAAAAAAGATTGAATAAAACAAACATTCATGACACAATATCTAGATTAAAAAGGAAAATGACACCATTTCAATATATTGCTTTTAGCTTCGTAAGAGTGTCCTATCGATGCACCCAGAAGAAAATTGCTTTTATCGCCCTCCCTGAGTTCCTTCGATTTGCCATGACGCCCGGACATAAAAGGAATAAAAATCAAGGAAAAAAAACATGCGGGTACTCATCCTGGGGGTCCGCTGTCCTGTCCCTGGTCTCCACACATCATTTCAATGCTCCTTCTGGGGTTCTCGAGCTTTCGCTACGGATCTCAGCTAGGTGGTTCTCTCCAAGCAGAATAATACTGCCTTTCCGGAGGACATGGGATCAAGCCACGCCATAGGTCCACGTGAGGCTCACTTCATCAGTCTTTCGCGCACTCCGGTGACAATCGGGCTCACGCCACGGCCTTCAGACCAAATGTTGGCTATCCGTCGGCAGAAAGGTCCAGTCATTCGTCCAAATTCGGTGCCGCCTTCATTCGTCGCACCTTCCCTGATTCTCGGGGTCTGATAGGATTCATCCGGAACAATGTTAGACCAAAAATACTCTTTCTAAATACCAGAAGAGGTTATTCGCCTTCTAATTTTCCATGGCCCTTCTCCCTATAAGACCACAATCTTTCGATCCAAAAGGATGTTAAAAAGCTCCTTTCATGCTTTCGAAATCTCGCTTCGGCGTGGAATGCATCTAACGGGGATTTCACCCCCGCGGTGACGAAACCGACGCCCCCTGATGCCCTCGCGGGGTCAGGTGGCAGGGCCACAAACGGCAGAGACAAGTCCCGAAGAGAAGAGAGAGATCCGCGCCTCGCGCACCCCCTAAAATACCGTCGCCGAGAAACGCGTCACAGTGACGTAAGACCCTGTTTCCCATTGGTCAAAAGTCCGAACAAGACTCGTCTCTATCAGCCCTACACACACTCCGAGAAATTCGCCTTCTTGTCCCAAAGGAAGACCGGAAATGAAACAACAGGTCAACCCCGCGAACGGCGATCCCATCCACGCTCGCCCTGCCCTGAAGTAAAAGAGAGCAAACTAAATCAAGAAAATCCTAAAAAGCCCCCAAAAAACCCTAAAAAACTTTAAAAGCCTTAATTAAAGTAAGCAATAATTAAAAAAAAAACATCCTAAGCACATAAATATTTAAAACACATATGAATAATACTGTAATTTGCCAAGAAAGTCACTTCAATTTAAACCTAACTAAATCCTTACTTAAAACACATAACAGAACACAAAACACTTTCTTTAAACACACATTAATTAAAAGAAAACTGCTTCATTAAAAATAAATATTGATTCTTTAAAACAAAAAGAATGCTGCTTCCTTAAAAATAAACGTTCATTCTTTAAAACTAATAATAAAATATATTCGTATCTTAAAACACACATCAATAAAAAATGATCAAACAAAATGTTCCTTCTCAAAGGCACATATCAATTTTCCAAAAAAAAATGTCTACCTTTAAAACACATATCAATTTTTTTTAAAATGATCAACCAATGCCTGAGTGTCTGTGGAACGAGCAAAAATAAATTTAAAAATAAAAACATTCCCTAAAAGTAGCAACACTACATCAATCAATTTTTAAAGATTCCATTTATTTCATATGACACTTAAAAAACTTAGTTGACTTTTTAAAAGAACTCACTGTTGCTTTTAATTATGATTAATTTGAAAGCATCTCTCAAGTTAAATATTAGGCAGTGAAACTCATGCCTATTCAGAATGATAAGAAATCTCCCATTACATACAGAATGAAAGCTATTAAACAGTCCTCATTCATTTAGAACAATAAATTTGTATCCAAATAAAAAAAAAACTAAGACACATTCTCAGAAAGACAATTCCCCCACCCATCTTTTGTTGGAATATCATGAAAAGGACGGACTTACACTTCTGTCAAAATACTCCATTTATTATAATTGCAATCCCAAAAGATAAAGTTTAACATACAAGTGCATAATCATTTGAAAGGAGAAGACATCAGTTCCACATTAAGCAGAATATCTTGATAAGAAATTTTATGTCAGCATTATTTGACAATATTTTTACAGTTAAATAAAATACAGTGAAACCTCTTCGAACGGCCACCCCTCTTAACGGCCAATTTTTCATGGCACAGATTTTTCGGCCCATAGACCTAATGTTAAAATAACCCCTAGCAATGGCCACCCAACCCCTCTGAACGGCCGCCGGGTGGGTTCGCCCATCCCATTTAACAAACGCATCGGTTAGAGATTTACTTTTTAAACTGAAAAACGAACTTGAAAAAATGGTTTTCTTCCAAGAAGGGTAAAAACTTAAAACTGTCACAAATTGAATCCTTTTTTCAAAAAATGTAAAATATTATTAAATAAAGTACTATTTTCTCTTTAGATAAGTCTCAAACTTCATTTTAAATAAGAAATATGTGTCAGACTTGTTTATATTATACATTATAGCAATTATCTTGTAATTGTAACGAAAACCCTTCAGAGCGGCCAATTTTTCTCGGAACGGAGGGGTGGCCGCTCAGAGAGGTTTCACTGTACTGAAGAAAAAAGTTTGTAACTAAGACAGCAAACTACCTTCAAATCAACTCCAAATTTGGTTCCAAACCTTATATCTCTAACAGCATAAGGGGACTGGCTCATATTTTCAGCACCACCAGCTAAGACAACTTCTGCTTCCCTCAAACATATTTCCTGAAAATATAAAGAAATGTTTTAAAAACACTTGCTAAAAACAAAAACCTTTCATGAGCCATCACAGTTAGGATAAAATTCAAAGTTCATCAAGTGTCTTTATAAGGAATAGTTACAGTATAAGATTTTTAATAGCATTGTTTTAAGACTTGAAATGTAACAAGTATATAACATTGTTGAAAGGTTTTAAAAAATACAGTAACGAAACTGCAATGTTTATGAAATTGATACAGACTAAATTTTCAAAACAAAGTCACAAAGCAATTTTGAAGAAATGCTTTGAATATTTCTTCCACTAATCTACATTTAATTTTTATTTTCTATTTCCAGATGAATTTAAACAAAAATTAAAATAATTAATATATTTACTTACTGAATTTTTTAAATATCCCATACATATTTCAAAATTATTGATTTTGGTGTGTAACTCTCACACTGCATAGATTTTTTTTTAAAAAATATATCCAAAATATGATCCAAGACACAGAGATGGAAGTAATAATGTCACAACTTGAGTTTCCCATACTCAACAATGCTCATAAAATGAATCAATGATCTGTAACCTCCATTGTGCCTTGTTTAAGAATGAAAACTTAATTTGTATCTAACATACAGTTGAATTTTTAAGGCATACAAATCATAGATGTAGTTGTGTCCTTTTTATAAAAGAATAATCAGTTTAGGAAATGAACAAAGTTCCTAATTATCAGAATACCCTAATTGAAAATTTTGCTCTTAACTGATCACATCTTAAATTTTATACACAAACACTTATTAATCATCTTGCCAGCTAAAAAAGGCAAGAAAAATGACAAGTGTTTGAGTACTGTAATCAAAGATAGGCAAAATTAATAATTTTAGGTTTGAGAAGCACTATTGGAATATGATAACATTAAGAACAGATTAAAAATCTTCTTGCTATAGGAACATGCATGGAAATTAAAAAGTTCTGAGCTAGCAATCTACAGTTCAGAAAAGGTTATTTGGAACTACGTGCTAATTTTATATTCAAACAAAGGAATTCGAATTAAACACAAATGTCTGTCTTTAGAGTAGAAATTACTACAAGAATACAACAGATTATTCAAGTGATTCCGATTCCAGCCTTTTTTTTTTTTCAATATGCAGAGTAAAGTTTTCTTGCTTATGTGTTACAGATGAAGAACAATTCTTTCATTCTTATTATTCTAGCTTAGAGAATAGCTAAGTTTATAAGCATACTTCATGAAACTTTGATATTAAGGTTTAACTACAAAATTTTATTAAGATGTACACTATAATGTATATTTAACTGCACGCGTAAAATTACCCAATGGTAATGAAACTTATAACGAAAAAAAGTTCTGAGAGAGGGAATGCAATCTTTTAGGAAATGACTCACCAAGAGATTTTGACTGCATCTTTCTATTACGATTCTAATTAAATTTCATTGGGGAAATATAATTACATAATGAGATTGATGAGTGGTTCAATGATGAACTGAAAACTATACTGAAATCTAGAAATTGTGACAAATTGTTTCTAAATAAGATTTTAAACATACGAAAGCAGTAATCAATTTTCAGCAATAACAGTAAGAGAAAGACTATTGGAGCAGTTGTTACAGCATACGATTGCAATTAAATATTCGCCATGTACTACTAATCACTGAAAATGTTTAGATCACTAAGACTAGCAGCAGACCTTCAGTCATATTCATTAATATAGTAAACACTGCTTCATATAATCACCATTAGCAACTGTTTTGTGTAATCAAAATCATGTGGCCTAGGATATGTCATTCAGTTTACAGCTAAACAGATTGCCTTTTTAATTAAAAGCTTGCTTAAATGTTGCTAGTTTTTGAGCACACCTGGTTTATGAAAGGAATAAGATGTAATCTGGGATGTCATTTAGCTCTAAACTTGGTAATTTATTCTACTACTCTTCCTTTTATGGCTGTTTACACTTAATTTTCAGCAAGATAACCCCTGACTAGACAATGAACATAAGAATCTTGATATACATTTTTGTGTATATCCTTCTGAGGAAGTTTTCGATCAATTATCTCACTGTTAAAAAATATCAATTAGCTTGTCGCTTTCTTAAAAATATTAAACAAAAAAATTATCAGCTCTAGCTCAGCTTACTATCAGTTAGCTCTATAAATCAATCCCCTTTCTATCAGATAATATTTTGTAAATCAGGAGAGGACCAATGTTTCTTTAACTTAAATATTCATCCTTTTTCATCCCACAATCTTTAAACATAACAAAATATGTTTCAATTAGATTATCCTTAATCCATACCGTTTTCCTTGTGGTATGTGTGAAGACATACTGCATTCTAAATAACTCTACTGTTACGAAAACAAGAAAAGAACCATAATGGAGTCAATTCACGGCCACGTGACAGGTACAAAATGGCCGAAGCTGCGCATGTCATCTAAGTGCTAATCCCCAACGCTTTTGTCTATGGGTCTGTTGTTAACATCTTCCACCATGCTACAACGCGGATCTGTTTAATGTCTGTTTATTTTTTGAGTTTAACTTTTAAATCCAAATTAAAATGTTTATCGATGATTTCTTTTTCCTGGATTATCTCATTTTTACTTTTTTTGCTGGATTATTTCTATTAACCGTTACTGTTGATATTATTTGATGGTTAGTAGATTTGATAATTTTTTTCTGTTCTCTTATCATTTATATACTTAGAAAGCATAATTTTTCGTGTACCCTATTTTATTTTAAAGCAGAAAAGTTTGAAAATTGATAGTGATAGACAGTATAGTTTACATATGATTAAATGTTGAATAGTATTGTAATTTCAGCTAATCTGTAATCAGTTATGCAAGTTTCATCTGGAATCCATCTTCATCATCAAAGGCTAAACAGCTAACTGTAAAATTTACTGTAAAAATAAAAATTGAATCAGAATGCAAAATTTAATTTATAATTCAGTGGTTTTATAAACATTTGACAAGAATGATTTAAATACATTTCAGCATTATGTGTATGTGCTGTTTTTGAAGTAATGTTATGCAGTATCTGATAATTTTTTTAATTTAAAGTATCATTTATAAAATTATTTTTAATACAGATTAAAAAACTTTTGGTAGCTTCAAGGATATTACCTATGTTTCTTTTGAAAAAAAAGTTGATTTCATCATTTGGGTTGACATACAAGCTTTGCATTCATGCATAGAATGTTTATGTTCATTACATATCTAGAAAAGTAATTTACCATTGCTTTACTCTTAGAATTCTGGATAGGATATATTAAAACTCCAATTTCCTTATGCATTTTCAATTTACACCATATTAATTGCATGTATACTGTATTTCTCCACTTTGAAGTAGCTATTATGTTTTTCTTTTTTAATGACCTCTATAAGTTAAATTATAATTGATGCATTTCAGTTATTATTGAGTTACATTTTATTTATGTAGATAACAAATAAAAAAATATTATAAGTGTTAGATGCTGATAAGTAGTCAAAAATTAATTAAAACTTAATTAAATACTCAAAAAGGTGTATTGTTATCACTTTTTGTTTAAAGCTTCTGTTTCTTATTTATACTTTTTTTACCTTTTAATTTATATTTCCATTATTATGCTGATAAGTACTTTCATTTCTATTAAGTGCAAAATACTTTACCTTCAAAATGCTATGGTTTTCTCATTACCATCTTTCAATATTACTTAGTTTTAAAAAAAAAGATGTCTCATTTGACATAAACAGTATTATAGAATACTTGCTTTTTTTCATTCAAATTACCGTGTTATTTTTTTAACTGATCAAGGAAAAGGTTATATTAATCGAAATAATTTTTTGATGAAATACTAAAAATTTTCAATATGTCCTATTTTTCAATGTAGAATCCAAATTATAAAGTATTTTGCTTTTTAATTACATCATTATGTAGTAAGGTGAAATCTATAATGCATGAAATTGTACTTTAAATTTTAAAAGATATCTGAAGTGATTTTTCAGAGGAAATTTTACTTTCTTTTAATCAAGGTCTACTGAAGTGTTATTTTCATACACATCCGGCTTTCGATGTGTATGCAATGAAATAATATACTGAAGCGTTCTTAATATTAAAAACCAAAGCACTAGTAAAGAGTAATTAACTGTTAATAAATACAGGGCTCTTTACTTACAAATGGAGATAATTTCTATAATAACATACTATAGGTGTGAAATAAGAGCTGTAAGCGCAAAATACTTTACCTCCAAAATACTATGTTTCCTCATAACCATGTTTCCATATTGCTTAATTTTTTGCTTGCTTTTTTTCATTCAAATTACTGCACTACTTTTTTAACCGATTGAGGAAAAAAAAATAGCTTAATTAATTTTTTGATGATTTTAAATACCAAAATTTTTAACTTGTCCTTTTATTTGTTTTTCTATTTTTGTAGAGAACTGAACTGAACTCAAATAAAAATGTATGCTTTACCGGAAATTAGGAAAAGAAGAGTGTTAATGTGAGGTGTTCCGAGGTTGCGGAAGGTGCACGGCTGAATTCGAGTGGAATTACATGTTAGTAAAAGCTTGGAATTCAGGAGTGCTGTTTTGAAGTAGCGGGAGTGGTTCACTCCTCTGGTTTGCTTTTGTTTTTTGCGGAAAGTCACTGTGGCTTAGGATGGTTTCCTAACGTTTCTTTGCCTTCGGTGTTGCGTACAACTGCTTCGGCTCGTGAACTTTTGATCGAGTGGGAGTCAGTCGCCATTTTGGGCAGCTATTTTTTTCCTTTTCAGTTTGTGTTTCTTCGTGAACAGTTGCTCAGGTAATATCCTTTCATCTTATTTTCTTTAGTTCTTGGATTGGACTGTTTTCATACTGTGCTCTTTGCATTTTAAGATTGCCTCAACAATGAGTGATATTCAAGAATATTCAATGATGGAGTTTCAAACACAGGATGACTTCTCTTTTACCAACAATAACTCTCTTAACAGACTTGTTCTGGCACTTAGCTCCAAACATTTTACGGAAATCAATATCATCATGTCACATCAAACTAGTGGGTCATGAATACCAAAAACGAACCCCATCACACTTCATACGTATATAAAACAAAATATTTTGCAATCAGAAATTATAACAAATATATGACACACTAGACAGGGCAAAGTCCTGTTTACGACATCGGACCGATTTGTGCGGCTAATCTGCTCACATTAACCAAACTGCTTGATACTCCAATATCAGCAACCGTCCTATGGGAAAACATCACTACAAAATTTCTTCTGACATACCAACAGCAACATCGCTAGAAGAATTAGCGTCTGAACTCTCGTGCTCAAATGATATTGTCATTACCCATATGAAAAGATTTGTCAAGCAGAACACCCAACCGGAAGCTGCACCGGTCCTAATCACCACATTAGGGACAACGCTCCCGGAACATATCAAAATGTGGTTTATTCATCAGAGAATTAACCTATTCATTGATCAACAGAGAATGTGTAATAAATATTTCTCATTTTACCATGCAACAAGAACATGCACCCTCAATCCGGCATGTCATCAATGCGGACAAATACATACTTCTTCCTGCCAAGGTCCAATACAATGCATAAACTGTGAGGGAAACCATTCAGCACTAGATAAAAATTGCCATCATTACATAAAGGAAATCAAAGTGCTCGAATACAAAGCAAGACATCATGTTACGACCGGAGAGGCAAGACGAATTCTCAATCAGAGACCCAACACAAATTTAGCAACTATTGTTAAATCAAACATATGTAACACTGACCTAGAGAATACTCTCACAACAAAAATGTGTAGTGATGCTACTTTTGTTTTGGGGGGATGCTACTAGTGATCTCAATGTCCCTAGGCCGCCCGCCAAATTGGCGTGTCAATTTTTATTTATATCTGTCATAATTGGACTTCCAAGAGACTTTTTACAAATGAATTGTTCTCTTTCTTTCTTCATGTGTGTATTGAAGTGATCCTATATGTGTCAAACGAGATTTATATTCCTTTTCATGTGTTTATTGAATATATAATTTTAATCTTATAATTTAAATATGATTTAGTTTAAGTATCAAATGAATTTATATTCCTTCCTTATGTGCTTATTGAATTTTATAGTTTAACTTCATAACTCAAATATGATGTAGCATAAGTGTCTAATGGGTTACTCTTTCTTGGTATTTTTTTTTTTCAAATAAGGCTATTTTATGTTATTTCCTTCTTCCTGGGTTTTAAAACTTAATCGAATTGTTAAAATACGCAATTCCTTGAATACTTAAATATATTCCGCAATTCTAGAATATAACTTCTACTTGATTAACAAAAAAAATCGAATAGGTAAGATACAAAATTTTTTGGATTCATGGCGAAACTTGTTTTAAACATTCGCTTTCGTAGGCCTAAGCATGGGTGAAGAGTTGTTCTTTCAACATCCGGTGGCCAGCCATATCATGGCGAATTTTTTAAAAGAAGGGAGATCGCCTTGAAACCCCCCTTCTTCCTCAACTCTTGACCAATGAGGTCCGAGTTCAAGACGAAGCGGTGACGTAGGAGTGGTTCTGTATTTAAGGACGCGCTAGATGCGTCTCTCGCTTCTTTTTTGCTTTTCTCGTCCTGGAGTGGTGTTTGGTGGTGCACGGCACTTGATCTTTGGGAGAAGCCGAAATGCTGCAGGCTTAACAGCCGTTTGGCAATCTAGCTGCATCCTTGAAATCAGCGCAGTCACGCGGCAGTGAGAGTAAAGAATGTTTGGTACAACATCGATGGACAATTCTAGTTAAGATATTTTTCTGGAGGTCTCGCTTCTCGAAGAGAGAGGGCAGGAATTTCCCGCAAGTAATGAGGTCGATTCGTGCTGCACTTAGTCGTGCGTTACCAACTTGTGGGACCTTCTTTTTTTTTTTTTTTCGCTCCTGTGAATTGCTGGAGACAGGGGTTCCTCTTTCTTGATTATTTGGAATGAATCTCTACGGAATCCGAGAAACGGCCCGGTGCTGAGTGCGTGTGAGGGAATATTACTTGGAGACCTATGCGCCACGCGCGCGGGTTTGGACGGGAAATACGCCATCTTCGTCATCCAGTTAGTGTGAGCCTAGTTCGTCATGCCTGAGGGAGCCTGATTCCCCTTCATTGATACCCATGAGGAAGACTACCTCTCGAATTGACAGTGTCCTGTGCGCTACGCGGTGGTGGTCTGGAAAAACACCATCCTTGACATCCATTTAGTGTGAGCCTAGTTCGTCATGCCTGAGGGAGCCTGATTGCCGATTACAGCTAAGTGTTATGTTCCTTTTTTTTTGCCTTTCCTTTCGTCAAGCATTTTGATACCCTTTTTAGGAGAAGGGAAAACTAAAACTCTTTTGATAATGCAAAAATGTTGAAGCTAGTGGGGTAGGGGATGAATAAATGTATTAATGTAGATTATCAAAAACTCATGGGATTTTAGTAAAGAATGTAACTGTGCTGTGGTGTATTTCATTATATATGTTAATCTAGATGATGTTTTCTTTTGATATTTCTGAATGCTTGTGTCAATTGTTCTAATGTGCTTAAATAATGAGGTTATTATGATTTTACATGGAGTCTGAGTCGCGTGAGAAAGGATTTGTGTGCAATTATTATTCTCATAGGGGATAGGTAAATTGATTGTAAAATTATTAAATCTAAAACCAGTTGATCTGATTCATTAGTGGATTTATAATGGGCTCTTTTATTTTCTTGCAAGTGGGTGTATTCAGATGGTGCTACATTTAGGATTTTGTTTTAGGACTATTGTGCAGAATAAAATAATTTTAAACATGGAAGAAGAAATTACAAGGAAAGGACTTTTGTGCAGAATAAATTAATCTAATCCATTGGAGAATTAAATGTAAAGAGAAAATTTCTGACAGTAGAATCCGTGACTCAGGCTTCATCCTGTGTAAATGCGAGTATGATTTTAGAAGTGAAATTCTAAATGAATTCAAACCGGTTGGGCGCCCTCCATTAATTGTCATTACTTGAACATTTACATGAATTTTTCTTGCCAATTTATGATGCAAACTCATTTCTATTTTCAATAAATATGTGTGTTTTAAGAAGTTGTTGTTATGTGTTCATTTTCACACAGGTTGCACATCTTTTAAATTACTGAAGGATCTGGTTAAATTTAAGAACCTAGAGTTATTGCGGCCATTGGTTTGAATTTCCTTTAAACTAGAAATCTAACTTGTGAGGTGTTTTTTAATTTATGATTGAGTAAAAATTCTATTTTTTATCTAAAAGCAATTTTAGCTAATGTAATCTAGTAACTTTAGATATTTTGTATTACAATTATTGAGAAGTTTCAATTGTCAGTTGAGTGAATGATCAAAAATTTAATTTAGAATGATTGCTGAAAATGAAAGCAGGTTAATCTATGGTAAATTGAATTATTTTGTATTTTCACTGTTCAGATAGTTAAAAGTAACTGACTAGGGAGTAAAGTAAAATTACAACAGATTTAATACCAAAGAACTATACGACTAAATTTGCTTCCCTGAAGTAAAATCACGACAAATGGAAGCTCTCTTCCAAAAAATGCAAGAAAAAATCGACCAACAAATGGCTGCAATGTTAGCTATGATTGAAAAGACTTCTGACTCTCTTCTTCAAAAGCTCCTCCAGATGTTCTCATGTGCTGAATCTCAATCCTCTTCCCCAAATCGCAGAAAAGTTGCTAATAAGTCTCATCTTGTTAATATGAACATTTCCAACTTGAGAAAAACGCTCGACAAGGGTGGGATGATTGCGTCCTCTTAGTCTGTGTTGGTGTTTTTTTGGGTTTTTTTTTTCTTTGCCCATGTCTTTCGTTCAGTGGAACTGTCATGGTTTAAAAAAAAAAAAAAACTGTGGCTCAAAGTTCCACCTTTTTCTACGGCCCAATTTTGGGTCTTTCAGGAAACTTTTTTTAAGCCAGAAGATTTTCTTACTTCGTCGAATATGAACTTTTTTTATTCATTTCATCACGGTCGCTCAGGAGGCGGCCTTCTTACAGGTTTCCCAAAAACGGCAGCTGCAAGAGTGATTCCCTCTCCTTTCGATTCTAATTCATCAACAGAAATGCTAACAGTAGAAATTTTCTATAAGCAACAATACTTTATAATTATTAACGTCTATGCCCTCCAGGGTTTTGATATAACTCAGGCGAGAATGTATTTTGAATCACTTAAAGCACCTAATTTTATTTTTGGAGATTTTAACTTGCACCATCCTATGTGGAAAGCAAATAGCTCAAACTCACTTAGCAATAATTTTGCAGACTGGCTCCAAATGTCGAACTTCCTTCTTCTAAAGTCCAATACTCCGACGCATATTTCACATACTGGTAGCCAATCCATCTTGGATCTATCAATCTGCACTGCTGATATCTTTCACCAAGTGAAAACCTTTGTCAACAAATCTTCTTTTGAAAGCGACCACAACCCGGTTATTACGGAATGGTCAAATATAAATTTTGCACCCCCGCAACATCAAATCAATAAACTGGTCCAATATAATGCAGCATACATCTGAAATCCTCTCCTCTACATTGCAAGACTTTTCAAACACCATGGCAAAGGTATCTAACTCTATCAAAAATAATACCACCACGACCCCCTTACCACATAATAATTTCCCACCCTGGTGGAATATAGAATGCCACAACTTCTTATTATTAAAAAAAAAAATTTAAAAATAAGGCACATAACGCTTACTCAATTGCAGCTTGGATTAAATACAAAAAATACTCGTCAAAATTACGAAGGACCATGAAAAAAGCCAGCAGAAATTACTGAGACTCCATTTGCAACATATCACGAAATACTCGGATGTTCTACTCCATGCTCAATAAAATTAGTAACCATGTTTCGCAAGATATCAATACTTCCAACCTGATTATCCACAACAATCGCATCATTTCGAATCTGCAATAGCAGACCAATCTTTTTGTTAATTTTTTCGCTCTTTGAATTCAACATGAGCCGATCCCACTTGACTATAATGGAGTCTATAACTCGAACCTTAACCACCCCATCCAAATTCAAGAAACTATCAAGGCGATCCAAACTACCAGAAACAGCACTCCAGGGGCAGACAACATTCCCGCCGCTTGGTTCAAAAGACTCCACAATCAGCAGGTTCAAGCTCTTACAGCCAGCTTTCAAGAAATCTTTATTACAACGAATATCCCGCAGCAATGGAAGCACTCATTAATAATTCCGATTCCAAAGCCATCCAAAGACAAAACCATAATCTCCTCCTATAGACCCATCGCACTCACCTCAGTCGGAGCGAAAATTTTCGAACGCATACTTACAAAACATATATCAACCTTCCTTCTTACTCAAAAAAAAATCCCACCTTTTGTCTATGGTTTTCTTCCACTACGTGATAATCAACTGGCCATCTATAAAATCCAGTCCAACATTTTAGAATCTCATCAACAAAAGGATTTTTTCATTGGTATTAATCTTGACATAAAAAGTGCCTACGACTCAGTTTATATTGATGGCCTCATCCAAAAATGTCTACACATTGGTATTACGGGCTACATCATTAAATTCATTCACCATTTTTTGCAAGACAGTGTTGCAGGTTCATTGGAGAAACCAGCTTTCGAAAACAAAAGTCACCCAGCGTAGCCTTGCACAAGGAAGCGTGCTTTCCCCCATCTTATTTGCAATATTTTTATTTGACTTTGCAGAAACCCTGGAAGAGGGAGTCCAAGTTTCTATTTTCGCAGATGATATTTTCATATACTGTTCGCACAACTCCCCCGATCATATTGTCAAAAAACTTCGACGTACAATGAATAATGTGTATCAGTGGTGCAAATACTGGAGGCTTAACATCTCGCCAGAAAAATGTGCAATCGTGGACCTTTCTAGAAGAAGAATGATGTCCCACCCTGACATATTTTACGCAGGAGTCCCCCTGCCATGGAAAACAGAAATAAAATACCTAGGTTTTATATTCTCGAAAACCAATCAAAATAACATAAACATCAAGTACCTCCACACTAAAGCCCGGCGAAAAATAAACGCCTTAAAATCGATCGCATATAAAACATATGGCCCAAGAACCAAGGACTTTATCTCCATTGCTAATAACAGTATCTGCAGCCTATTTTTTTTATAATTGCTCAACAATTAACAAGTGGTCGGCCACACATCTCAACATCTGTGACGTAATCCAGACAACTGCACTACGGACGGCTATGGGATTACCTATATGGACTCAGAACATAATTTTGCTGAAACTTGCAGCTCAAGAAACATTATTGGGGAAAATTAAACGACTTGCAACTCAATTTTTCTTAAAACATATAGCATATGGAGCACACTCACCACTATATAGGAACGATGGTACTCAATCAGTTAAACTGACAAATAAAGATTTGAGTGCACTTGATCAGATATTATCCGCCTTCAACATCGACATTAATCACATCATTAAATTCCCAATTACGTTGGACTGCCTCAATATAAAGTGTAAAATCCACCTACATTCTTTCCTATTTCAAGATAAATCATTACCAAAAACTACTATTGAATCTCTATTTGAAGACATTATTCGGACACACTTCTCCAATTTTTTCCTTATTGCAACAGATGCATCTAAATCTCCGCAGATCACTTCAATTGCTGCCACATCTAGCACGAACTCTTTTGCATATCGACTACAACATATTAACTCTATTTTTTCAGCAGAGACACTGGCTTTGTGTCAAGTGCTGGATGAACTGCCAAATGATGAAGACAACTTACTTCTTCTAACAGATAGTCTTTCGGTGCTGCAAGCACTCGCAAATTTATCGATTAAATCACATAAAATCATCTTGAGACTAGCTGCTAAGATCGCTACAAGAGATAAGTTTCACCAAAACATTGTCCTCCTTTGGACACCTGGGCATGCAGGTATCAAATGGAACGAAAAAGCCAACACTCTGGCTATATGTGTTTCAGAATCTGATCCCAACATACAATGGGTTACAGTTGAAGATATCATCACACAACTGAAAGTCCATTTAGGAAATCAAACTGACGCTACGTACCGAGGAAGTAAATACTACGCAACTCTTGGTGATATTCTGTCCATTCAAACCATAGCACCTTGGTTAAAAAACAGAAGAGAGGATATTATCATCGCCCGCATAATATCACGTATGATTATAACACCGGCATTGCTCCACAGATTTGGGCTAAATGACAATCCTCTTTGCTCAATGTGCAAATGCGACAACTCCATCGAACATATTCTACTCTACTGCCAGAAATATTCTCTCATCAGACAATCACTCTGTCACCACCTCCATATTAATCTCGTTGGAATCTCTACGTTTAAATCCTTCATCTCAATTATCTGCTCCTCTCAGCATGCCATTCGTGCACTCTTTTCATTGCTGAAATTTTTCGACATTTGCTGATTTTTTCTCCTTGTTCTGTTTTTGACTCCTTTGGTTACTTGGAGACGTAAGCTCTGACAGCTTTTAGTCTCAAAACTTTCTTAATTTCAAGTCAAGCCTTTCGCTCATTTCAATTGAAGCAAAACATTATTCTGACCTTTTTCCTTGAACTGTTTTTGACTCTATTGGATACTAAGAGACGAAAGCCCTGGAAGCTATAAGTCTCAAACCTTACAAAATTTCAAGTTCAAGTTCTATTTTTGTATGCAAGATACATGCAATACATTTTTTAAAAGTACAAACACAGCATAATTGTTTAAGTAGCTTAGTGGTTCATTGGTGTGAATCATTTTCAATCTCGCCTAGTGCTATAGGAGTGAAAATAAATGCCAAATTTTCTTTGCAGAAACAGTTAATCAAAATAGGACTCTTTCTTTACAAATGGAGATAATTTCTTTAATAATATACGATAGGAAGGAAATCTTTTATGGTTAGTGCAGAATACTTTTTTCCCTCCAAGATGTTAATGGTTTCCTCATTACCACTTTTTCAATTTCACTAAATTTATTGAAAACGTCTGTCTTGACATAATCAGAGGTATAGAACATTTCCTTTTTTCATTCAAATTATGATGTTATTTTTTAACTGGTCAAGAAAAAAGTTATCTTAAACTAATTTTTACAAAAAACTAAAAATTTTCTTTCAGTCCTTTTTTTCTTTCTATGTAGCCTCCAAATTATGAAGTATTCTGCTTTTAATTTCATGATTATGTGTATGTAGTACAACAAACACTTCATATGTGATCCATGGTAGTACTTTGAATTTTTAAAAATGTCTGAAAAGATCTTTCATAGCAATTTTTACTTTCTTTTAATCAAGATCTGTCCAAAGTGTTATTTTCATACACATCCCTGCTTTTGATGTTAGTGCAATAAAATAATTTACTGGAACTTTCTTAATATTAAAATTCAAAGTACTGGTAAAAAGCCCCAAAGGGTAATTTTTGCTATGAAGTAAATGACTTAATTAAAACAGTAACAGAGCAACAAGAAGATGCATTTTGTAATCCACAGCAGTCAAAATATATTTGAATTTCAATTTTAAGTCCAATAGCAGCTCTGCACCAACCTTCCAGTCATACAGAATTAACATCTATTACTTATAAAAGTCAATGTTTCTGTGTGTACGATGTCCAGACGAATCTATCACACTTATAGCCATGAAATTTGGCACACAGGTAGTCGTAATGGTGACTCAATGCACCTCGAAGCCAGAATTTTAAAATTTAATCTAGAAAATTTTTTATTTAATGTTTGGTGCTGTTTTGGGTCATTTTTGGCACATTTATGGTTGTAGTATCTTTTCTAATGATCGTTGAAAAACAATCAATGCGCCATTGGATAGAACAAACAATTTTCGTTCTAATGAAGTTTGTTTTGAATTTCTAACGCAATTTACTGAATTTTGAATTTTTTTTAAATAATAGTCACTTTTATGGTAATTTTTGATAAGGATTTTTCTAAATTCTTGCGTCTGATGTTCTAACAACTCTATAATTTTCATTCTTTTTCAGCTTATAACCCAAACGTTTGTGTCGGATTTAAAACAAGAACCATTAAAATACCTTTCCCCATTTTCTTTAAATTAATTGTTTCTTGATCAGTTCAAACAGTTTTTTTACAAGCCAGCGTTCTCAGCAAGACATTCTCTGGAACAAGTTAACTTTCCCATCATGCATTGTCACAATCTCAATGGCTGGTGCGTGACCTTCATCGCAGCAAGTGACATCATATACTATCGCGTTCTTCTTGGAGAAGATACATTAACTGAATGAATTTGATAATTATTTTCAGCAGTGTCTTAAAATGTTTCGTTGTCTCGCATATTTCGCATGCTGGTTTGTCGCATTTATTAATATTGTTTTGGATTAAAAACTCGGTACTGTTTTCCTAAATTCAAATAATGCGTAACTTTTGTTTTTAATTTTTTTCTAAACTTTTTCATGCCATTTGTGGGTGGGTTTTTTTCTTTCTTCATTTTGTTGAAGTCACGATAGCACGGGCATTGCCGTGCGCGTATTGCTAGTTTTAAATAATTCATGCATTGCAATATTATATCGAGGAAAAGATTTCTCAAATTTTACTGACAGACAAAAATAAAGTCATATTTGAAAGCTAATTCTTGTTACAATGCACTGAAAAATTGCAAATGCTTGATGATCAAAATAGCCCTTATGTGTTTTAATTAACATCATTTGAAAAGATATTTGTATTAATTTTAGTTCAAAATACAGAAAATTGTTTCATTTACCATATCTTCTACATTGGTAGAAGTTAATTAGTACTCAATACTAAAATATACAGAAGTATCTATTTTAACCAGTAGGTAATTAATGGTAGAATTCATTCCATTTCTCCATTTCTATTATACAGGGATGAGATTGTCAAAAAAGCAAAAAGACTGAAATCATACGCGAGCAAAAAATTTGTACCATAATTTATACGTGAAAGATGTTTTAAGAAATAAAACACATCAGAACATGCAACACGATGAAAATATTATACTATAATAATTAATAACTTAATTATTTATAATTCAGTATGTACAAATAAGAAAAAGAATATTAAATTATTATTAAATCATTTACATTAAAAGTTAACAAACAAGTTTAACACATCATCAGGGGCATCAGAAAATACAAAATCAAGCATTAAAACATATTTACCAACTGTACATCACTGAGATGAAACATTACATTCACCCAACAGAAGTCTGAGAAGAATTATATTTAATAGCCTTTTGATAAAAGTTAGCTAAAAAAATAAATAAAAATAAGGACAAATAATTTCTTTTGCTTCATGCAATTGTGTAAAGTATATTAGCTCTTTATAAATTATAATAATGTATCATATACTGAATTCTGTTTTATTTCTTTTATTTTTATACATTTTTGCAAAAGTAACAGAACAATGATTTTGTACCTTATAAAGTGAGAGGGGTCCAGAAATTGTACAGTTACAATGGCAAATTCATTTAGCATTATTGTTATTTGAAACATTTCCTTAATTGTTAAAGAAGTGGTTTTCTTTCGTTTTTTTATTTGTGTGACTTTTGTTGGTAACACATCTCCATTAACACGCTTCATCCCTTGTTTTGGAGGGCTCCTATCTTTGACAGATTTTTCTTCAATAAAGGATGTGTTTGTACCCTCTGCAAGTTTATTTTCAGTAGAGGCTAAAGTTTTTGCACAGTCTTCATTAGTATCTCTTTGTTTAATTACTGGCATAGTTGTCGGGACTACATTATCTCTAGAATGCCTAGGTAAATCGTAGGATTTATTTTGAGAAGATTTTTTTTATGTCTTATTCTCTGATTTTTGGGGCATTTGCACATAGCTTTTTAGCTACCTCTTTTGACAGGAGTTTTTCTTTTTTGATGTAGTTTATTTATTTGTTTTTGTTAAATTTTTTTTATTTCTTCATCTTGGTACGCCCTACAAGATGGCCTTAAGTTTTAACTAATTTTTTTTTCAACATGCTCATGCAAAAAAATCTTTTTTTTGCAAAATATGCCACAGAGGTTTTGTTTTCTGCAAAAAGGTGCTAATTAATACTTTGAATGGAACAGAATATGTTGGAATGTTCATCGTTTTAGAGCTTGCTGATATAATGTTGATTCGTCAGTAGAAGATGAATCAGCTAGTTTCCTAGCCAGTGGAGTTAAGCCGTGTGGTCGAGCATATTTTCCCAAAATTTTCTTTCAAAAACGGAAGATATAAAGGTTTCATTTCTTTGTGTAAAAGCGGAATTTTTGGAAGAAAAAGAAAATTTTTGCGGCGAGGGAGGGAAAAAAAAAAAAAAAAAAAAAAAACCGGAAATCCGGAGGCGGGGGGAACGGAATTTTGAGAGAAAAAAAAAGCGAAATTTCTCCAAAATAACAAAAAAGCGGAAGAATCTCATCCCTGTTAAATTATAAATAAAAATTATACATTTGAATTTGTGATTTTCTTCTGGAAAGGTTTCTACAGGTAAAATTTGAAAAATTATAATTTTTCAATATAAATTATTCTGGTGTTACATTTTGTCTGCATAAATAATTTACATGGATAAAGAAAAAAAAAATATTTATGCCTTCATATCATGTTAAAAAATAAGTTTTAAACATCTGTTAAAACTTTTTATGCAAAATGCAGTGGTAAAATACTCCATGTTCAATTATTTTAACCCAAAGCACAGAAATGGGGTCTTTTTGATCCCACCCTTTATCTTCTTTTAAAAAATTCTGGGAATTTTTAAAAGATTGCCCCTGTTACTTTCTGTACCTTCAGAGGGGAGCTTA
The DNA here is from genome assembly GCA_013235015.1 of Araneus ventricosus. Taxonomy (NCBI): domain Eukaryota; kingdom Metazoa; phylum Arthropoda; class Arachnida; order Araneae; family Araneidae; genus Araneus; species Araneus ventricosus. Next base: position 2,018,570 of record BGPR01000020.1, on the reverse strand, counting down.
GAAGGTGATAAGAGCTGCAGTAACTGGTGAAATGGGGTTTCTCCCTTTTTACTAGGGGGCTTGGGGTCAAATTGACCCATACGTGTGCTTGCGTTTCGAATTCATTTAATGTTATTCCTATGACAGTGTACGAACATGTACAGCATAGAAGAAAAGAATACAGAAAAGATATGGAATAACAGATACAAGTTCAACTTTCCTTTTTCGTATTAAAAATCAGAAGTTATTAATTTAATACAACTTAAATACAAGTTATTTGTACAAAAAATATTCTTATACCTTGGCCATATTTTATTTTTGTACAAATAGCAAATGAAATACGGAGTAAGTATCTAACAGTTTAGGGTCAAATTGACCCTGCGGCGCGTGCTAATGTTGTTCCAAAAATAAGTGCATGTGCTGAAGGGTTAAGACATTTAATAATTTTCTTTTCCAATAGAAATTTTACAATAATTCTTAAGATAGAATGCAAGGTAAAAGTTAAGTTTACGGTGCACAGCCGTTCCTCCTCATTTAGGATCCCCAACTTTTTGTCGCTAAGAGCAAGATGGCTTGGCGATGTGAGAACATTTGTTTTGGGTATGCAGTGAGCAGGGTTGCGGTGATTTAAATCAGTTGATTAAAATCACTGATTTAAATCACTTTATTTTAAATATCAAGTTATTCTGCTTTAATGAAATAAAATTGTTCATGTATCTTTAGTGATTTTAAAGTATTTTTAAATGTATCTTTTAAAGAAAGAATATATAGAACATAGAAAAATATTTTATTGAATTGATGTAACTAGAGTACTTTCCGTATCTTTATTTTTGAGAACACAAGCAAATTAGATTCTAACCCTTTGTGGCGCAACGCAATAATTTTTTCAAAATATGATGAGAAAACATCTTGAATGGCTTTAGTTTATTGTCTAGACATAGAATCTACAAAAAAAAAGTTTTTAAAAAACTTACTTCATTCCGAGGGAGGGGGTCGTCCCCCTTTCGGGTCACACCCTTAGATACAGCCACCTTGATACACTCAAAAATTATTGTTGAATATTACAGAAGTTATAAATTAAAACTTCAAGAATATTGGAGCAAAATTTTCGAGTTACTTTGCTAAAATTGTTAAACGTCCAGAACTGAAAAATTTCTTATCTCCGAGTCAAAGAATTTTCCCAAACTTTATCTCTAATAATTCCTATTCCGAAACAAAATTTCATAAGACTGCTATATACATTCTAAAAGGAGTACTATTAGCCCTATCCTAAACCTATTATTTTCCATTTATAGTTGAATGTAACGGTTCAAAGCGAGTGAAATTAGGTGTGCCATTAATTGGCACACTTCACTGCAAAGGGTTAAATAAATCTCTAATGAGCAACACAATAAAATGCAAAGTATGAGATGCTCCTTTTTTATAAAATAAAATAAATATTGTGAAAGGATCATGTTTACAAAGAAAGAACATAGTAAAATGCAGTGAGTTTCATTTTAATACTGGAGAAAACTAATAGTGTTGGGGACAACAAAGTTTTTATATTGCAGTAATGTGCAAATGTAAGATAATTAAGTAATGCATATAAATGTTCCAAAAGAAATACAAACATCTACATAGTGCAATTTAAACTATGATCTATACTTATAAAAGGCAATGTTTGTGAGCATGTGCGCAATGTCCAGACAAATCTATCACACTTACAGTCATGAAATTTGGCACACAGGTAGTCCTGATGGGGACTCAATGCACCTCGAAGCCTGAATTTTAAAATTTTATCTAGAAAATTTTTTATTTAATGTTTTGGGTGAAAAAGATTAGGATTAGAGAAAGCTTCAAAACTTGTGTTTGTAATGAAACAAATGAACAGTTGAGTGTAAAATTCTCCAATATTCTAACATACAATAATATATCTATAGTCAAGAAATGACAATTTTTTATATTTTTCCTTAATAAAATTCTTATATTTCAAAAGTATATTATTTTTATATTTTAGTTCACAAATATTTTTTAAATAGTTGTTACATTTTTAAATTAAATTTTTTAATTTGTTTTTTTAAAAAGGAAGTACAGCTTAATGACTGGTATGTTGTTATTTATTTATTTATATATATATATAATTCTATAACTGTAGGGCTCATTGTCTAATATACAAATGTTAAATATATATATGTAGTTTTAAAAAAATCATTAAAATCAAAAAAATCTTGAGTTAAATAAAAAAAATCCAATTTAAATCAAATAAATCGATTTTTTTGAAAAAAATAAAAAAAAATCAACAACCCTGGCAGTGAGTATTTTATTGTTGCCTTGCGGATGCAATGCCTGCAGCATCTTAAGTGGGTTCAGGGCAAATATTTTTAACAAAAAAAAAAAAAACCCATCAGCGACTTCGCTTTCAAAGCGGGAAAATAGTAGCTTCGCTTTTTCATTGAATGTTATGAATCTAGGTTTTTTTTAAAAAAATTCCAAATACGAGAATTTCAATTCCAAACAAAGTTTTATTCAGATTCGAAGAAATCGACTAATGATATTGTAAATAGCACATACTTGACCAATAAAATCGAAACGCTGAAGAGCGAAATAAAAATATAATGATTCCTGCCCGAACAAGACACAAATAAGAACATTCCTGCACAACCAAAACAAATGTTCTGACGTGGCCAGTCTGTTTTCTGTTTGGCGGCAAGGAATTGGCGAGCTAAAGCGAAGAGAAAGGGCTTTGCACCATAAACTTTACTTTAACCAAATGCAATTGGAAAGCATAATAAATCAAGTTAAAGATTTATTATTTTTTATGTTTAGAGTTCATTACTTTTTTTCAGTAATATATAATAGATGACAAATTTAACCTAAACTCATGAATTCAGTCAGTGTAAAATATTAAGTTCAAGGTCTAAAGGAAAAAATACACAACTTGAAAAAAAAAAAAACTTGTATTATTTTGGAAAGTGCATATATTAAAATTTAATACATACTAATTATGAAGAATACCTTATAAAATTTCAGTAACATTGAAATAAAATATAAAAAAAATTGTTCCACAAAACTACCAAATTTACTTAAGGAAAAAATTTCACTGTTTACTGTTGTTTGCCATTGTCAGATTGAACACTGCATCTGATTATGATCTATGGTTTCAATTTATTAGAATTTTACCGTCAGTATATCACAGAATTTCACTCTGTTTTCGAAAAAATCTCTTAGTGAGATTATAGATAAAAACTTATTTCTATCAGCACATGTACTCTGTCCTGACTTGATAAAATTATCAGGTGACAATGGCGGTTTCAAAATAACAAACCAATAATAATAAAGCAAAGTTAACTAATTTCTAAAAAGTATTCTACTAGTAAATTTACTTAAAATTTATCATCAGCTCTTAAAAGTTAATGTATATTAGACAAACTCTAATTATATAAACAACAAAATTGATTCTTGTTTGATATTACTGCAAAAATAACCTTTAATACATCAAAGAATGATATTAAATAAAGCGGAATTCAATATATCTTAACTTATAAATCAGAAGTAATAAATAAAAATCACACAAATTTCACTGCTCTAATTAAAAAACCAGAAGCAAATCAATCAAAATCAATTATATTCTTGAAAACTGTCACCCGATCGTAGCGAAGTAAACAAACAAACGTTATGGCAGGTCCTAGGAAGATGCATAGAACCGTCAATTTTTGGTTGGCGCGGTCATTTTGTAACTGTCATGTGACCATGAATTGACCCCATTTTCAAATTAATGAAATGTTCATTCTTTCTGCTTCAAAATTCCCAAAGACTGCAATATTTCAGCAAAATAATACCATGCACTCAAGCAACACAAAAAAAAGGTATTCCTAAAATAAAAAAATAAGAAGAAAAATTAAAAGAAAAATACAAACAAGGAATAAACTTACTTGACTGCCAGTAACAATTGACTGAAAACCTGAGCCACAAAGTCTATTTACAGTTAAACATGGAACAGATTGTGGCACTCCAGCATGCAAAGCAATATGACGAGCAATGTAAGGGCCATCTCTAGAACTAGCCTGAAAAATTGTATTACTTCAATGTACAGTCAAATGTTTCTTTAAACAACTTGCTAAGAATAAAAAACGATCCCTTTAAATACAAATTTTGTATTTTCAAAAAATAAATAATAAAGCTAAATAATAAAGATGTGTGGCATCTGGCAGTATCTCGAGTTGTAATTGCATGCAGATCGGATCCACCCTCTTTGTGATGTCACATATCAACCAATAGCGAGCAGCTTGTTGGAGTACTTAAAGACTATGATTACTTCTGTTCACTATCTTCTTTTTTGTATCATCTCACAGCTAGCGGGTTTAATGATGTTATGATTTAATTTAGGATTTTAATTCAGTTGTTATTCTATTAAATTTGCTATTTTGTTATGAAGTAGTATTTCTTTCACTGTGTCACTAGCTCTGTTTCTTGCAATGGAGTACTTCTGATATATATGTGGAATCATGCATGATAAGTTGAGAAGCTGAGTAGTGTAGTATTGTACTAGTTAACATGAAGCACTTAAGTGTCAATTGTTCTACGTATATAATACCTCAGCGACTAGCCCATTAAATCTCACCTCTACACATTCCTTTAAGTTAACTCCCCCCCAAGATCATTAGCGACCAGTAACTTTTTTCCCATGCCATGGGTCACTGAACAGAGCAGGCATCTCAGCGGGAAGTCCAGCCTGTCAACAATGGACATCTCGTTAAAACGCCGACAAAGAGAGCCAGGAAGTCCAGCCTGTCAACAACGGACATCTCGTTAAAACGCCAACAAAGAGAGCCGGGAGTCCAGCCTGTCACCGACGAACCACTCGTTAGTGGAAGTGATTGATAGGGTCATTTAGCTCCAGCCTGAGAACCCGCTTGTGACAGGAAAAGGACCAAGAGATAAGGAACCAATAATGGCTCGCTGAAATAGACTCCATCTACAAAATTGACGAGGATTCGTGGAGAGGCTTTTTGACCGCTCCCCCAGTGGGAGGGAGATGAGGGTTAAAAAGAAAGAGAGATTTTAGAAGAGGACAGAAATGAACAAGGGCTTGTTTTTCTTTAGTGATGAGATTTCAGTCCTCGGTCTCTCATTGTCAAGTCTGGTCGACAGAAGACCTACATCATTCATTTAGGCCACTCGTAGAAGTGGGCCTGTTTTGGTTGTGTGACAGAGTAGGCTGAAGGAAGCCAGAACTGTAAGCAATTATTCCATAATTTTCTTATATTTAACCAAGAACATTGTTAAATAAAACTCTTGCATGCACGTGCTAATAAAGAAATAGTATTTCTTGGCTCTGGACCTTCCCCCCCAGAGTCCTTAGCTGTCAAACACGTTACAATTCCTTTAAGTTAACTTGATCTTGACATAGGCCTAGTAGTTACAGATGATGTTTGCAAGAAAGCAACAAATTCCTCATTGAACTTATTTTGAAGATAGCTTTAAATGTCAAAAATAATTTTAAAAAAAAATTAAGAGGAGCCTTTTGTTGTTGCAATTATTTTATAATATCATAAAGTAGTAATGCCAGTAAAACATTCGTAGTTTTTTAATTATACATTAGATAAGCTTGGAATTGGTTTATCAACAATATAAGTAAGGCTAAAGCCACCATTGCAAAAAAGAAAATAAAAACTGGATGAACAATGATTCAATAGAAAACTAAAACCTGTAACTGTCTCTGTAATATAATGATAACAATTCTGCAAAATTCTTAATATTGTAATATTTCTGTAATATTAATTGTTAATTTTTTCTAATTCTTAATATTTATATTCTTATTTCAGATATAAATGTCACAAATTCAGAAATATTATCACTATATTGTTGACATCCATGAGTACTTAAGTTGATATAGATCCATTGGCAACATGATGTAGTGAGCTGTAAAATGTTGAGTCTAGTCAACTTTACTTTTACAATTTGTTCTTGATAAGAAATAAAAACTAGGTCAATTTGATATCAAAATAGAATAATAAAACATTATATTCAAAGTACAAGTATTTCTATGCATCAACACATCCATTTTTTATATTTTCAGTTTTTCTAATAAATAGTTATCCAACTTAGAGATTGTTTTGAAGAACAGGGGTTTTTCCAAAAGAGAAAAAATTAAAAAAAAATATCACCAAATAAGTTCAATAAATTTAATTTACAATAACTTTTAAAAGAAAATTCAACAAGCAACAAATAATTTGAGACAGTTATATAATGCTGAAAAAAAAAAAAAAAAAAATAGAATGATCACTCAATTTTTTGAAGAAATATATATATATATATATTCTGATCATCTTTTTTGAGAAAAATTAAAATGAATGTTTCAATGTACTACTACAAACATAAGACACTAGAAAATTTGGCTTACAAAATAAATTTATCCAGTTTAATGGACAAAAGGCTATCTCAAGCACATGTGGATATTTCATAAGTTTGAATATTTGGGAGTAAAAATTTAAAATGAATTGTCTTTCTTAGAAATTCATGTGACATCAATAGGGTGACCGGTCTAGCCAAACAGCTAAAATGGATAAACATCAGATTGGTATGTAATTTACAAGCAAATCTAGTAAAATCTAAGGCAATATTTCCCACTTCTCCATAACAGCATTCTCTAGCTCTCGAATTGCAAGAGATAGCCTTGACTGAGCAGCAACCTGTCTCCCTACAACATCTCATACAAGCTGTATTAGATCAGATGAGTATGCTGGTCACTCCACATTCTAAATATCTCTTGCTCCAAAAGTCAGTCTTCCACAAGACGAGCTCCGAGACATCAAGCGTTGTCATTCATTAAAATTATTGCATATTGCCAATGGCTCCACTACATGATAACAAAAAATTCAAGAATCTCACCCTATACTTTCTACCTGTCAAATTGCCATTTCAGATGATATATAGGTCTGTATGCCAACATATACTTATTTCAGGCTAATCCTTCAGCTCATTGCCTCAATTTTGGGAACTTTCATGCTTAAAATTAGGATTATTCCTCATACCATGTTCTCTTTACATGCAGATGCAATGATAACTGGCTCCAAACAGAATCTCAACTTACCTATTAAGATAACTTGATACCACTCTGTGCAACCTCAAATGTGTGGTTCTTATGCCCAGTTTCTGCCCACCCATGATGTCTTGAGGGGGAAACAAACAAAAGGTCTACATGCAAACAATCCATACTGATGAAGGCATTTTTGTTCAGTTAGTATCAACATGTCTCATCTTGTGGTACAGAAAAGCTCCCTTTGCAGATAAGTGGCATTTCTTTTTCTGTATTGACAGGCAGTTATAGTCAGACAACAATCTTCAGCTCAGCTCAGCTCATCTCTAGTAGTTCAAAATTGGTTCCAAAGACAAAAAGGTTTGTGATGCAAACCTTATCAGCTGACCAATTTTTCACCAGCTATTTATTTTGGGAAATCATGACAATGAGGAATTGTCTAAAATTGTCTTACAAAAAGTATTCCAAAAAACCTTATGTTGCACAATGCAAACAGCAAAATCTGGGATTCTCAGTCAATTGGCAGATTTCTCAATTTCGGAAAATTAAGTATTTTGACGTCACTGATGTTATTTTGCATAAGAATCATCTTCCAAAGTCTTAGAAGCACTACATAAGAAATCTGAAGATTTTAATTAGATGAGAATAATGTAGGGAAACAGGATATTTTTTCAATTTTTTTTTAGCAGTGTATCTTAAAATAGTTTAGAAACTTTAGTTCACGGAATAATAAAAGAACATCTTTAGCAATTTAAAAATAATTCATTTTTAAATCATGCTATTTCAAAATCTATTTCAATTCACATTGGCTCAGGATTATCTTAATTCTTCTTTAGATGACAACATTATATGAAGCTTGGTGATTCAGAGGCATCAACATTTAAAAACATTTACTAAAATGAAAGCAAAATTACTTTTAACAAAACAAGTGGCAAAGGAAATTTTTTAAAAATTCAGTGACAAAAGTTTTAAAACATGATTCCTAAATTTTAACCCCATTCATATAACACCCAACAGAATAAATTTACCTTTGTCAATATTAGAAATAATTAAGAATTCCGAATAAATGTGCAGCAAATTAGCTGTCAAAAAAAATTTAAACCATGAGGATATATTCATTGAATATGCTATGTTGACTAAAGCCAATTATTTTAGGAAGCAATACTTATATTAGGGTCAGGTAGGGTAAAATGGATAGAAAATGCCCTACTTTTAGCTTTTCACTTAAAAAGTGTTGTCAAAATATTACTTTTTAAAACCTTTTTTTCTACACATTACACATCTTAAGAGCAAAATTAAGTAAGTTTCATTAGTAATTTGATATATATATATATGTTTACTGGGAGACAGTTTTTTAACCATATATTTTGTATACCCATTTTACCCCATCCAGGTGAAAATGGGTATACTGTGGGGTAAAATGGGTATGCAAATCTGATACAGAAGCAAATGTTAGAAAAAAAATTATTTGTTGCAGTACAGTGATATAATAACAGTAAAAGTCAGATTTAAATAATTTTTTTATTAATTTATTTTAAAAAGCTCAAATTATTCAGTAAATTTGGCAAAAAATAAAAAAAGGGGTTCCCCCCAACATATCTATATATATAAAATGCTAAGGCGGAAAAGGATGTGGCGGAAAAAGGGGGTTAATTTCTCTTTTGCCAATGGCAACGTCTGTCACCAAACAAAACCGGAAGTCCACCATGTTAGGCATAACGCCATAGGAATAGCCTGTTACTAGATAAAGTGGTTTGGTTTGAGAGGCAGTGAATTGAGAGGTCTACCTCTTGCGCTTTTGTCGTCTTTGCGTTTTTTTTCTTACGTAAAATATCTTTTTCCTTTTCTTATTTTGTGTTTTGCAGAAGACAGGTAAGCTTCACTGTCCATTTGTTGTTTACTGGTTTATTATCCTGTTGGAAAAACGTATTCAAGTTTTGAAATTTCAACTATTGACGATGACATTTGTATGAATACAGCCACTCCAGAAAACATGGGTTCCGTTGTGAACAATATCTATTTTAAAAGCAATAAAAATGTCAACGAACTTGTTATCCGTGCTGGCCAAAAAGACTTTAATGAAATAAACGTCATAATTTCGAACACCGACAGGAACAAGAAGATACCTCAGTTGAACCCATTCCTAGTTCAAGCTTTTGTTAAAAAAGCCGTTAATCGCCATGAAAACATTGATAATATGAAATACACTAGGCAAGGAAAAATTATGTTTACTACCAAGGATCCCATCTGCGCTGTCCAACTTCTATCATTGACTAAATTCATGGAAATAGATGTCACCATGAATATCATATGGGAGAATTTATGTTCTAGATTTTTGATATTCCAGTTAACACGCAATTGGAGGAGTTAGCTGAAGAAATACAGGCCAAAAATAACCTTGACGTCGTCGAGATGAGGAGATTTCTCAAACAAAACTCGTCGAAACAAACGTCTCCGGTATTGATAACAGTCTTAGGAACAACTATCCCCGATGCAATCAAAATTTGGTTCATTAATCAAAAAATTCAACATTTTATTGATCGCCCTCGACAGTGCACAAAATGCCACTCTCTCGCACACCCTTCACGAACATGTGACAAAGATAACGTATGTTCCCGTTGCAGTGAAATACATACTGGACCTTGCCAGGGTCCCGAAAAATGTATTAACTGTACTGGTCCACATGATGCGAAATCGAACCTATGCCCGGCTTACATAAGAGAAAAAAAAGTATTAGAACTCAAATACCGGAATCATATTACTACTGGAGAAGCTAGAAGACTGATTCAATCGCAAAATATGAACTACTCGGAGACTGTCAAAGTTTTGCCAGCTTCTGCCGAGCTACAAGAAACAGTCACATCAAAATTTGAGGCGCTCATTCAATCTGTAAACGAAAAATTTGAACGCCTCCTTGAAGCTGTCAACGAAAAATTGGAAACACAGACCGCAACTTTTGCGAATATGTTGCATACAACCATTGAATCAATCATGCAAAACATGTACAAAATAATCGTTCAAAGTCTAGAGACAAACACTTCGCCTACTCGCAAAAAAAGGCTTCCAAAGAATTTAGATCTTAGTTCAAGCCTTCCCATGCAATGGGGTGCAGTTGGCAAGAACGCTTAAGTCAATTTGTCGGCCATTTTCCCTTTTTTTTCCTTCCCAAAAGCATTGGGTCAATTTTTTTCTGCCTTGCTACTTTAAAGTTTTTCCTTTGCAATGCTTTCAAGTTGTTTTTTCAAGAATTGGAGTTTTCTGCTTCTTTTCAATTACTCAGTTTGTTTTTTAATCAAATGTGGACTTTTATGTGTGTTGTTGAGATTTCCTTGCCATTTTTCCCTTTGTTGTCGCTGTAACTTTTTTGTCTTTGTCCTTTCAGGTGTGCTTACAGCAGGTTTCTTGTAAATTTTTCATGTCATTCGTACAGTGGAATTGTCGGAGTCTTAATAATAAAAGGATCTGGCTTCATCAACCACCTTTTTCTACTGCAAACTTTTGGATCTTCCAGGAAACCTTTTTTAAAGCGGACGATAATTTGTCTCACCCTAATAAAATCTTTTTTCGTACTCATCGAAGCAACAGATTTGGTGGCGGTTTACTCATAGGTATTCCCAAAAACATATCAGGTAGAGTGATTCATTCCATCGACAATGATCCCAATCTGGAAGTCTTGGCTGTAGAAATCCATTCTAAAAATCTAAACTTCAACATCATTAACATTTATGCACCTCATGGTTTCAACATTGCATCCATTAAACATTTCCTCGACTTCCTTAGCATCCCGACTTTCATTTTTGGAGATTTCAACCTCCATCATCCCCTTTGGGGGGGACATTCACAGTCATCGCTCAGTGAAAGCTTTGTTGATTGGCTTAATAATTCAGATTTTTCCATGCTTAACACCTCTGCTCCAACTCATATTTCTAATCCTCATACTTCATCGATCATTGACCTAACTTTGTGCTCGGCTTCGATTTACAATGAAATAGATTGTTACGTTTTTGACTGTACTTTTGAAAGCGATCATATCCCCATCGTAATTTCCTGGTCAAAATTTCAGAACACAACCCATTCTATTAAAACTATAATCTGGAAACCAATCATTACAAAATCAATTGAAATTTTTAATACAACAAGCCAACCTAACATTGATTTGATAACAGATCAAATTTCAAGAACCATCAGTGCCCATACATCAAACAAAATTCTAGTTGATAAAGATTATCCACCTTGGTGGAATGCCGCTTGTCATAACTTTAGTCATCTGAAAAAACTCGCTTGGAATAAAGCCAGACGAAATATTGCGACTACAGAGTGGATTAAATACAAGAAATACAGAAGTAAGTTTAAATTTCATTTCAAAAAAGCCAAAGAAAATTACTGGGATAACATCAGCAAAATTTCTCGAAACCCACATATGTTTTTCAAAATACTGAACAAATTATCAAGTCATACAAATCCTAATGTTAAAAATCACGAGATCATTTTTCATAACAATAGGTATGAAACCAACCCCATGAAGCAGAGCAACTTATTCGCCAATCAATTTTCAAGTTATTCTCATGAAGTACAGCCTATTCCCTTGGATTATAGCACTGAAAATGAATTTTTGAATAAAAATATAAAATTTTGGGAGCTCAAAAGAGCAATTAGTAAGACAAAAAAACTCCACTCCAGGTGCAGATAACATTCCATCAATCTGGTTCAAAAAACTTGATGATGCTTCCCTTTTAAAAATCCTGGGTATGTTGCAACAACAATTTGATTCTTCTGTTCTTCCCAAAGCCTGGAAACACATGATCATTATCCCAATTCCTAAACCCAATAAAGATAAAACTAAAGTAACTTCATACAGACCAATAGCCCTTACTTCTGTAAAATCTTCGAGCGTATTTTAGCGCATCGTATAACCCATTTCCTCACTAGTCAGAAAAAGTTGAACCCAAACCAACATGGATTCCTCCCTTTTAGAGACAACCATACGGCTATCTATAAAATTTATTCAGCGATTTCTGAGGCCCGGAAAAACAAGAAATTTTTTGTTGCTGTCAGCCTGGACATTAAAAGTGCTTATGATTCTGTGCATGTTGATGATCTCATTCTCAAATGCCTTCAATTAGGTATATCTGGTAAAGTCACTAAATGGATGCACCACTTCTTACAGGAACGGTCTTTCCAGATTAAATGGCGAAACTTTCTTTCAAATCCAAAAATCAGTTTTAAAGGCTTACCACAAGGATCCGTGCTTTCACCCATTCTTTATGTAATTTTTATGAATGACTTTTTCGAAACCCTGGATAATAATGTAGAATGTTCAATTTTTGCTGATGATATTTTTGTTTATTGCTCCCACCACTCTTTAACCTATATCCAAACTAAAATTCAGAATACTCTGGAACTTATTTATAAATGGTGCTGTTGTTGGAAATTAACTATCTGTCCGGAAAAAAGCGCAATAATTGAATTGTCAAACAAACAGGTCACCTCCTTTCCGCGAATAACTTATGCTGGTATTCCACTTCCATGGAGTGAATCAATCAAATACCTTGGAATCCAGTTCTCAAAATATAATCAAAATGGACATATTCTCAGAAGTTTACGAAATAAAGCGCTTAAGAAAATTAATGGTCTTAAGATGCTTGGTTATAAAAGAAATGGTCCTAGAACCAAACATTTAATCACAATTACTAATAACAGTATCCTTAGCCTTTTTTTCTATAGTTCTCCACTCATTAACAAATTTTCAGACACTCACCTCAAAGCTTGCAATGTCATACAAACCACAGCCCTTAGAATAGACCTTGGAGTTCCAATTTGGACGCCTAATGTTATCTTGCTAAAGCTAGCAGGGCAGGAAATACTGTCGGGAAAAATTAAGCGGTTAGCGATGCAATTTTTTATTAAACAAATCGCGACTCAACCCTTTTCTGCATTATTCCATACCCCTGGTAGAATTTACTCACAGCTGGTTGAAAAAGATGCAGAGTCTCTCCGAATCACTTTTCGCAACCTCAGTTGCATTCCAGACCATATAATTTCTCTTCCCATTTTTCCTCACTCCAACCCAAACATATGTGAAATTTTTCTTAAAGACTTTTATTTTCAAAACAAAGAACTTCCTTCTTCATTAATCTCTTCTGATTTCAACGAATGCATCCAAAGATTTTTCCCAAATCATTTTATCATCGCCACTGACGGTTCTAAATCTCACTGTCACACCTCCATTGCGGGTTTTTCTTGTTTACAGCAATTTTGCTATCGTATTCAACCTCTAAATTCTGTTTTTACTGCTGAAGTCTTAGCGATATGCCAAGCATTGGATGAACTCGTTATTCCGGAAACAGATATTCTAATCCTGTCAGACAGTCTTTCATCTCTGAAAAACTTATCTTTCCACTCCCCCAAAGTCATACAGCGTCTGGCTGCAAAAATCCATATCCGGAAAAATCTTAATCAAAAAATTGCACTTTTGTGGGTTCCTGGACATTCTGGGGTTTCTTGGAATGAAAAGGCAGACTCTATCGCAAAGCAAGTATCAGATTTTTCACCTTATATAGATTGGATTGCCTCAGAAGACATCTTTTCCCACCTTAAAAAGCAATCATTACAAATAACTGAAGAAAACTACCATAAAAGTAAATATCAATTATTGATTGGAAACATCCCGGACATCCTAACCATTTCTAAATGGACTGGTAACCGAGTACAAGATAGATTAATTGCTCGCATTATTAGCAAAACTATTACAACCCCAGGTCTTCTTTCTAGATTCAGCCTCCACCCCGACCCTTTGTGCAGAGTATGCAACAAAATAAATGACATCTCTCACATTCTACTAAGGTGCCAAAAATATGCATCTGTTAGAGTTATACTCTGGAGAAAACTAAATATAGTTTCTGCAAACATCACTTATGATGTTCTTTTGTCTCATGCTCTTGTCAACAAGAATCATCTTCTCATCTTTGTTCAAACTCTGAAGTACTTCGACATTGATTAGCTGCATCCATTTGGCAACAAGCGGTTCCGATTCATTGTTTGCTCTCTATTTGGACGTGTTCTGAATTACCGCTGGGATTGTTTTAATACTGTCAAGGACTGGTTTATTCTTTGCTATGGAACTACATGCTCAGTTTTCTAGGAAAGATTAGTGCGGCATCTAATTGAAAGAAGGGGATAATAGCCTTTGTTGCTTCAAATCCCGTAATCACAAGTTCAAGTTCACCAAACCTGTTACTATATTCGTTGCAGTGTAAAATAACTTTTTCTCTAAAAAAAATGAGTTTAAGACGTAGAATTCACAATATTTCTTGCAATATAATGAAACTTTGGAAGAAATTATTTAAAAGATATTAGTTAGAAATGAAGGAGATGGCTTACAAGAGCCAGAGAACGTTCAGGTCAAAGTCAAGATAGTTTAAGTCAGCAATTTGGATTTATCTAAAAAAAGTTTGAATCAAACCTTCCCCTCAATCTAAAATTCAGTAATCTTTAAAATTATGTTCTACATTTTAGTATTTAATTTAGAATTCATTATTATAAATATAATTTTTTTTAACAATTTCTTCTTAAATTCATAAGCAGATGGCGCCACTGGCTTAACAGAATGATCTGTAAACATAACATTTTATCCGTTACTACTGTACCTGCAATTAACGTTCTATTCTATCGCACAGTGCTTACAAATAGTTTTACTTGAACGCATTGTACCTGCAAATAAGGTAGGCAAAGGTTCAGGACCAAAAAATTTTATTTCTTCTTGATTAAGGTAAAAGCATTAAAAGGAAACAGCTTAAATTTTTTATTTATTAATAATATTGTCTTTTTTTATGTTCATAGAGCTAAGATGTCACACCACAATCTCTTTATTATTAATAATAAATATATTTTGTTTTTAGAATTAATTTTTAGAATAATTATATTTGTTTTAATTTTGCAATTCTTATTTGTTTATTTATGCACTTTAATAATTTTCTTTGAAAGTTTTATTTGAAGAAAAATCTTTTTTTGAGGCTAAAAATTTTATTCTGTGCTGATTTAAGTTAAAGCATCAGAAGCAAAATAAAGCTGATTCATATATATTATATATAAAGATTTTAAAATAATTGTGCTAGGGCATGCAGTCTTCACTGTAGCGAGCGAAGCGAGCAGGGTTTGTGTAGCAAACCTGGGAGGATTGCAGCGCAATCCTCCTGGGGGTTGGCAAGCTTTAGTGAGCAGAGCCCCCTAGTGATTCTGTATATCTGTTATTCCTCAAAAAATTAATGACCTCTGTCATTAAATTGTGGCTCATTCAAAATTTTTATTATTTGATCATCTTTATCTGATCATCTACAGCCAGGAAAGTAAAAGTTGCCCATCTTAAATTTGTCAAATATTTCATTTTATAGGTATCTCCTTCATCAGTCATAATTTTGCCAAAGAATTTAGCTTGCTTTTTTCCCTCAAATATAATGCTTTTAGCCTTACCCTACTTTTAGACTTTGTCTCGAAGCTGTATTTTCTGCAATATCATTTCTAGATACTTCTGGAAGGAAATTACATTGCTATTTTCTCTTTCAATTTTCTGACTTTGTATTACACTTTCACTTTTAAAAATTTCACCTGCCCTTGTCTGCACACATTTGCATTTTTGCTTTGAATTATTCATGTATGCAATTGCACTGACAATTTTGCACATTTCAAATCTTTGTATGTTGAAGAAATTGTGCTCTGTGCAACTCTTGAGGTGGAGACAAAGACAGGTTCAGAGAACTTGAAGGCATATCAGAGAAAACAGAAACACCTGATTGCAAATTTTCGGCATCTGCCAAAGAATGTGTTGTTTTGTGTGGAATTGCTTTTAGGTTTTTAACTATACTCTTTAGATCCCTCTGATAACCATATCTTGCCATAAATTTTAAAGATTAAACAATTACACACTCCTCTTCATGAGAGAAAACTGGTCCTTTACATGCAGGATTTTTTTAACTAGTTATGATATGGAATATTTATATTTCATTAATTTTCAATTCATCATAAATGAATTATTTATTCAAAGAAAAAATCATGCTGTATCTATTTTACACAAGATGCAGAATGTTAAGCCTAACCATATACCCGTTTTCTAAATATGAGATTTAAAAAAATAAGATTTTTTTTTCCTTAGCTGCAAGTTGAAACAGCAGCAGAAATGTCCAAAAAAAGATATTATGCCACTAAAATAAGAATTCCTCAATAATCAGGTCCTGGCAGTGAAAGTTAGAATACATAACATATCACATAAACTTGTCCACTTTAGTTTAATGTGTTACCACTCACTTATAAAGAAACTGTGAAAAAAATATTAGTTGAGGAATGGAAGTCAGAACAGCTAACTATAATAATCCAACTAAAAAAACTAGAAATATAATTAAAAATCTCTTGTTTTATAAGTCATATATTTTGACTACCCATTTTACCCCACCTGACTCTACTGATTTCTATGCTCAACAAACTGTATATATATATTTTTTAATAATGAAGCTTTCTAATAAAAACAACAAATAATTCATGAATTCCATACCTGAATAACTGTTCCAAAAGTAACAGAATTCACTTTTTCTGGCTTAATTTTTGCACTTTTAAGAGCAGCAACACTAGCTACTACACCAAGGCGTGTTGCAGTAACATCCTTCAGTGTTCCACCAAATGTTCCAAAAGGTGTTCTTTTAGCACCGACAATAAATACACCTGTTGAGAAACATTTTCAGCAATGTTAGAAATTGCTCTCTGAAACTATATTGTTAATTTTCTGCATAATGATTAAAAAATATTAAAATGTTTGTTATACTAAATTCAAAAGACCTATTTGTAGATTTAGTTACATCTAATGATGTTAAGCAACATCAAGATGGGAAAAAAGCATATTTAGTCTTAATGTATATGTCCTCAGATTTAGAAAAATCCACCGTTGAAAAGAGTGAACAAAACATTCTGATTAATGCAAATGTTTTGAAGATCATTATATACTGGCCTAAATATTTATATCTTGTTTACTTAATCACTTTTCTTTTCTTTGACAAAATATTTGGAAAGGGGAAAGCAATCTTATGCCAAGGAACATAATGTAATTCTGCAATTTCTCAAATATATTTAGAAGAAAGTGACTTCACAAAAGTTGGCATCTATGAACAAATTTCTTTAACTTTCTTGATGTTTAGCCTTATGGCATATAAATTTTACAGTTTCATAATTATAAAATCCAACATTGTTAATTTAAAAATGACATCACTTTTAAGACACACTAATTTTGTGAAACATAGTATGGAGCAAGCATCAACGTGTTACAAAACTAAATGTCAGTTATCGTGCTTGGTATATTTTTTAAGTCATCATGTAGCAATAACATGAAGTAACTACACCTTGATTTTGCAATTTCCCAAAAAGATACTAAAGTATTTTTCCTTTTTTTTCTACACAAATTAAGCCTGAAGATATATCCCTTTAAGGCTGGACATATTTCTGTAACCAATGGATTAAATGCTGACTATAATTCAAAAATGGATGGTATCTGCCATCTGATGAAAAAAAAAAAAAATCTGTTGAGATTCTAGAAAAAAGAACAATCGTTCCTTCCGGCATTCACTGCATACAACTAACCAGGAAGCAGAAATATTAGTTAATGTCTAACCCACACAATTGTATGGGCTGGGGTTTAAAAGGTAAAAAATTAAAACTGAAGATATATTGGTGTCTGTAATTATTTTAAAACAACTGTGAATGTTTCATGTATTTATCTAATTCATGTAAAGGTTTGGGAGTATTTCTTTAATAACTATTTTTTACCTTAAAAATTCTGAACTTCTACAATGAAATTACCGGTGTTTTATTAATATTAGTTATAGTTTTCAATAGCTTTCAGAATCTTTAAATGAAACTCATCCATCTAATGACCCTACTAGTTCAATGACAGTAATTAATAATATTCATAACTCTGTACAATATTATTCACACAGGAGCTTACAAGTACTTTTAGGCAAGTTTTATACATCTCAGTAAAACATAACAAAGAAATAAGCAGCAAGCTTAATAATATGTTTATGCGATTTCAGGTGGCAAACATGTAAAGATAATAAATTATAATGCATCTAGTGATGACTTAAAGAGCCAGTTTTTTAAAAAAAATCAGGCAGGCTTGGATAGTTGACATTTTTTATTTTGTTGAAATTTTCAGGATATGTTTGTTCTTCATGCAAAACTATTAGACAGGTATTTTTTTTATTTTTGAAAAAAAAAATCCTATAGTTTTTTTTTTTTGGGGGGGGGGGGCAAAATTGAAGGTTATCCAAATTTTAAGAAAAACATACCAATTTACATAAATTTGTGCCAAGAGTGAACGAACCATGGCATTGGCAATTATTTTGTGTTCTACTACTTCCAGACTGACTGTTAGGACATAAAGACTTATGGTTGACTCTTGGCACAAAGGTCATTCAAAATTCTATGAAAAAAAGGCGTTTTTCTGAAACTTTGATCGTCAAAATCTTCTTTTTCCAACAGTGAACCACAAAGGTATATATTTCAGTGAATACATACTAATGAGAAATACCGAAAAAGGGCAAGATATGTATGGTTGACTTTTGGCGTACAGAAATATTTGACCTTGAAATTGCGCGATTTTCAAGGTCATTCACTGCTTACGACAAGAATGACCAGGTTTGAAATTAGCTGGAAAAGAAGCCTTAAGTATAGCAGAAACAAAATCAATTTACAGATCTATGGTAATTTATTCAAGTTTTATATAATGTGGCTCTATATTTTGGGCTGAACATGCATTTTGTGGCACTTGTTAAAAAATGGCGATTGCTTTTATTTCAATATTTATGACTATTGTATGTAAAAATATTACATTAAAATTTCTTTAACTAACTGAACTTGCTCTCTGAACATAATATACAATCAGAACAAATTGAAAATTGATTACTGCAAATACTCATTGTATGACAATACCTCCTTTTAAACTCCTGTAAATACTATATTATACAATGCTATCTGTGTAACAGAAGGAATGGAATTGTCTAAAGTAAATTATTTAACAGCTAAATTATTTATGTTGAAACAAAGCATTATCAATTCTGTTTACTTGTACATTCTAGGCTTGTAATAGAAGTTAAAGTAGTTGACAGGGTCTATCTTGCAGATGGCCTGGGTCTCATATTACTCAGGGTAGAGATGGACAGACTCGGGAGTAGCATAGAAGCTGTTTATTACGCGAGGTATATTTACAGAGAGTGACTTACTGCACAAATGAGTAAAATTATATACAAGAGTAAGAATACACACAGCGCCACCTACAAACTTTGGGCACTGAATTCCTAACATCCTGGACCCCGATGAGCAGGTCATCCAAATCATTAAAAAACACAATCTCAATTAATTATAATAAGCAAATAATTACAATTATTAGCTTCCAAAGACTCACACACTAAAATTAAGAATTTCAATACAACATAATCTCTATTAATTAAAAATGAAAGCAAATGATGAAAATCATTAACTTTCCAAGAACTCAACAAATTAAAATCACAAATTCAAATATCCAACTTATGAAATTCCTATTCACTAACCTCATTAAAATATATAATCACAGAAATCCTTAATTCAAATAACCCAATTAATTAAATAGCGCACATACAGAAAAGAGAATTCAAATCAGATGTAAAGAATATTCTCAATTCTTTACGGAATCTTAACTACACTCACCGTGGAATGTCCTCACGAAAACACAAACTCTTTAAAATTGCTTAATGTGAATAATTCAACTTAAAGGAAACACATGCAACACAGAAATTTGGTAAAATGATTAAGTAAATCAATTAATGAAATAACACACATACACAAAATCATTAAAATTAGTTCATGTAAATATCTCGATTCAAATAATGCTAGCGCAGAAAGAGAATTTAAACCGTTGTAAAGAAGATTTCCAGTACACTCCAGAACCCAACCTATACTCGCCACAGAATGTACTCAAGAAACACATAAATCCCTAAAATTGCTAAAAACAAATTAATCAAATAACACAAATAATACAAGTACAGAAAGGATAATTTACACAGATTAAAGAAGGCTCACAAACATTCCGGACTTTAAACTTATACTCATTGTAAACTTACTTAATTTAGGCCAAATTCCCATACAGAGAAAATTAGCAAAATGCATAATGTAGCTTACTGTAATTCAAAACAGTAAAAAATAAGTAACTGCACGTCATAATTATTTAAAAGAAAAAGCTTATTTTCTAAATTCAAGAATAACTTGTATTACTTAAATATACATCCATTCATTTTTCACTAGTACTCAATTTATAATTTTATATTAATCAACCAATATTGAAACCCTACCATTAAATTAAACACTTAATTCACTTAGCCAATTAATTAACCAACTATATTTTATCACACAGATGAACAGATGTCATTTTACAATTCCGGAATCAACCTAAAGGAAAAGTTTTTAAAGCTATTCACAGTTCTATAGTCTACACATATGGATCACAGTTCACACTTAGAACAAAAGACTCACAGTTCTTGCATAACACTGAAGTAAGGGGCATTAAAACACCACCGTTCCACTACTAGCTTTTTCCCGGATACAAGTGAAGAAGTTCCTTGATTTCCATTTTTCGAAAACACGGGAACGCATCCTCGAAATTCCAGGATCCATCCTATGTTGACTCATAGGCATCCTTTCAGTGGTCATAAGTAGCTCGCCAAATGAGCAGTTGCTGGTTCCATTGCAACACACTACAGTCTCCTCCCTCCTCAGAATACCTCAAACCATCTAGCCAACTGTTCCTCAACTCTCAAAACAACACCTCTTAAGCAGGACTCAAATTTAACTCAAACACCTTCACAACACCTGTTCTCACAAAGTCCTGGCCCCCGCTGACCAGCAATTTCTCTTGTTCACAACTTTTAGACCTCGGTTTCCTCAACTCAAAATTATCATAATTCAAGCTCGCTACAACACATGATGGCAATCCAAGTCCTCCACTCCCGTTATCTTCAAACAAACACAATTTACACGCATTCACTCCACCTTTCAAAACCACATCATTTCCACACAAACCCTTCTCTAATCCATCAATATGCCCAACATTTACACACGATCTGACTGCCCTATTAACTCTTTCCGCCACAATAAACAAATCATCCGCATTCATCTTAGTATTCAAACACACAAGCGTTACGCTTTCAGAAAAACCTTTCTCGTATTGAATTTCCGAATCCGTCTACAGCGAACTCATCAATTTCTCATCTTTCACACCCACATCACTCGAAACTGCATTTGATTAGTTACCGCACTTAGTAACAACACTTTCCCCATTAACTGTCCTTTCGGTTCCTTGCAGAGTTTGTAAAAAGGAGCTCGGGGCAGATGCAAGTGCTTTATTTATAGCCGGAAACCCAGGGAGGTCAACCAGCCCCTTGTCGGCTATGGTCGAAATCCCTTGCTGGTGACTGGAACCCTTATCAAGAAGATAAGGGTTCCGTCCGGAATGCTTAAGGGGTCAGAACAATTTCCACTTGTTCCTTGGAGTTCTATCTCCAGATTTGGACATGATCTTGTTACGCAAGTTTTGATTTCTCACAAATGTTTTTTCATTATCTCTATTTCTAGTTGCTTCTTTAATTCAGTGCGTTTTGCTCTTTCAATTTTCAATTTTGCTTTAATTTCACTTTCCCTTGCCTCGTCTTCTGATTTCCTTCTCTCGGCTTCTAATTGCCACCTTTCAGTTACACTATCAATAATGCGTTGGAAAACCTCTAATTGATTTTTATATATATCGCTGTTCTCTATAAGATTTTTTTCATCAATAAATCTTACATTAGCTAGCACAGTCAAACCCATTTCTTTCACAACCAGAATCAAATCATCCTTCCTCAGCTTCCAAATAGACGTTCTTGATCCAGACATTTTTAATCACTAAATATAATTGAACTGCGATTTAAACAATTCAACACACTGAACCAATTAACTACACTATTAACTCAACTCTAGAAACACACTAAGTCCTAAATCAATACTGTTATTTGGACACAAATAGTTAATTTAGCGTTCTATCAATTACTTAGTTCGACACACTGATTATCATTATTATCACCTGATTAACACAACACAAAAAGTTCACCGACTATCACAATTAACTCCACTCACAAATTATTAACACACTATAATTGCATCAACACAATTATCACCACTCTGCTACCTTAACACAAATTTATTAACACAACTATAATTTTTTCCTCACAATTATAGTTACCTTACACTAGTTGCTCATCACAAATTAAGCAACACTCAATGCTACACTATTTGCTAAACTCCTGAAACACACAAATTTCTGACACCTCTTTATTACCTCTACACAACACTAAATATGTCCATCACCTCTCTACTCCAACACAATTAAAATACACTACACTAATAACCACATACTTCAACTTCACAATTATCACAACGCAATGTCTCATCACAAAAGGCCACGCCACAACACTAATGCTGATCTTAACACAAAAAAATCACATTAACCTGAACACAAGAATCTTTAATGCACAGACATCCCCTCATCACACGCAAAGGAACCGCATTTTCCTTCGACATTACAGGCTGCCCACCCCACTTCTGTTACACCAAAATGACGGGGTCTATCTTGCAGATGGCCTGGGTCTCATATTACTTAGGGTAGAGATGGACAGACTCGGGAGTAGCATAGAAGCTTTTTATTACGCGAGGTATATTTACAGAGAGTGACTTACTGAAACGATGTATTGGGAGTACGTCGTGGCCCGATGGGCCACATACCTCCAGCCGACAAAAACTGTGGGCGTGACACACTTGGGTTCACCTGAAGTGCAAAAGTTCGTGAGAGTTCATTTTGTAAGTAAAGGAGCTAAGCAAGCAAGATCTTCCTTCGCTGCTCCCTGGAGCTGGTCTGGTGGGAGAAGAAGGGCAGGTCCAATTTAAATAAGTTGTAGCATCTTTCGCTGTGGGCCAATCAGGAGCTGCTGAATCCAGGTGGGAGTGGACGACGGATGTTCAAAGTGTTGCAGTGAGGCTCAGGGAAGAATATGCGTAATGCAGGAAAAAGTTGGAAGATTTAGATAGAGAAGCTGACAGCCAATGAGGAGTGAGTAATACAGTACAATTTAAGAGGAGGAGAGTTGAGAGATGGCCCATGAGAATCAAAGTGGGGGTTTTCGATTGCGAATAAATATTGAATTAAAAATTTGTGATTGAAGGGAAATAAAATGAGATGGAGTACAATTATCGTAGTATTGAATAATTTAGAGGAAAATAGCTCTGGGTCCTCGGGTGTTTAAATTGGGAGAGTAAAAATCGAGTTCTTGAATAGCACTATTTTCAATATTTTTGAGGTTTTCGAAGAACTTAGTTGAGAGGTTTTAAATGAATTCTTTAATGGGGGGATGTTAAGAGCATGTCTAATATCTTCGTTTCTAATGAACCATCTGGCCCTGGAAATTTGTTTGAGAATGATGTTCTAGCAGCTATCAATGCTTTTAAAGTAGTTTTTACAAGCGTAAGCCCATGTTGGACTTGCGTAAGTAAGAACTGGTCTGAGAACCGCAGTGTAGATAAGCACTTTGTTTTCAACAGTCATTTCAGAGTTCCGTGCTATTAGGGGGAAACGTTTACGGCAATTATCATGGAACTTCTGTCTAACATAGTTAATATGAGATTTCCAGTTTAGTTTCGTGTCTCAGATTACACCTAAATATTTAGTTTCCTGAGACCAGGGGATTTCAGTATTTTGGAGGAATATTTTTCCTTTATTTAACTTTCTTTTCTTAGAGAAAAGAACAAGTTCAGTTTTGCTTGGGATTACTGCAATTTTCCATTTAACGAACAAGGATTTGAGGTCTTTGAGATGACTGTTAAGAGCGCTCGTAATGAATTTTAAATTCTTGTTTTTTGCCAGTATTGCTGTGTCATCGGCATAAATGCAAAGTGTAGTATTGTGTTTTTGTGGAATGTCATTAATAAATATGGAATAGAGGCAGGAGCTTAATTTTGCCCCCTGAGGCACGCCGGCCAGTATTGAGTGAAGTTTGGAGGGCGAGTTGCCAATTCATACTTTAAATACAGTAAACTCTCAATTATCCGGCATTCAAGTATCCAGAAAGCTCAACTAACTGGAAAAATTAGAAAATGAGTTTTTCTAAAAATTTTACATATGCGCGCAAAAATTTTTTAGCACACGCATGTGTGTGCGCGCACTCGCCATTCCATTCACGCGGACAATTTATTTCTGGAATGCACCGTTCGTTAAGCCAGTGTACCACATTCAAGCACTTGCAATCAATGTGAATCAAACCATAGAATTCATAGAAAAATTTATTAGAAACTATAAATGAGAAAACAAGGAAGATCTCAAATATGATTCTGAAACTGCCAAACACAACACACTGGAATGGATGAGCCATATTATACGAGGGATACAGCAGAATGAAGCAAAAATAAATGCATTTGCTTAACTAAATGAAGAAAATGGATGTGGATTCAGGATTGAGCACAGAAGGTGTTGCCAGTGAAGTATTGTGAAAGTTAGAAAGAAAATTTCGGTAAGAAAGGCATGTCTGTACATATACATGTACTCTTTTACAAGTCAAAGGATCTTTTAATGAAAGCTCTATACTTTATAGTCATCTTTCGGAGTGATCAAGATGTATATGATACTCTATGTGTTGCTGATGTTGTTATAAAGCAGTTTCAATTAGATTATCCTACAGTGGGTTGCCAATTTAATGTGGACACTTAAGGGACCTACCAAAAAGTGATGAAGACGAAAATTATTTTGGCCCACTCCGCTTCAGGGAAAGCTGATAATGAGTTAAAACTTTGAACAATGGTTATATTTGACGAGTATAATATTTACATGCATTTTCCTAAATTTTGAATAAATACTCAGGAAGATATAAAGGTTTTCTCAAAAAATCTCAAATTTTTCCTCATGTGTTTTGCTTATAACATGCAGTTTTCCATTCAAGTGTACGAAACTTGCAGAATACTTGACAATATGTAAAAGAAACATTTTAATAAATAATTGTATACTGTGCATACATAAAATGTAGCGTAAATTTTCTTTCACAACTTCAGAGCCAGATATATAGGGCAATTTACATAAATATACCAGTTCAATATACCAAGATATCAGCATTGCAACTTGGTGCATTTCGGTACATTCTATGAAAAGCTAAATGATGAGGGGTTTTCCACAAATTCATATTCTTGAATCTTCGAATAGTAATATTGAATTTTATGAAAGTTGAATATCCTGAATACTCAGGTATACTTATAAGTTAAATATATAATTTAAATTACAGTTTGATGATTATTATTCGAAGATTCAAGAATATCAATTTGTGGAAAACCCCACATTATTTAGCTTCTCATAGAGCGTACTGAAATTCATCAAACTGCAATGCCAATATACTTCTGAATACTAATGGTATTGAACTGGAATATTGGAATAATGCCTGTGCCAATGCCATAATATTGCCAGAATGACATCGCATTTTCTGGAAATGACACTGAATGGTATGTGCTAATTCCTTCAGTCTTGCTAAATTGAAATAAAACCTTTTCTTTTTTACTTCAATAACGGCAACATTACAGTTTTTAACCCCTCCCTTGTAAAGTATTCCTTTCTTCACATCCTCTGGCATAACTAGATTATTTCCGCTGTCATATATTTCTTAGCAATTGCACTTTCTCGGTCAGCTTGTCTTTGCCTTTCTGGGGTTCATTATATTCATGAGATTTCAATTGTATTTATTCCATTGCTTTTACAAATCAAATATTCACTTTCAATATAACCATTGCCACTATAACATCCTGCATTGTCAAATTTGGCTCAAAGGATCTTTATATTACAGTGGGTTGCCAATTTAATGTGGATAACAGAACATACAAACTGCTGGTTTACTTCAAGAGCAGTTGTAATTGATGATTTTAGTGGAACAGAAAACTCCCCTCCAGTATTGCATGTTAAAACAACTAGGAGAATTGACAGACGTTACAATAGTTTACATTTCTGTCCACAAGAAGATTGTACTGCTACGTTTGATGATGTTGCTTCCCTAGAAGAGCACTTAATTGCTGCGACTCGTACCTTTACCAAGATAAGCAGCACCTTAGACAAAGTACGCTTTAGTTATACTGAGAAACTTAAAGCATCCACTGGCAAATCTCCCATTGCAGCAAATGAGCCTAAAAACCTCGCAAATAATATCACAATCCTGAATGTGTTTAGAAGATGCTGGTCACTTCCAAATAGAAAAATAACACGTTTCTCTTCCAAACAAAAACTATATAACATCTTTATGAAAGGAAAACAATCTGGTGTAAAATCCTCACCAGAAAATACAGTGAAGGAAATGAGACAACAGATAGATCCTACTGGAAGAAAATTATTTCAACCTTTTAAGTACATGACTTCTTCACAAATCAAAAGCCTCTTCAACAGGATGTCAGTTCTGCATAAAGGTGTTACATTAAAACCATCAAGTCCAGGTCTGGAACTTGTTGATAACATTAATGAAGACTTAGATGACATTGAACAAGGTGACATCACTAAACAAGTAAGGGAACTTTTAAGTTCATATCTATATTACTATTGATAGTATATTACTTTACCATTATAAATTCGGTACGGCAGGATATATTAATTTATAATTTTATATCAGATATGAGTTACATATATATTACTTTCCCTTCTTTACAGGAACTAGAACAACAAGAAGTGCAGAACTTGCTTACAACCCTTGAGCCGATCCAGGATGTGCAACTTCAGTTAGCTGGATATAAACAAAAAAAGGATGACAAAGGGAAGAAGAGAAGTTTAAATATTTGTCCAACCACACCAAAAAGGATAAAAAGTATATATGATGAAAATAACGATAGTATCTCTACAGACAATTCTTTAGAAAGTGATGAATCACACAAAATAACTCAACAATTATGTCGAAGTGATTCCATTCAAGACATCAAAATGAAGCTTATACAAAGAGCTGTTCAGGAGCATTTGTATTTTGCTGTGTTCTATGAACAGGACTTGTTTTACATTGGTAAAGAAAAAAAGATTGAAGGTGAAGACATACTTCTGAAGTTCCTAGAAAAAGGCGCTGGTAATTTCCGCTGGCCAAAAATAGATCAAGAAGAAAAGGTAAACAATAAATTCATTTTCTATGGACCTGTACAACTATGTAGAATCCCATTTACTATGGACATTCATCAAATAATTATTGCTTATAATAAATGCTACAAGAAGAATCGCTTGGCAATATGGAAATAAGGACTTATTGTTATTCAATGAGTATTTGCAATTTGTTCTAATTGTATATTACGTCCAGAGAGCAATTCAGTTAGTTAAAGAAATTTCAATGCAATATTTTTATATACAACAGTAATAAATATTGAAATAAAAGCAATCAACATTCTTTAAGGCTTGTTTCGTAGAATTTTAAAAATGCCTTTTCCCAAGAGATGGCGCTGAAGTTTACTAGGCTGTGACGTCATCTTTTTCAACAAATTTTTAGCCTTTTTGCCAAGAAGGAAATAAATGGTACTTTCTGGCACCTGAAAATAACTCAAGGGCTCCCTACCCTCATAAAAAATCCGCAAGGACAGTTCTTTCACATTACAAAAAGAGTTTCATATTACAAAAAGAGGAGACCCCTCCGCCTTAGGGTACGGCAAGAGGGTCAGGCTCTGGTTTGAGAGCAGGTCAGTCAAATTCCCATTCTGTCAGAAAATTGTTTGAGAAATTTTTCTCCAGCTAGTTTTTCAGTCCATCATAATGTTTCGATAACAGTATTTTATGCTTCTAGAATGACAATGTACTGAATTAAAATTTAAATCAATAATATTAGCCTTCCTTGTTTAGAATTTCGTGTTATTTAAAAGCAATAACAAGCAATCTATAACCAAAAAAAATCAAATTCGCTTTTCTGCAATCAAACCACTAAAACGCTTAATAATTGGCTAAAAACCAAAATATCACTCACTTGGGAGGGGGGGGACTTAACAAAAATATATAATTGCATTCCGCACACCTCTAAAATTATTGAAAAGCTTCTCTTGATTTAATTCTCATGCCAAGGCTCCACACCTCCTAACACAACCCAAATTTCTTCTATCTTTACGATAATATTTGTAAGATACACTTATATGAGCAAAAGTATCCAGACACTTTCGGATTTTCACACTTTTTAGAGCTTCTCAGGAAAGACTAGACCAACTGCCCTTAAACTTCGTCCATGTAAAAAATAGACTCTAATTCATATTTTACTGTGAAAATTCGGTCACGAGGGCATTTAAGGTATCCGACTGTGTTCGGAGACATTTTTTGAAAAATAACTTATATATATTTTTTAATGTTATTTTTCAACTGCATATGTTTTCAAACTATGAAAATATTGTAAAATTAGGCTTTCAAAATAAGAAGGCTGATAATGGTTTACAAATTTCTTCAATGGTTTAATTTGCTGTGCACATTGCTTACATGGATTTTTGTAAAAATAGCAAGTTTATTCTGGTAAATAAACTTGCTAACTAATGGCTTTTCTTTAAAAATCCCATATTTTTTTGCTTATAATATACAAATTTTTCCACGAAATAATACGAAACTTATATAACTTATAGAATACTTGACAATGTGTTAGAGAATATTACATTGTCAATTCTTTTGTTTTGAATTCTTCAATCGTGCGTGGATATGTTACAATTGTGTGTAGGATCGGTCGATGATATGAAAAGTAACATGCATAATTTAATAATTCGGGACTAATGTTTCTTGTAAAAGTTAAATCATTATATGAATTTCCCAGAATACTAGAATAATTTGTTGGCACCATGTTCAAATCTAAATGCTTCTTCATGAAACCGAATGCTTTCTCATTCCTTTTGACATCTACATTAACGTCACCCATGACAATAATTGGAACATCTTTAACTATATGAAACTCTTCATCAATCTAAAATAAGACATTAGTTATGTTTTCAACATATGTAGTTACCGAGATATAGAGGATCGCATCACCAATTCATGCGTATTTTTGCCCAACTTTGCGACTCACTAGTCGCAAAACTACAATTCCGACTTTCAATTTTTTTTTTTCTAACTTCTATTGCTACCCTTTATCTCTAAAATAAGACATCAGTTACATTTTAACATATGTATTTACCGAGATATAGAGGATCTCCCACACAACGTTTTTTGTGTCGTTTTGGCATGTGAATCAAATTCCTTCCTGAGACCCCAATGGGAGAAACGTAGTCCTACGTTAAAAAAAAAATCAGACAGCAATACGGGATTTACAGGCAGGACGGTACTGATACTTCTACTCTGATATTATATACTGATGACTGAAATGATATCTGATATTATATACTGATATTCCCGATTAGTTATTTTTCAGTAGAAATTAACTACATTATGTAAAAGTTTAAGCACAATTCAGTAAGTTTTTTTTTTTTCATAAATTGATTAGTGGAGTTTTATAACAAGTAAATAAGAATATTACAAGAATTCCATAATTAAAAATGCGTTGATTTGATGATTAATAAAAAGATTTCATAAGATTATAAAAATTCTAAATTTTTGATGCAGTTTCATGTTTTTGATGCAGTTTACATGCAACATGTTTTCTTTGTGATTTATTTTCGATAGATTAATCTGCATTTGTAACATTTGAGTGTCAATATTTTATATGCTAGAAAAGTTGGGATAAAGGAACTTTTTAAAGTGAATTTTTTTAAAGCTACTTTGTAAATTTTTTTTGTTACTTCCTTTAAAAAAAACAGAACCCGAGGTGGCCTGGTGGTAGAGGCTCGGCTTCTGGGCCAGATGGTACCAGATTCGAAACCTGATTCCATCTAAGAACCGCAGTATATGTGGACCTAGTGTAATCTGGTCAACGAACGAATCGATGGTCAAACGTCCTATCATTGATGTGGTGCTGAAGTTCGGAGAGGAAGGTATCGTCCTCGTCATCTGACCACGGTTCAGAAGCGTCCCGATGTGGCCCTCCTGTTGTTTCAAAAAGGAATGCAAATATATTAAACTAAACTAATAAAACAGTTAATACAGTAAGAGTCAATCTGAATTTCTGGATGAACGAGGATTCAAGGAGTTTCGAAGTTATATTATGGACTATATTGCATTTATCTCCTAACGGATGCAGATGACAAAGAACTGCCATTCCTATTTCAGATGTGCTAACCGTACTAGCTTTGTCCTTTTAACCTACGACTGAATTAAGAGATTTAAAATTTTGTACTATCGATGACAGTACAGTGTTTTGATGTTTTCAAAATTAATTTCTTGTCAATTGATTAATTTAATCAAATTTTGATTCCATATGAGTACATATGCGGCACGTCATCGTTCCTCCTATCCCGGGTTGAAGTTCAGAAAATGTATAACTCCAATAAGTATCCTATTCTCAAAATAATATTTCTTAAATAGGAAAAACTATTTGAGTACGTTTAATTTTGACGATTGAGAGTCTATCACAATTTTTAACGACCTAAGAAATAATTTTGTATGTAATATTTGTTAAATTTGAATAAAAAGTAATAAAATTGTTAACATCCTGAATAATAATAGAAGAAATTATGATACTACATTTTTCTAAAATGAATTATTGCATTATATGAGAGTGCAACTGATTGGAACTAGTTCAGTTTTTATTTGATAGTCACATCAACAGGGAAAACTAAAATTAACTTAGCTTTTAATTGTATAACTGCGTACGAGTTATTAATTACATTTCGGAATATATCAAATTATCTAACAAATATTGTTTCAATAATAGCCAATAAAATCGCGCTGAGGCACAACCGACGGTTGTGTCTGAGGTGTGGACACCCACGTAAATACAAACAGAAGCCCTTTTTCACAACATGAAACCAGGATCAATTAGTCTCAAGCATACAACATCCCAGAAAAAAGCAAGTCCCTTTTCAGCGTTGACCCCATGTGGTTAAACAGGGTTTCTATATTTTAAATTGGCGAAAGGAAATCTAGTAGGGACCAAACTGCCGAGTGAAAAAACCGCCAAACCTGAAAATTTCACTTCTTCACTGATTCGACTGAATCAGATGCAGTGCCCCCTAGCGAACAAAAAGAGTATTTTAATGATTTCAATATATTTATTCGGTTTATAATTATAATGAAGTGTCAATGCAAACAAAATATTGCAATATATTGGGGGGAAAAGTACTTTGTAGATCTCCACAGAGTTTCAAAGTAGTTAAACGTTTTTTTCCAAAAAGAAATATACATTTTTAATTATTAATTGTATCGATCTTTGCGTATTTATTTAGACCTTCGTATAATTTTTATACAGAAATGGCTTTTAACAAATTGTAGAATAATATTTCTGCAACAATCATATGAAATTTTGTAATCATCAGCAAATTTTTTCTACCCCAAAAGATGGGTTCGGTGGAGCCCTTCACTTCATTTTTTCGCGAAGACAGCCTTAACAAGTGCCACAAAACCCATGTTCAGCACAAAGTATAGAGCTACATTATATAAAACTTGAATAAGTTACCATAGATCTGTGAATTGATTTTGTCTCTGCTATACTTAAAGCTTCTTTTTCCAGCTAATTTCAAACCTGGTCATTCTTGTCGTAAGCAGTGAATGACCTTGAAAATCACGCAATTTAAAGGTCAAATATTTCTGTACGTCAAAGTCAACTAAACATACCTTACCCTTTTTCGGTATTCCTCATTAGTATGTATTCACTGAAATATATACCTTTGTGGTTCACTGTTGGCACAAGAAGATTTTGATGGTCAAAGTTTCAGAAAAAAGGCTTTTTTCATAGAATTCTGAATCACCTTTGTGCCAAGAGTAAACCATAAGTCTTTATGGCCTAACAGTCAGTGTGGAAATAGTAGAACACAAAATAATTGCCAATGCCATGGTTCACACTTGGTACAAAAAGTATGGCTTGATGTAAATTGGTATGTTTTCCCTAAAATAATGGACAACCTATAATTTCCCCCACCCCCCAAAAAATATAGGATTTTTTTTTTTTTGCAAAAATAAAAATATATATATGCATGTCTAATAGTTTTACATGAAGAACATATCCTGAAAATTTCAACAAAATAAAAAATGTCAACTATCCAAGCCTGCCTGATTCTTAAAAAAAAATGGCTCTTAAGTATAAAAACCTTTGATGATTGATTGTAATACCTTTCTTACTCAAAGACTGGCATCAAGATCTTATTTTGATTATGTTCAGATCATTACCCAAAAGTAAAAAGTGAAGAAGATTAAACCTGAAACCAAGAGTTTCTAATAAAAATAAGAAATTAATTTTACAAACGAAATCAGTTAAACATACCAAGAAGTTTAAAAGTTCATCATACAAAATTGACAAACTCATCCCTTTGATATCTACGGCTTATAACAAATACACAGAATTTGTATTCCAAACTAAACATACTGCAATTAACTTAACTAAAATGATTAAAATCTATATACTTTATGAAATCCTACAAAGGTCTGATTTTTAGAATGTAATTCTCATATATGTGCTCAAGGAACCTCATTTATATATAAGGTAAGTCTGAAAACTTTTTCTTCAAATGTTGCTGCAATGCATTTTATTATTAGATTTATCATGCCCTTTCATTTTCCCTTCTTATCTTTTTATGGCTGATATAGTTACAGTGAATGAAACATATGTAAAAATTATGTACTTATTTAAAAATATTATCCTTTTCAGCTATTTCAAAATTATATCAATTTAATAGTTGTTTTAATTAATTTTAGGATCTGTAAATTATGTAATGCCTTTGTAGTAATTCCCACCTTACATTCCATGTTTGGACTCGCCAGAAATTAACCAAACAGATTTCCTTTGGTTAATATTTTTATATCCAGTTAAGATCACTATTATTTTTTTAAGACACTGTCTTCTACCAAATATTCCATTACATCAATGGTAGACCAATATACATTGATTACAGACACCCACCCATGTTACTGTGAACACTGGCAGGATTCGCGGTGGGGTCCAAGACAAAAATATAAGGTTTCGTTCAGATTCTGCAGAACCTTAATGCACATCGGCTTTCAAGAATATAAATTTTCGATGCAAAACTTCTTAAATTTTTTCACTCACGGTTCCTTATGCAAAAAGAATTTGTTATCCCAATTTTATATTTTTTTTAACCCAAAGAGCAAATAAAAATTACAGACAGAACATTAATTAACAATAAACCAAATATCATAATACAGTTACTTAGTTTAAATAAATATTTACAACATTATATACATAAATAATAAATCCTTTTTTAATTGTACCTTTCAAAGTCTTAAATCAATTACTAGTTTCCAATGAGACTCGCTTCTCCCTACTCAAAAGGCTGAACTAGTGATTTCTTATCCATTGCATTCCAAAATAGGGTTTTTCCCATTTCAAAGTCCCAATATTAATATGAATATCTTTGTCTACAAATTGGCATTCACTGGCGATACATCAAGCTTCGCACCCAATTTCCAAAATGGTCACAGACTGCAAATAATTTAATTTTTATCTACTATTTTTCATCATTTTAAAATCACGCAAAATCTAAAATAGCCTTTTACTGGAACAACTGCATCTGTTAGAAATAACAATGCCAACATCATTATATATAGCCACTTAACAAGCAACACCACCTATCTCATTTTTCCAGGAGGAAGAAAAAAACTGAATTATTTGCAACCAATAGCGAATATGGTGGATTTTTTTTACATCTGGTATGAACCTGAGACTATACATCTGTTTCAATGGCAAAAGTGTTAAAAAAAATTGGAAAATTTAAAATTTCATGAGATAAGTGGTGTTAGCCTACAGACTACTGAGATAGATGGAGTTGTAAAAAATGTAAATAATGTGAAAACAAATGAGAAAATGACTCAATTTTACTTCAATAAAATCTTTTATTGAAATGGAAGGATTGTTTTTGAAAAAAAAAAGTTGGTTGTAGGTGCTTCAAATATTATTAGTAGGTGATATATGAAAATTAAAGAGACGGTCAATTAACTTTTTGACAAAATCATTTCGACATTCAGTTCCAGAAGTTTCAAGCTCACAACTCACTTCTCAGATGAAGATTAACATATTTTTTTGAAAATAAGCTTGCCGGGATTACAATCTTCTTTCGTCACTCTTCTTATCCTTTTTTACACCAAAATGGTGTAAAAAAGGATAGTTTTTTACACCATTTTTCTTCTTATCTGTCTCGTCAATCTTCACATTCTTGCTTTTTCCATCACTTACATGTTCAGTATTTTTGTGTTTCCTTGCCACCTGCCTTCTACTTTCTTCTTCACAGGGAATAATGTCGTAGAATGCATATGTGTCTGATGGTATAAATTCCATCATGTACTGTAAATCAGTCCACTTATTGCATGTTATTGCTGGGGAAAAGCAAAGACATTCTCCGACTCATATCATCGCCCTTCACTGTCTTTCGTTTAGTGCTTTTAATATCCACGGTGCTGCATGCAAACATATTTTTCAAATACCAACTCACTGCGAACCAAAATTCATCAAAAAGATTTTGCCTTTCCTGTCCAGGTATAGTATCACTTCCCCTCCTTTATTCCTGGCACTCTCGGGAGTTACAAGCGAGACCCATCTTTCTTTCCTCACAAGGAACATCTTGCACTATCCACTTAGTAGTCTTGGGATCTACTCTTCTGAATCTCGTGTATGCTTTTCCTTTCATTCAATTAATCTTGGCTGTGTTCCTCTTCCAATCTTTCTCATTCGAAAAGATGCTCCTACTTATGCCCACTGTCTCAGTAAAACTACTTTCAAGATTACTTACTTGGTCAGCTTGGTTTAGAAAGGACACATTATTGCTTACATTCGAATCAGCAACAATTCTCGACTCTTAATCGAACACTTCACTATCCATGTCAAATCAGTAAAAATATTGCATATATTATTCAACAATACATACAATAAGGTTTATTTAATGCTAAAAAGGATTTGAACTCAATAATTTATAAGCACAGTAATATTACAAGTAGCTGCAAGTCAAGAAATAGTCAATTTTGATAGAAAAATAATGCCTATCTCATGAAACTTGCCACTGCAACAGTACCTGTCAACTTCAACTTATAATTACCTAGTTATTTTTCATACTTTATCGGTGAAACTGAATTATCTTAACTAAGAGCTGTTCATTACTCATACAAACAATATCAACAAAAAAATCATTAAAATAGTTTACCTCATAAAAAAGAAGTGAAGGATGACATGAAGGGCTCTGAAACACACTGAGATAGGCACTGTTGTGGTAAAAACTAGGTATGTGGTGTAATCATTTTTGCAATTTGTGAACTACCTGTTAGTCTGACGGCCAAACAGAGTCAGCCAGTCGATCTGCCATGAAAATTTACATGAAAATGTATATATATATAACTCAAAATGGCCAAATTCTGAGATAGGTGGTGTTGCTTGTTAAGCAATGATATATACATTTATTAAATGTAAAAACAAGATATTAAGAGAGCAATTTATGTTCATTTTCACATAAAGAACCAAATCTTGCATTTTACAAGCCACAAAAATTTTTCATGTTTTTTACCATTTAGATTTTAAAATCATCAAAGAGAAAGATTGTAGAAAAGATTAAATTAAGAATTAGTAAATAAATGTGACATTTTCCCCCTTTTCGTTATGAGATTCTATTAAGCCATTATATTGAAACATCTGACAGTAGTTAATGTTTCTCAATCCTTTGAACAACCAAGATTTTGTAGCTCTGGTTGATTTATGCATCTGGTTGATTATTTCAGTATTTAACACTTATTTAGATAAAGCATTTTAATCAATTTTATACCATAATTTAAAAATCTTGTATTGACAAAAAAAAATCCTATAATTTATACTTTTATAAACAAATATTTACACTATGAAATCATACCTCGTAATAAAGCAGCCATTGTAAAACTTCTATGAGTATACTATGTGTCCTAAAAGGAAGGAAAAAAAAACATTATTCATGATAAAGTAATCTGTCACTAAAAACCAAGCATGCTACAGTTCAAAATTTGCTAAATGAAAACATTTCCTGATATGTGTATAAACAAAATATTGTAGATAATATTCATGTATTAATAAAAACAAAAAGGATTTTAAAAATTGACAATTTTTATTTTCAGCGTTAATTTCTAACAGAAATGTTGTAAATGATAGAAAATTTCGAAAATGGTTAATACCACAATTTCTAGATTATTTCAGTCTTTAACACTTATTTAGATAAAGCATTTTACTTGATTTTATCACATGCAGCCAAATATCAAAAGATAAATAAAATCTTATCTTTTGCTTAGTCACTACAGATAATTTTAAGCATTCATTTTAAATCCTTTATGTATACACACCTCATAAAATATGTTTATATCATTTTTAAAACAGAAAATTGATATGATAGAATTTATATAGAAGCCATGTATTTCTCTCTAACATGAATATTCATTTAAAAAATAAATAAAACTCACTTTGAAAATATTGAAAAAACAGTTAATATACTGATTGAAAGCAAGGATGCAATTTTGGATAAATATAGTAATTCTTTGTTGACATCTTAGATAGCTAGATAATATTTTAGAAATTTAGTTTTTCAAATAAATTCTGTTATAAAATAACGGAATGACACAAGTACTTCCTACTAATAAAAAAATTAGCAATGGAAATTCAGACAATCATATATTCCATAAAAAATATCTATAAAAATTTTTTAATTATTTTTCACGATAAATTTTAATTTTACATTATGAAAGGGGAAAAGAAGCTGAAAAATGAACATATGCTTTTTCTATTAGGTTTTAAGCATGTATAAAGATTTTTTTTTTTCAGAAAAAACTTTTAAACATAAAAGCATACATAATTTAACAAAA
The DNA here is from genome assembly GCA_013235015.1 of Araneus ventricosus. Classification (NCBI taxonomy): domain Eukaryota; kingdom Metazoa; phylum Arthropoda; class Arachnida; order Araneae; family Araneidae; genus Araneus; species Araneus ventricosus. The sequence goes on along the minus strand of BGPR01000020.1, from coordinate 1,981,611 downwards.
TAATGTGTCAACTCTATTACTTTTGTAATGCTTACAATACTGAAGAAGTATCCGACAGACATTTTAAAGCAATATGAAATTTTGAAATCTGCGAAAATAAGACAGATTCCTTAAAAATAGAACATTTATGCATATTATTTATATTTTTTTCATAAAATTAAAATCATGATTAATGTTAAAAGCAATTTTTAAGACCCTCCTTTTTTAACTTCATACAAGGAAACACATTTTAAAGAGTTATTTTAGACATGCATTTTCTATAAAAATGTAAAGCAGTTAAGAAAACTTATAACAGAACATAGCTATTAAGATAACTTCAATAAGAAAAAAATTAGTTACAAATAAATAGGACAGATATAAATTTATTTCATCAGTTACTTTAAATAGGCCAATGGAATATAAAATAAAACTTCAAAAGTTTTATCAATATTAATGAAGCTTCAGCGATTCTAAACACAACAGAGATACAAGTTTTTTTGTTTTTGATATAGGGTAGACGCTCCACTTTTGGCCACATTGGATCTGTTCTTCCAATAATTAATCAGTAATTTCAAATTAACCAATAAGAAGCATTCCAACAGTTTAAACAATCCTTATTTTATTATTTTCAATCTGATTGCTTTATTTTTCTCGAACATGTGGCTTGTAAAAAAAATTAAATGCATGATCATGTACTGTATATTCACAACTGTTAAGGTTTTTGTTAAGGAACAAGGTTTTGCAGTTTTTCATCATCAGGCTCTCAGAATTAAATGATTAATCTAAAACTGATTACCCTTAGGGTTTATGACTTAAGCTTTCTTTTTATTCTGATTTCATATCAAAATTAATTATTTTTAAGATTAAATGGGTAGTGGCCAAAACTGATACTTTAAATTTACTATATGTTCCAGTTTTGGCCACATGCTTCATTATTGTGTTTTAAGCCATTACATAAATTTAAGAATATCTGGATGAAATAGAATCATCTAAATTAAGTTTTGTTTCTAAAATAAAAGCAACCGATTTAGTTTTGTTTCTAAAATAAAAAGTAAATGATGTAGTTTTGTT
>BGPR01000020.1:1925171-1976577 GCA_013235015.1 Araneus ventricosus | reverse complement strand
ATTTCAGCAACAAAACTACATCATTTACTTTTTATTTTAGAAACAAAACTAAATCGGTTGCTTTTATTTTAGAAACAAAACTTAATTTAGATGATTCTATTTCATCCAGATATTCTTAAATTTATGTAATGGCTTAAAACACAATAATGAAGCATGTGGCCAAAACTGGAACATATAGTAAATTTAAAGTATCAGTTTTGGCCACCACTCATTTAATCTTAAAAATAATTAATTTTGATATGAAATCAGAATAAAAAGAAAGCTTAACTCGTAAACCCTAAGGGTAATCAGTTTTAGATTAATCATTTAATTCTGAGAGCCTGATGATGAAAAACTGCAAAACCTTGTTCCTTAACAAAAACCTTAACAGTTGTGAATATACAGTACATGATCATGCATTTAATTTTTTTTACAAGCCACATGTTCGAGAAAAATAAAGCAATCAGATTGAAAATAGTAAAATAAGGATTGTTTAAACTGTTGGAATGCTTCTAAATGGTTAATTTGAAATTACTGGTTAATTATTGGAAGAACAGATCAAATGTGACCAAAAGTGGAGCATCTACCCTATGTTAGAAAAGTACAACTTGAGGAACCCGACTTGAGTGATGAGGAATATTCTTTGATGTGCATGGATTACTCTAATTTTAAAAATGATTCTGATGAATTTGATTAATGTTGCAATTAAAAATTATAAAAATATATAATTGTGGATATTGTTAGCGAGTATAATAATGCAAATTCTTGATTTATAAGATTTAAAAAAAAAACTATGCTTTAAGTATTTACAATGCAGTTTATTCCTCTCCCCATTTTTTGTTTCATATTTTATCAAAAAAAAAGTTATGCGAGTATATACAGTTTGTAATTTATCAACCAAATGAAATTATTGTTTTTCTGCATTTCTGTTTCTTTTCTTTTAAAATTGAAATATGCAGCTAAAATCAACGTAGGTAAATTTTATTACATATCTTTACAAATTCATTTTCAAAAAAAAATCACATTTAAAATAACAGAAAATAATGAACTGAAATACATATTGCATAAAAATGATTTATTTTTGCTGAAAAGTCATTAAAATGCCTGTTAAAAATATAATATTAGTGTGGCCAAAACTGGTACAAATTAGGTTAATTTATTTAAAAATTCATAATTCAAAATCTAAAATATTCTTCAGAAAAATTTTGTAACTAGTAGAAAGCCAATAAAATTTGCTAAAGAATAGTATAAGTATGATTTAATATGCTTTAAACAGTCATCCACTGTGAAATTTCCATTTCAAATTTTCTCTTAAGGTGGCCAAAACTGGAGCATCTACCCTACCTAAGACCATAATATGCCTAACTGCTTATCACATTTAACAGACACAAAAGAATTCTAATCATTTTTTAAACTTCTCCAATACTACAAATATCAGAAGAATATGAAATTCAAACATTTCTCAAAGCGTAAAAGTAAAAAAAAATGCAATTCAATTACCACTGAAATATATTTTATTCATGTAAAATAATTACATATATTAAAACAGGGAGATGAAAATAGGAACTAAAATGGCAAAAAAAAAAAAAAAAACTTCATGGTGATTGAAATGAATTCCATGTAGTAATTTGTTTTACAAATCAGGATAAATGTAGATATCCATAAAAACACTATATATTTATCAAAAATCAATTTTCTATCAACTGGTTTGATTACAGAACAAAAATTAACCTGATGCTACAGATTTTTTTTAAAATCTCATCATATGATATTTCCTTAAAGGGAAAAAAATAATTAATAAACACTGCTAATATTTAAATTCTAATGTGGCACATTTTAATATCAGTAGTATAAACATGAAACCTATCGCATGCAAAGTAACATTTTGTTTTTCTCTCTTCCCTAAAAATCAAAATTTAAAATAAAGATCAAAATATTAACTGACCCTATCTAAGCAAGCTCACTCCTACAAATCAAAGATATGTCACTAAAACTATTACGATCACTTCATCAAATAAAAAGAGGAGCTTTCCTTGATATAATGAAACACGAAATCAACAATGCACATTTATTTCAAACATATGGTCTTTTAAGTATCTTAAGTAAGTCTTTAAGATTAATCACTTAAATTATAACTGAAAAATATTCAAACGACGCTATATAACAAATGAAAAATTAAGACGAGCATTACAAATTTATTTCATACATACTCTATTTGTAGTATTTATCTACAGAAAAAAAACTAGAGATTTGCTATCAATCTCCCCTTCGTTTCAAAATAAATAATAATACATTAATGATTGCACAGTCAGAGAAATAATTATAATACAAACTCACGATTACTATTCTGAAGATTAATCTTTGAATTTTAATCTGTGCTTTATTGCAAGTCACCCGGAAAAATGATTCGTAAAATCAAAACTCTTATCTCACAAACACTTCTGTCGTGTGGCTGTTGACAGTTTGGCACTCACGTGCGCCGGGTGGTTCAATTTAACAGACTAATGACTTTAAAACTTGAGGTGATTTCGGTACTAAATATCAAAAATAACCAAAAGTAGATTTCTGAAACGAACGGAAGGATTGAGTCTGACTGAAGACGCATCAGATCGCTCCTTTTTAATTTCTTCCTTTCCTTTTGAAAGAATAGACCAGCTTTCTGTTTTATTTCAAGTAGTAATCCACCGGCAAATCTATGGACGAGTTTTCTGGTTTGTTTATTTTGAATTCACAGACCGTTTTCCTGTAACCCTCCGATCCATTAGTACGAAACTGTATCAAGCGTCAAGTTCGAATATCAGCGTCTCGGTACCTTTGTTGCTCTACTTGTGTTTTTTTTTTTTACGCCGTCCGAGACCATCAAATTTGGATTTCTTCTGCATAGAAAGATTGATGCAATACTCTTTATGGAATGATTTAATCATTATTATGGAATCGTCTTTTTGGAACGAACTATACTATGTCTAACTTAGAATTAGGGGATATCAGCCTTTGTTGCTTCAAATCCCATAACTCTTTGATTCAAAGTTCGAATCAGTTCTTTCTTTACTACACAAAGCGTTGAATTCAGTGTTCTTTGAGTTTGTGTAATCCTTTCTTTTTAAATCGGTTAAAAAAAGATCTTAAAGCATTTAAATCCTAAATTGAACTATTGGAATTATGGTTAAAAATTTAATCACCAGGCAAATCTTCGAAGGTGCCAAAAAGAGCGATAAAGAATACTTATAGCAACCTTTCCACAAAATAAGGTTCTTATTTTAAGTAAACATTGAGCGCTACAACAATAGGAACATTAAATTTAATATTTTCAAAGTATTCTTAAAGCACAACATTAAAAAACTTCACTTTAAATATTAATTAATGTCTTCAATCAGAGTGTTGAAATTTTGAAGTCTTCCATTGACTTAACTTGACTTGAATTGTATCTCCGAGAGATACGAAGTTTAGGGATTTTTAACAACAAAGGCTGTTATCCCCTAGTTCAAAAAAATATTCATTCCAGTATTCGTTTCAAGCTGCTTAACAATTAAGTAAAATTGCCATCAGGAGACGGACTAGAAAAATTGCCGATCCAATTCGGTCAAGGCAAAAAAAATGGCGTCCTCCTAGAAGGGCGGCCATATTCTTTTTCCCATTGACTTGACATTATCACCGGAAGTTGATGGACCCGGCGGAAAACCTACTTTACCGCAAATAAACAAAACAGAAAACTCGTCCATTTGGCTACATTTCGATTGTGCCAAAGTCAGTTGCGTAGATAGGGTAAGTGTTGCCGGGGTCATAATATGATTTTTTTAATCCCCCTCCTCCCTCAATCATCGTTAGTGGTTTAGTTTGAGTGAACGGCTCCCGGGGCATGGCATTTTTTTGTTCCCTGATAGTTTTTGGTTTTAAAAATTGACATAAATGCATTGATTTTTTGTCACCATGGCCAATGGTGATGGACGAGTTTTCTATTTCGTTTATTACGTTAAAAACCTTGACTTAATTTGAATGGCTTTTGGACTTCCGCTTTGAAGATTCCATTGACTTAGCATTACACCGGAATTACGTAGCCACCGCATTTTAATGTAAATAAACAAAACAGAAACTCATCCATAGGAGAATAATTTGTTTTTCCTTTATTCCAGTCGTTATCAATGGCTTAGCAAGCGTACATGGCGCCCGGAGGATTGTATTCTTATACCTCCTCTTCATAGTTTGCTTTAAAAAGTGACATAAACACAGCGTTGTTCTGACTCCATAGTGCCCCCTAAAACTGGCTCCAGGGGCATCTATACACCCTTCCTCCCCTGGAAGTGGCGTAGAGTTGGAAGTTGATTTGACTTCCCCTGGCACAAACCAGATAGCAATTTTAGTACTGCAAATCTGCAAGCTTTCTGCAAATTTGTCACGACAAGTGTGCAAGTGTGAAACAAGCCTGCAGCAAGTTTGATTTTGACTTGTCATGGCAAAATTTGACGCGTCAAACTTGAATCGAACTTGTAGCAAATTCGATGTGACAAATAGCGCCACCTCCTTTGCAAATCAAACTTGCTGCAATTTTGCAAAACAAGCTTCCTGCAAAGATAGCACAATAAAGAGATAATTATCTTTGTCTCTGTTTTAAAAAACATCCGATTTTTAACAGCATCTCCTAGACCGTAATTCTTTTTTATTAATTCAATAAATCAATGATAATTTGTGAAAATAATAACTTTTTTATAAAAAAAAAAATTTTGAAACATTTTCCATCTTTTTACTAAATATATCCCAGATAGCAATTTTAGTTTGCAGCAAGCTTGCCACAAATTTGTCATGACAAGAGTGCAAGTTTGCCACAAATTTGTCATGACAAGTGTGCAAGCTTGCAGTAAGCTTGCAGCAAGTTAACGAAAGCTCCGAAGTCACCATGAAACGAACTTGCAGCAAGTTTGCCGTGTCAAACTCATTGCAAATATAGCAAAAACAGAACACGAACACAACCCAGGATAGAACTCGCGACCTCCCGGTTCCGAAGCGGGGACGCTAACCGTTGAGCCAGCTGAACTCTGAGAGGAGAGGATAGATTTCGCTAAAACATCGTTCGATGCGATTCGTATACGATTTATTTTAAACTATTTTCTGGTTTTCATTAATTTTTTGAGTTGAGAATACGATTTGAAGTCAAAGAGAGAGCGATTTTCGCTAATAACTACGTTTTGCTAGTAGAATAAATTATGAAATTAGAGTTCAAAAGTAATTACTTTAAAATGGGACAAAATGTCTAGTTATTATTTTTCAACAAACACCGACTGTTTTTTAGATTTAATTTTGTTTATAAACGTTAAAATTTCAGAAAAAATAAAAAAAGAAAAAGGCGATATAGTTTTCTTTAAAGTGAGAGTGATATATTTAGTAAAAAGATGGAAAATGCTTCAAAAATTTTTTTTATAAAAAAGTTATTTTTTTCACAAATTATCATTGATTTATTGAATTAATAAAAAAGAATTACGGTCTAGGAGATGCTATTAAAAATCGGATGTTTTTTAAAACAGAGACAAAGATAATTATCTCTTTATTGTGCTATCTTTGCAGGAAGCTTGTTTTGCATACTTGCTGCAAGTTTGATTTGCAAAGAGGTGGCGCTACTTGTCACATCGAACTTGCGACAAGTTCGATTCAAGTTTGACGCGTCAAATTTTGCCATGACAAGTCAAAATCAAACTTGCTGCAAACTTACGTGCTATCTGGGATCACTCTCACTTTAAAGAAAACTATATCGCCTTTTTCTTAATGTTGAAATTTTAACGTTTATAAACAAAATTAAATCTAAAAAACAGTCAGTGTTTCTTGAATAATAATAACTAGACTTTTTGTCCCATTTTAAAGTAATTACTTTTGAACTCTAATTTCATAATTTATTCTACTAGCAAAACGTAGTTATTAGAGAAAATCGCTCTCTCTTTGACTTCAAATCATATTCTGAACTCAAAAAATTAATGAAATCCAGAAAATAGTTAAAAATAAATCGTATACGAATCGAATCGAACGATGTATTAGCGAAATCTATCTTCTCCTCTCAGAGTTCTACTGGTTCAATGGTTATCTTCTCCGCTTCGGAACCGGGAGGTCGCGAGTTCTATCCTGGGTTGTGTTTCGTACTCTGTTTTTGCTATAATTTGCAATATGTTTGCACGGCAAGCTTGTGGCAAGCTTGCTGCAAGTTCGTTTCAAGGTGACTTCGGAGCTTTCGTTAACTTGCTGCAAGCTTTCACTATCGTCATGACAAATTTGTGGCAAGCTTGCACTCTTGTCATGACAAATTTGTGGTAAGCTTGCTGCAAATTAAAATTGCTATCTGGGGGTAGATTTCGCTAATACATCGTTCGATTCAATATACATACGATTTATTTTAAACTATTTTCTTGATTTCGTTAATTTTTTGAGTTGCGAATATGATTTGAAGTCAAAGAGAGAGAGAGAGAGAGATTTTCGCTAATAACTACGTTCTGTTAGTAGAATAAATTATGAAATTAGAGTTCAAAAGTAATTACTTTAAAATGGGACAAAATGTATAAGTTATTATTTTTCAACAAACATTGACTGTTTTTTCGGTTTAATTTTGTTTATAAACGCTAAGATTTCAACATTAAGAAAAAGGCGATATAGTTTTCTTTAAAGTAAAAACTTTTAGTAAAAAGATGGAAAATGTTTCAAAATTTTTTTAATAAAAGAGTTATCTTTTTTACAAATTATCATTGATTTATTGAATTAATAAAAAGAATTACGGTCTAGGAGATGCTATTAAAAATCGGATGTTTTTTTTAAAACAGAGACAAAGATAATTATCTCTTTGTGCTATCTTTGCATCAAGCTTGTTTTGCAAATTTGCATTGCAAAGGAGGTGGCGCTGTGAACTTGCAGCAGACTTGCAATGCAAGAGAGGGTGGCGCTAGTTGTCACGGTGAACTTGCCACAAGTTCGCTTCAAGTTTGACGCGTCAAATTTGCTATGACAAGGCAATATTATGTCAAAATAAAACTTGCTACAAACTTACGTGCTATCTGGGATGATCCTCGAATGGGATAAGCTGCGCCGAAAACCAAGAATCTGTACAGAAAATAAGTGCTTAAAAGAATCGTTAGTTAAAATCCAAGTAAAAAAGGGAGATGAATAAACCGGCAGTACAAAGATACTAAAACAAGAAATTTAAAAGAGATCAGGTCAAAGACAAGAAAACTAAATATCATGGAAAACACCAACCCAGATAGCAAATTTAGTTTGCAGCAAGCTTGCCACAAATTTGTCATGACAAGAGTGCAAGCTTGCAGCAAGTTAACGAAAGCTTCGAAGTCACCATGGAACGAACTTGCAGCAAGCTTGCCACAAGCTTGTCGTGCAAACTCATTGCAAATTCTAGCAAAAACAGAGTACGAACACAAACCGGGATAGACCTCGCAACCTACCGATTAGTAGACAGACGTCGATACCACTGAACCAGTTCGGCTACGACAGGAGAAGATAGATTTCGCTAATACATCGTTCGCTTCGATTCGTATACGATTTATTTTAAACTTTTTTCTTGATTTTATTAATTTTTTGAGTTGAGAATATGATTTGAAGTCAAAGAGAGAGCGATTTTCGCTAATAACTACGCTTTGCTAGTAGAATAAATTATGAAATTAGAGTTCAAAAGTAATTACGTTAAAATGGAACAAAATGTCTAAGTTATTATTTTTCAACAAACATTGACTGTTTTTTAGATTTAATTTTGTTTATAAACGTTAAAATTTCAACATTAAGAAAAAGGCGATATAATTTTCTTTAAAGTGCGAGTGATATATTTAGTAAAAAGATGGAAAATATTTAAAAAAATTTTTTTATAAAAAAGTTTGTTTTTTCACAAATTATTATTGATTTATTGAATTAATAAAAAAGAATTACGGTCTAGGAGATGCTATTAAAAATCGGATGTTTTTTAAAACAGAGACAAAGATAATTATCTCTTTATTGTGCTATCTTTGCAGGAAGCTTGTTTCGGAAACTTGCAGCAAATTTGATTTGCAAGGGAGGTGGCGCTATTTGTCACATCGAACTTGCAGCAAATACGTTGCAAGCGAGGGTGGCGCTAATTGTCACAGCGAACTTGCTACAAGTTCGATTCAAGTTTGACGCGTCAAATTTTGCCATGACAAGTCAAAATCAAACTTGCTGCAAACTTACGTGCTATCTGGGAATGTCCTTCAAGTACATGAAGAGGTTAAAATGTGAAATTTCTCCCAATAAGGGGTCTATTCTGGTACCCCCGGTTGGGTTGGGAGTTGGGTTGGGTTCTGCACGTTAACAACGGAACCCAACCCAACCGGGGGTACCAAAATAGACCCCTAGAAATGACAAGTCGAAACTGCTTGAGTGAAAGTACCTCAATCGTTGTCTATTAACAGCCACACAGTATGTTAAGATGTGTTTGACAATTAGTACGTCACCACAATGGCTACATGTTGGAGGAGACTCCGCAAAAAGCAAATATTTATGTGTCAATCGTGTATGCCCAATACGAAGTCTAGTTAACACGACGTCACAGCGTCTGTTAAGTTTCGTAATCCAATGTGATAGAACTGGTTTAATGACATGGAGCTTGTTATTTGTTTTCATATTCCATTTTTCTTGCCACTGATAATGGCACCACTGATTGACGGCAGATCGCACATCAGCATAAACAATTGGTCGCGTCAAGAATTCTGTAGCCGATTTCGCAGATTTGTCTGCCAATTCATTTCCGGTAATGCCAACATGGGAGGGAACCCATGAAAATAGAACCCGAGCCCCTTTTGAAAGTAAATGCCTATAGAAGCCTTTAACTTCTTTAATGAGTGGATTACGAGTTGAGGAGCTACGTAAAGATTCCAGAAGACTCATAGAATCAGTGTATAAAATGGATTTTCTAATTTCATGCACATCGATGTACTTGAGTGCAAAATAAGCAGTCGTAATTTCAGAAGAGAATACAGAAGTAAAAGAGTATAGTTTATAACTGATGGTGTGACCATAAGTAAAAAATGCGCAGCCAACATGGTTCAAGGATTTGGAACCATCTGTAAAATCTGGTTGATAAGACTGATAAAATTGCCGATGTTGATTAAAAAGCGAAATTAAAACTGAGTTATTGGAGTCTGACTTGGTAAAATTTCCAAAAGGGTTAATTATAAGATATGCTGTTCTCCATCCATGGAGGATGGCCACAAAAACCATTTGTGTGAACCTTTACATCGTAAAAAGTGTCTGGAAGTATATTGCGCATACGCAGTCCAAAATGAGGGATGCATGAGGGGCGGGCATTGAAGAGGCGATTATTATTGCCATTTAATGATGTCCTACGAAAAGGATGGTTGTCGTTTGACAGAATACGAAAGTAATAAGAAAGAGACAATTTATCTCTTCTAGATGATAGTGATGGTTCAAAAGTCTCCGCATATAAACTAGGTATAGGAGATGTTCGGAAGGCTCCTAAACACAGCCTTAGAGCTTGATGATGAACATAATCAAGGCGTTTCAAGTAAGAAGGTCGAGCAGAGCCATATACTACACTTCCACAGTCTATCATAGACCGGATGATGCTTCGATAAACACGAAGCAAACATGAACGGTCTGCTCCCCAGGAAGTATTGAATAGAGTTCTCAAAATATTTAATGATCGAAGACACCTCTTCCGTAAGCTGGCAATGTGTAGAAGGAAAGTCAAACGTTTATCAAATACTATACCTAAAAATTTATAGTTATCTTGGAAGCGAATATGGACATCACTCAAAAAACAATTCTGGATCAGGATGAAGAGGCCGTTTGCAGAAGTGTATGCCTATTGTTTTTTGTGCAGAAATAGTAAACCCGCTTTTATTTGACCACTCAACAATATTGTTGATGGCTGCCTGAAGCTGTCTTTCTATGAGTTGCATGTTGCGAGCATAACATGAAATGTGCAAATCCTCAACGTAAAGATTCTTTTGTACAGTTTGTGGGATTACTGATAAAATGGGATTGATAGCTAAGACAAAAAGGGTTACACTTAAAACACAGCCCTGAGGAACACCTTCTTCCTGGCAAAAAAATATTGGAATAAGTATTCCCCAGCCGGACTCTAAAAAATCTTTGCTTAAAAAAGTTTTGAACAAATATAGGTAAATTTCCTCTAAAACCTAGATCGTATAAATTTTTCATGATTCTATACCTCCAAGTACGATCATATGCTTTGTAAATATCGAAGAAAATAGACACTAGATGATTTTGTTTTAAAAAAGCAACGCGAATATCCGTTTCTAATGACAATAAATTATCAATTGTGGATAGTGACTTTCGAAACGCACTCTCGAAACGAGATATGTATTCATTCTTTTCTAGGATGTGTACCAATCGTACATTTACTATTCGTTCAAAAAGTTTACACATGCAACTGGTTAGGGCTATTGGTCGATAATTTAGCGGATCCTGTGGATCTTTACCCGGCTTCGGTATCGGAATTATAAAAACATGTTTCCAACAATCCGGAAAGACATGTTCTTTCCAAATGCGGTTAAACATGTAAAGAATATTTAAAAGGAAGTGCTCTGAAAGATGTTGAAGCATAGAGTAGGTTACCTCACCAGGACCAGGTGAAGTGTGTTTAATAATAGATAATAGTGTGTGTAGTTCAAAGATAGTCAGGTCAGTGTTGTAAGACAGTTGTTTTGTCGTCTGGAAGCGCAAAGTAATGCGTTCCGTACGATTTTTATGTGTGAGGAAAGGTTCGGTATAGTTACTTGCTGAGCAAATAGAGGCAAAAGCTTCAGCAAGAACATCCACCATTTCTGAAATATTACGAACCTCCTGACCGTTCTTTCGCAGACAGGATATGCGTTTTTCGGGATAAATACCGCACGCCCTTCTAACATTATCCCACATATCTTTTGCTGTAACAGAGGAATTAATACCGGGCACAAATTTAATTTAGTATTCATGTTCACTTTTCCGCCTAGCCCACCTTGCGATGATTTTAGCTCTTTGAAAAGCCATTTCATTAGCCGAGATTGGATGCCGCCAGAAAACATTCCAGATCTTCTTTGGTCACGATTGGTATAAGTGCAATACTTATTCCACCATGGTTTCCTATTCTTAGGGAAGCTCAGTCCCGATTTGGGAATACTGGCATCTGCAGCTGAAATGATGGTTTTAGTAACCAAGTTGACTACTTCATTAAGATTTTCACCCTCCACCATGTCACGAGTAATCAATGCTCTTAATGTGAAATTTGTCCAATCAGCTCTATGAAACAAGTAGCGTGTTGGACGTTGAGCATCGTTAGAATCGACATTCACACGGTCCAAAAAAATTGGGAAATGGTCACTGTCACGCAAGTCAACTTCAACTCTAAAGTTAAAGTAAGGAGCAAGAGACGGCGTGCATAGTACAAGGTCCAAAGAGTGGAAAGTTCTATTTCGTTGATGGAAGTAGGTGTCTTCTCCATTGTTAAGTAGGCAAAGGGAGTGAGTATTAACAAACTCCTCAATTTGTCGTCCACGAGTATTTGTATTCTTACTGCCCCACAATGGGCTATGACCATTAAAATCCCCAATAATGATAAAAGGAGTAGGCAATTCATCTGCCTCGGTAGCAAGTATAGGGTGCAAACAGTTACTAAATTGGAAAACATAACTCTAACCGCTACATCCTGCAAATTTGTATGTAAAGTGATGACAGACTAAGGAGTATCATGGGAGACTAGGAGAGCAACCCCTCCAGAAGCTCGACCAGATTATTTTCATTATCTTTTCTCTAACAAGGCTGTAGCGTTTGATTTTTGCAATATCAGCAGGTTTCAAGTAGGTCTTTTGAAGTGCAATGCAGACTGGATGCACTTCATAAATCAAGTCTTTAATGTGACAAACCTTGCTGCGGAAACCACGGCCGTTCCACGAAACCACGCAGGCCATCAAGAACAATTTTTATCTGGAGGTTTTTTAGGCTTTTCTCTACTTTTCGGAAAGTTATTAGAAGCACAGGATAAATCCAATTCATATCAGATTCAGAAGAAGTATTTGATTTCAAAAAATATTTTGCATCAAGAGTTTTCTTGGAGCTATTCTCAAGAGATTTAAATTTTTTTTTTATTTTTTAAAATGTCCGTTTTAGAATTACTAGGAGTTGGGTGCGTAGATTTTTTTTGATGAATTATTATATTAATTATCACTAGTGGTAACTGTCGGAGCAGTAAAGAACTTAGATGGCAATGTTGAAAGGGGAATAGATACTGGTAGTTGCAAGCTATTTATCTCGGATGTGTTGTTGCTGATTTTTGGCTGCATTTGTACTGTAGAGGAGTAGGAAACACCAATTTTCGGAGTTCTATCCTTTACAATTTGTCTTGCTTCAGGAAAAGTAATATTTCTTGTAATTTTAACTGCAATAACTTCTTTTTCAAAAATCCATGTAGGACAAGATTTGGAAGATGCAGCATGGGGACCAGAACAATTTCTACATTTGAAAGTGTCAGAAGTACAAACATTTATTTCGTGCCCAGATTCAGCGCATTTACCACAAACAGGGTCAGTACCCCGACACGACTGTTGGGAGTGCCCATACCTCTGGCATTTGAAACACCGAAGAGGATTGGGAATATATGGACGAAGTTTGCAATTTATGTATCCTGCTTTTATGGATTTTGGCAATACCGGTGTCTGAAAAGTTAAAACAACGTGTTGTGTAGGAATAAGTCGACCGTCACGTCGAATGTTTATACGACGTGCGGCACAAACATTTTGATCACGTAGTTCTTCCAATAATTCTGCTTGTGTAACATATATAAAATCAGGGTTGGAAAGTACACCACGAGAGACATTCAATGTTTTATGAAATGACGTTTCTACTGGGAAAGTACCCAGATGCTGTAATTTGCTAATTATTGAAGCTTGTTTGGAGTCAAGTTGTACCAGAAGATCACCAGATCGCAATTTCTTGATATTTTGTATTTCACCAATACATGATGTAAGGTGTTTTTGCACCAGAAAAGGGGATACCGTATGAAAAGTGTTTGGAGTGTTGATCAACATGTAACGAGTAGATGAATTGGCTTCAACGACGAAAGACAAAGATCCCATAAGATATTGGTAAAGATTCGGGCTCGACGGCATCGCCCACCACGGAGCCCAATAAGGATAGCAGCCACCGGCTCTGGGCATTCCCAGCCTCGGCGCTTACTATGATGCTAGCCGATACCTATACGCTGGGAATCATCCCCGGGGACAGTGACCACCCTTAACGCCAAGTCCAAGGAGTGACCCCTTCGCTTGATCCCTAGCAGTCTAACCACAAAGGTGGCTAGGTACCAGCCGACTGATACACTGGGGACCACAGTGCACCACCCGTCTAATGGGTCGCCACGCACGGCCAACACGTGGGAGTATATTGCTGTCTATGAGAAGCAGGAAGCAAACAGAGCGGCGACACCTTCTCATGGAGAGCTCCCTCGCCTACCCTCGAGGGAAGGAAGTAAAAAGCAAAAACCCAAGGGGAGGAAAAACTAGACAGGAGATCAGACACTAGGGTACCTCGGGGTCGTGAAGCCTGTCACACCTGGAGAAGATGTGCCCCTGAGTGGGGGAGTGGTGTAGAGATCGGAATATCCAACTATAACGCATATTATCTGTGTTTGTAAATACCTGTGGAAAATTTCCAAAGTAAGTGTAACATTTTTATGGTAAATCATCGCATCACCATTTACCGTTTTTTAATTCGATTCAGAACGACTTGGTCAGAGTGACTGTTTTACGATTATTGATTTTGCTAAGAATAAAGAATAATTCCTAAGCCAGGCGTGGGGAACCTTTTTGCTTTGAAAGGCCTCATTATATTTCAACATCTGCCAAAAGGCCGCACGAGCAGAATCTTAAAGGTTATTCTTATGTAATTATTATTATATTACAGACAAGTATATTATTTCAATGCAAATTTAAATAACTGTTAGGGCCTCAGAAGAAACTCAAAAAGGCCGGAGGTTCCCCACCCCTGTAATATGTCCTGCAAGGTCATAATTGCTCTCTAATTCAAAAAACGGAAAGTAAATGCTTAACCAGGCAGGAAAGAAGCTCCAAAAATCTTTTTTTGTTCTATTGACTTTTATTTGTATGCGAACGAAATTTCTATGCAATAACTAGCAGAATACCAGGGACTCTGCCCGGTCATTTTCAGGTCAAAATCTTGTGGGACACAATAAAGTGAACAATATTTTATAATTAACATAATGTTTATTTATATTTCTTTATTGAGAGAAATGATTCTTACATTAATAGTACACAAATTCTCTTTCATTTTAGTATATAAGTATACTGTATTACAAATTTTTCTTATATAATAACTCCATTTATTGGGCATCTTATTATTTTAGAAACCTGGAATATAAAATTTTCATTCTAATTGGTCCATTTGCTAAATTGCTTTCAATGACTCACCTCCACCCTACCCAGAAGGGTGTGCAATAGGGCCGAAGTCTCATTGCAGTATTTTTTCTTGAACAATATTGGAGCATTTTTCGATTAAAATTTCAGCAATTCAAGTGACTCAATCATTAAATGAAATGTTTCATCAAAATTACACCACCCTTTCCAAATAAGCATTTCTACATGCATTATCGGCAATTATCATCTCCAAAGTAGATTAAAGCAGAGTTACCTCCACCATATTCGACATGTTGAAACATGGGAATCAAGTTTCATTTCGATCAGTCTCTTTGTTACATGTATTTAGGTGACATATCCCCATCCTACCCTAAAGGACTGGGTAAGAGCTTATATGCCCATACAGTACATCAAGTCTGCCAATAAGGAACATACACACCAAGTTTCATAAAAATCACCTCAGCCGTATCAAATTTCATGTTAATCAGCCCATTTGTTATATGTATTTAACCCTTTGAGGAGGGCCAGACGGAAAACGTGCGGTTAGATCTGACTGAAGTTACTCAACACACGTGGCTGCTGAGGCCCATTTCTAGTTAAGCCTAATTGCACTAAAGCTGGTGTCACGCCGACGTGTAAGTCGGTAGCTAAAAGCCACAAGAGCCGGCACGTATATGTGACAGTCGGGAGAGAATATGCCAAGCAGCTGGCACACTCACGTGAGTCATCCTCAAAGGGTTAAACGACTTTGACCCTTCTTCCATCATAGATGGGGTTAGCGTTTATTTACCACTGTAGTATTTTTAGTCAGCCAATGAGATCCATATGTGCATAATTACAAAAAAATCATCCAAATCATATCCAACAGCATGTCAATTTGCCCATTAGTTACATGTATTTAGAGTGTTTTGCCCCACACTATCCTGAGTTACTGGGTTAGGGCGAATTTAATCCTACAGTACTTTAAATCGGCCAATGAGGAACATAGTACCAAATTTCATCACAATCGATACAGCTGTATCAAATGTCATGTCAATCGGTCCATTTGATACATTTAAATGACTTTGCCCACCCTAACCACGGCGATTGGGTTAGGGTTTATTTAACCTAAAAGTATTTTTAATTAGCTCATGACAAACATATATACCAAATTTCATCGAAATCGCTAAGCATGTCCAGCTGCCTTTTTACTGCATGTATTTAGGAGACTTTGCCCCACCCTACCCTGAGGGACTGTATTAGGGCTTATTTACCCCACCTATACTTTAAGTGGGTTAATGAGGAACTTTTCATATTCAGGAAGGGAAAGTTTCATCAAAATCCTTTTAGCCGTTCGGAAATGATGCTGGAACAAACATATGTACATACATTGAGTTTTATATATATAGATAATAATAATAATCTTTGATTCACAAAATCAGAAGCAAGGTAGGGAAACAAATAAAGCGTCAGAAAATGATCGATTGGACTTGTAATAAGGCATTTTTCGGTCTCGCATACTAAAACCAGTGGCGTTTTTTCGCACAGGTGCCTGAGATCCTGGGGGGGGGATGGGCTCAGAATCTATTTGACGAACATCGCAATGCTAAGTCGACAACGAATTTACAACATTGAGTAGGGGGGCCTCCAAAACAGTTTTGCACTTGTGGTCACATATTGTCAAAAACCGCCATTAATTGAAACGTCTCTTTTTTTCCCTAATGACACGAAGATAAATAGTTTTCCTGTTCTCAAGAATCTTTTAGTGACACTAATATTTATGGTATCTATCTACTAACTGAAAAGATCCATTTAGCGGTTAAATTTTACTCTACGGTGCCCACTTACTTCGTTCCTCTTAGGATCGCCAACTCTTTGCCACCAAGAATGAAGAGGAGAGAACATTTGTTTTGGTTGCGCAATGATGATTTTAACGAGTGAGATGTGTGCATGCGCAGAAATTGATCTTTTAATCGGTGTTTTGCGCATGGTGCTATATTACGATTCGTTTTGATTGGTTTGTTCCGTTGATCTCTTTCACGTGATTGGTCAATTCAATCGAATTTGTTTTGTCGGTTTGATTTTTGTCTGATTTTATCATTTCGTTACGTGCGCTTCGTACAGCTGTTGTTGATTATGGCATTGGTTCCCTTTCGAGGTGTGTGGATCAGGGACTGATAGCAAGCGGATACCAGTGTCCTAAGTGTAAACAGCAATTGGGCAATTAAAATAGGTATGTGAAGTTTTAACTACACTTTTCTCCTTTTTGAACATTTTCATTCACTTTAGGTTCAGAACTCTGTATGTTATTCTGTATTTTCGCTTCTCAATGAATAAACGAAGCTACTAGTGTCCCGCTTCGCAGAAAGCGAAGCCGCTGTTGTTTTTTAAGTTAAAAAATTGCCCGGTACACGCTTGAAATGCCGAAGGCATTGCGTGCTCAATCTCTCCTTTTCAAATGAAGCATTCAGATTCAAATGAAGCAGTAGAGCAATGAAAAGCGCACTGAGCATCCAAAACAGTATTTGGCGACAACAAATGAAATTGCGCCAGGAAAAATTGGCGAGAAGCAAGTGGGCACAAAATATTTGGGCGTTTATTTTAATTGTAAAGACAAATAATGACGAAGGGAGGAACATAATAAATTGCATCCTACTCTAACAGCTTTCAACAAGCCTTCGTTACCATAACATTGCTGTCAATAAATTAATAATAATATATAATGACTTAGAAATTTTCCATCTTTAAAATAAATCCTTTTTAACGCCAGTTAATTTTTAATTAAGAACGAATTACTTCTACTTCTATCTTATGATAAAAGTCTTTCAACTTGTAACAAATCATAAGATCACATTGAAGTCTTGACTAACATGTTTATTACCATCTTGATAATAATATCATTAAGAATATATAAGATACAGGAGTTGTGCTTCATAGCACAGACCGTCACCTCTGATAGACCCCACACACGTAGTAGACACATACCAAAACATCAACAACACTAGTCACTTCATTTCAGTGTAGTCTAGAAGCTAACTGCTCGTTCGATTAGTTTTTCCCTTACGTCATTAAACAATTCTGGATTTAACAATTAATTTCCTATTGGCAATTTGGTTTTTAGTCTTCGGTTAAACATCATTTGAACTGGGGATATCTCAAGTCCTACTATGGAAGTATTACGATATTCCATTAATCCTGCGAAGTTATCTTTATTATCATCCCTAGCTTTTCTGAATATGCTTTTGGCTATTCCTACACCTCGTTCTACCATGCCATTACTCTGTGAGTGATAAGGACTGATAAATGTATAGTTAAAGACCCATTAAATTGCAAATTGTTTATACAGAAAACTATTAAATGGGTTGTTGTCAGAGACTCCTGTGTTGGCACACCAAATACAGAAAATATGGATTTCAGTTTGTCAATCATTTCATTTGCTGACTTTTCGTTTAACTCACAAACCTCTAACCACTTTGAGTAATAATCTATGAGAAGTAAATAACTTTTATTCCCAAATTCCATGATATCAGCACCTACCTTTTCAAATGGTCTGTATGGAACCGAGTGAGGTGTTGAAGGTTTCTTGGAATTTGCCCTTCTAAATTTTTCACATACCTCACACTGTGAAACAATTTTCTCTATGTCTGAATTCATGCCTGGCCATACATCAATTCCCTAGCCCGCTTTTTGCATTTTTCCATTCCAAAATGAGCCTCATGAATCAATTGTAGCATATTACGTCTTAATGTGTAAGGAACAACAATCTTATCACCCAGGAATATTAAGCCCTCATTAGTATGTAGGTCATTTTGAGCTTTAAAGTAGGGCTTTACAATGTTTGGTACATTTTTAAGCGATACAAGCCACCCTTCTTTAATGTATTTAAGTACAATTTGTAAATATGAGACTGCTTTAGTTTCTTGCTTGAACTGATTAATCCTATTTTCACTCATAGGCAAATGTTTTGATATACTATGTACAATATACATCATTTCGGGATAATCTTTAATTGTGTCCTGAACATATGTACGAGATAAGGTATCAGCCAAATACATGAATTTCCCAGGTACCAACTTTACATTAAATTTATATTTAAACAATTTCAATGACATTCTTTGTAATCTAGCTGATGTTTTGTTGATTGGCTTATTTATAATTGATGTGAGGGGCTTATGGTCACTCTCAATAGTCACATCTCTGCCATATACCAAGTTGTGAAATCTTTCAAATGAAAATACAATGTCCAGAAGCTCTTTCTCTATCTGAGCATAGTTTTACTCTGTTTCTGTGAGACTTCTTGATACAAATGATAATGGATGCCCATATTGAATTAAACAAGATCCCAACCCATCTTTTCATGCATCGCACTGAACAACAATTTCTTTGTTGCTATTAAAAACTTTTAACATTGGAGCTGTTCTATGTAATGATTTAAGCTTTTCGAAATCTTCTTACTGTTCTATATCCCACACAAATTCAAGGTTAATTTTTAACAAACTGCGTAAAGGAGCAGTTAATTTGGAGAGATTCGGAATAATTCGGGGACAAATAATTTAGCATTCCTAACAATCGTCGGATATCTGCTTTACAATTAGGGTTTTTTAACTCTTTTATTGCTTTGATATGCTGTGGATCAGCTTTAATTCCTTTCTTTATTATTATATGACTCATGTATTTAACTTCTGATACCTTAAATTGCAATTTCTCTTTATTAAACTTTACAACATTTTCTTTTGCACGCATCAATACTTTTGTTAGAATTGAGTCATGCTCTTCCTCAAAACTACCTGTTACTATTATATCATCAAAATACACCTCAACTCATGGGATATTTTCAAAAATGTTTTGATTTCTCTTCTCAAACACTTCTGGTGCCGAAGCTATACCAAATGGTAAACGCTTAAATTGGTATCTACCAAATGGAAAGTTAAAGGTACACAGATCAGAGCTAAACTGATCATGTGGTATTAGACAAAAGCCATCTTTTAGATCTAATACAGAGAATATCTGTTTCCCCTCCAATCTACTAATAATTTCTTCAGCAGAGGGAATAATGCGATGCTCTCTTTTTATAACCTTATTTAGATTTCTTGGGTCCAGACAAATACGTAGTTTACCGTTGGGCTTTTCTACAACTATTAGGCTATCTACCCAATCCGTTGGTTTGTTTACAGCAGATATGATACCCTTTTTTTCTAAGTCACTTAAGGTTGCTTTTAATTCGCTCATTAGCGATTGTGGTACCCTTCTTGGTGGATCAATTACAGGAATAGCATTTTCCTTTATCACTATATGATAAGGAACACCTGGAAAATTACCTAAACCTTTGAATACATCATTGTAATTACTTAAAATCTCATTCTGATCTAAAATTTTGTTAATGTTATCAACTTTTTAAATTAAGTTTAACAATATGCATGCATTCAATCCTACTATTGGTTTAGAATCAACATTTACAACAATAAAATTTAATTTAACATTTAAACATTTCTCAGTTGAGCATAACAAACTTATCTGTCCTTCGGGTTTTAATTTGTGATTGCCAAAGGATATCAACATTACCTCAGTTGTGCTCAGGTCGTGTTTTGGTAATTTCAACCTATTGTAAATGTTTAAGGGTAGAATATTAGCCTCTGCCCTTGTGTCTAGCTTAAAATTAATAATGTTATCACAAATACTTAAATTTACGCACCATGATTTTTCTGCTGATCCTGTTGACACTGAGTCGATTTATAACTGGTGCAGTTCTTCCTTACCCTCCAGGATTTCATTTACTCGTCTTGAATTACTTCTAGGCACTGTGCTCCTGTTCATTCGACACATGGCAGCAAAATGCTTTTTTTTTACAAATGCTGCACAGTCTATTATACGCAGGGCATTCTCTTCTGTCATTAATTTTTCCACAGTTGTAACAGTGGAAATTGTTACTGCTACCTGCATTGGATACTGGTTCACTTTTGGATGAATGTCGCATCTTGGCCCTGACAGCATCTACCTCCACCTTCATTTGTGGAGAATCACTGATGGTCTTCAGCTGTTCATGGCTGGTCTCCACTTCTTGAATGTAGTCTGCTGCCTTTCTTAGAGACAGGTCCGATTCCCTCAGCAGGTGTTCCTAAAGTGTTCTATTATGTACACCCAGCACAACTCTGTCTCTGATGAGAGACTCCTCCTGGTCGCCAAATTCACAGGATGCTGCCAATGTTTTTAGCTGTGTCAGGTATACATCCACAGACTGTCCTTCTTGTTGCGAACACGAAAAGAACTTGAACCTTTCAAACACTACATTCTTACATAGAATGCAATATTCCTCAAATTTGGTGATCACTGAGGGAAATGTTTCTGAATTTTCTTGAAATTTGAAAGTTTTATAAATTGAGACACCTTCGTCCCCAAGGAAATTCAAAAGCATGGCTATTTTAGTAGCATCTGGCTTTCGATATTTTTCAGATAAAATTAAGAAATTATTAAATTTCTGTAGCCACCTTTTCCAGCTCTCTGCTACATTCCCAGAGGAGAAATTCATGACTCCGGGTGGATTAAATATTTCCATCTTATTTTTTTAGCTGAGCAGTATCTATTATTTGCGGGAACAAACGGTTCAGTTATTTGCGGGAACACACAGTTCAGTTATTTGCAGGAACACACAGATCAGTTATTCGTCAATTCGAAATCGGTAATCACATGGACTCGAACAATCTTAAAACATCCGCACACTGACACCATCCTTCAACTTGTTACAAATCATAAGATCATATTGAAGTCTTGACTAACATGTTTATTACCATCTTGATAATAATATCATAAAGAATATATAAGATACAGGAGTTGTGCTTCATAGCACCAGACCACAACCGACGGAACTTCAAGGCCTCTGCTCTCTTCCGTGACGTCACAACAAGAGGTGACACTCCGTTCCTTTCGCGGGAAGACTGCCGGCGCTCGATGACCGGGAGAAATTACGTTTCATTTATTAAAAACGTATTGTATCTCACGCATAACTCAATTCCAGGAACCTATGTTGAATGGTTAAATAATGATTAAAATGCACCGCTTTCCACATCACCCAAGGGGTGCGGTGCTAGGAATGCATTACCACTTTTGCAAAATTTGCAGGGCAGGTTTCCCAGTAGGTGTATCTCCCTTTTATTTAAAACGATAATTTATTACGAAAAATATAAACGAGAAAAGTTGAAGGCGAATTTAAAAATAACTGCAATTAAAAATGATATTATAAACATTTGTTGTAGTGTCAGCTCTGAGTAAGCAACAAATTAATAAAAATATTAAATTAATAATAAATAAGCAATAAAATTAATTAATTAATAATAAATAAGCAATAAAATTAATTAATAATAACTGAGCAATAAAATTAATGCAAGTAAAACTGTTGAAATTGCCATTTAACTATATATTACATCACTAGTTTTTGTTCGAAATAACCTTGCTAAATTTTTCAAGTTTTCTTTTCTTTCCAGCTTTAGAAGAGTTATGCAATTCGTCATTTAATTTTTTACAATAATTATTCAATAGGGAATTTACTGCTGACCAAATTACCATTCTATAAACCTTTTCTGGTTTGTGTCCTGAAATGCATTCACCATAATCATGTAGTTGTTCTTCACTAATCAGAATATTAAAAATTATTTCAGTAGCCAAATGTTTTTGATTTGGAAATTTCAAAAATTCTTTTTCAAATGTAGTACATAACTTTTGCATGATAACATAAGAATATAAAACTACATTCACAATGCATTTTTGGGGATACAGAAGCTTTCCTCTACTTAAATTTTGAATTAGAGAAGATGAGCAATCGAGTTCTTTTTCACACGTTAACAAAGTTCTGAAAATATTACACTTCAGCTTTTTAAGGACTGTGTGAACACAGTAGCCGCCTAAATAGACTAGCACTGGTAGAAAATCTTCGGTTTTTTAAAAATCATCTTCTGAAAGCAAAACAGGAAATGTAGGTAATTTTTCTGAGATAAAATTGTCAAGTTCTTCCCAATTATCTGTAACTGCTTCCTGGAAAAGCTCAAGATTTCCAAATTTTGTTGATTGCAAACAAATTTTTAATATGCTATGCATTCTTAATTTATTCTCACTTTCAAATACCTGTCGAAGTGAAACATGATATTGTGCTCCTGCCATTTGTTGGTATAAGCCAAATCGTGCCTCCAAATTGTCGGTTTGAAATTTTCCTGGAAGGATATATTTCATGTTGAATTCCTCTTCACAATACTTAGTGATTTCTTTCAGTGCAAATGTTGTCATATATAGAGCAGAATGAGTTTCCTTGGTCAACATGCCAGTTTTACACCCCATGTTTTTCCAGTCTTCTAGCCAGTTTAAGAACCCATCTAAAAACTTGTATCTTTCATCGGTTTCAGATGATGTCAGTGGTTTTTTGTACACATTATTTTCACGTATTCCTGTGAATGGGGTTTTTACATTTACAATATCCTACCATCTATTTATAATTTTTATGTATTCTGCTGTTTCTTTGTAATTTGGAAACTGAAATTTCTCTCCTTGTTTCATGAGACCTTCAGGTATAAATTTATTGAATATTTTAAGTACTAACTTCACATTTTGTTTTTCTAAATTACTGGGCTCCAATGCTTTTAGAGATAAATTATATCCATATTTAATGATGCTATTTTTTTCAGTTTCGTATAACAATTTTAGAGTTTTGAAGGAAGCTGTATTAAAAACAATATTATTGTTAGACTTACTATTACAACCATCTATTATATTATCAACAGAGTCAATAATGTTGTCGTTATTATCTTCAACATTTTTAATGCAATCTTTGGAGCTTTTCTCAGAGATTGTTTCCATAAACTTGGGGTAAAACATACATTTATCGCTGTTCTTCTGATTGATCCAATTATTACGAATATTTTTCAATAAATGCACAGTATCAATCATGAAAAAAAGAGGTCGCTTATCATCGACTGGATGGGGATAAACAATGGAATATGAATGTGAAGGAGAAACAAACTGTGACATGGCTTTTTGGTTAATTGAGTTGTTGTCGGTAATTACACATATCACTTTGAAACCAATGCCTTCCAACCCAATAACTATCTGCTTAATGAATGTGTGTAATGCATCTGCTGTTATTTTACTAATAGGTAGTATATGCACAACATCTTTATATGACGACAGAATACTGCTTATCATAAATGTCATAACGCTGGTGGCAGCATTTTCTGAATTAAAACATAATCCAGATATGTTTCCTCCTTTGTAATCAAAATAGGGTTTGATGTGCATTTCGTCTATTTGAAGAATCACAGTTTTATCTGCAGAACCAATGAACTGCAACTTTTGTTTAATATACCTCAAAAATGCAATTCATTCTGCTCTGATTTAGGGCATGTGTTGATAGGCATGCATATATTCCTCAAAGTTACAGGATGAGGTAACAAAATATAGCCAGACTTCCTGACAAATTTATATGCATGTGGAGCCATTGAATGAAATAATGAGCAGAATATCAACATTTCAGTGGAGTATCTTTTACTGTGTTTATTCTGAATTGACAACGCAGATTGCTCTTTAATAAAAGCAATCACGGATGTTAAACATTCCTCGTTTATATTTAAACTATCCATAAAACTATGCACTTGAGAAATAATATCGGAATTCAACAATTTATTATTTTTCTTCATTTCTGGCAGTTGTTCTAATATTTCATTTAAATTATTAATATTATTAACTTTTGTTGGCAATGAAGTAATATTAGGAATATTCGACAGGCTTGTTTTTCCAACAAAAACCGACATATCTAATGAATCGTTTATTACAACTGATAATGCTATTTCAGGAGCAGGATTCAGTTCTAAGTTTACAAACAAAATTTTGTTTTCTTTATGTATAATATTCCAGAAATTTGTCATATTTACTAATGAAATGCGTTGATTGAGTTCCTCCAGATTTTTAAAATCTCTGCATTCATCCTACTTCCTCTTTTCTATCATACTTTCCTGGAGAGCCTTTTCTATGTTTAGTTGTTCTAATTTCATTTTTTTTACTTCTGGATTTTCCCTACTGAAGGTTGAAGATGACATGTAGGAGGCACAATTTGGCATCTGAGATGGAATAGCTCCACTGACTAGTCTAGGATACTTAAGAGGAGCAGTTACAATTTTCCCTGCTCAACTATCAAACATGCTCGATTCTTTTTCAATGTCATTTGATTTGAAGTGCAATTCACAGACCTACCGTAAATGAAATTATTCTTAGTACTTAATTCCTTTTCAAGTGGATTGTTAAATTTAAACATGCCATATATAAGCAACAAAAACAATATATAAACTTAACTATAAGCAACAAATATATATATATATATATATATATATAAACTTAACTATAAGCAACAAATATATATATATATATATATATAAACTTAACTATACTCAACAAAAAACATATAGACTTAACCGAGACTTATTATTGTTGTTTTATACAACTATAACGTGATAAATACAACTATAGTATAACAATAACAAAGATATTCAAACAAAACTATGGCGAATGCTTTAGTTGTTATAGGGTAGATACTCCAGTTTTGGCCACATTGGATCCGTTTTTCCAATAATTAACCAGTAATTTCAAATTAACTAATAAGAAGCATTCCAATACTTTAAACAATCCTTATTTTACTATTTTTAATCTGATTGGTTCATTTTTCTCAAACATGCCCAGCTAAAAAAAATCTGCAAAAAATCTGCAGAAAATCTGAAGGTATTTGGAACATGTTTTCTTCAGATTTTCTGCAGAAAAAAAATGCAGAATATCTGAAGAAAACTATGTTCCAAATACCTTCAGATTTTCTGCAGAAAAAAAAATATGTTCCAAATACCTGCAGATTTTTCTACTGTCAAGGTTTAGTTATTAATTTCAATTATTAGTTTAATTTATGAATCAACTTACTCATACGATGTGGAATGTGACGAAACTTCAGGCTCTTGTCTGGGATTCGAACCCGCGATCCTATAAGCAGGCGCGTTTTCAGTGGCAGGTGCCTTAACCACAAGGCCACGTCGGCATACGTGAGGAAGGGATAAATTAATCTATTTAAGTGATAGTGTCACCATGGCTCTCGTGGCGCCATCTAGTGGTGAAAAATCAACCAAGGTCAGAATACTTGTTTCAAAAGTCGTAGTCGTGTAACAGATGAGATTAGTAATATTTTTGTT
Organism: Araneus ventricosus; assembly: GCA_013235015.1. Classification (NCBI taxonomy): domain Eukaryota; kingdom Metazoa; phylum Arthropoda; class Arachnida; order Araneae; family Araneidae; genus Araneus; species Araneus ventricosus. The sequence goes on along the minus strand of BGPR01000020.1, from coordinate 1,951,028 downwards.
CAATAATTTAGATTCTCAGTTTCAATAAATTCGTTTTCACCTTCTATATTTCTGGGAAGCCTTCTCTCCATCGAAAGGGCGAAGGCTCCACTTTTCCTTTCTTTTTCGAGGAAAATAGCTAGTCAGAAAGACAGTTGGAAAACTAATTGAAAATTAATTAAATTATGGGGTAAATGTTTAAAATGGTAAAACCTCAAATATTTATTTTAAAGATTAATTTAGAATTAATTTTTTCAGTGGCATATTTAAAAAATTTAGTCCTAAGACATTTTTCCATTGGGAAATTTTTTGAAATTCTGCTGTAGAATTAAACAATAATGATAATTACATTCTAATTTTATTTTATATCCATTGGAAAATAGAGCTGCAATATTAGAGAATATGGTGCAAAATATGTATTTATAGAAATGCAGATATTATGAAATTGCAGTTAAATCTTCAAAAAATCAGCAGATATTGGTCGAGTTTAATGATTTTGTGAAAATATGCTAAATAACTGCAAATTGAATTAAAGACGAAATGCAAAGTCTTACAAAATCTACAGGATATTTAAAGAAAAAAATAAAAATAATTTTTTTGCAGATTTTATGCAGATTAAATTGAAGAAAAAAAATGCAGATTTTTTGTTGTCTTACAAAATCTGCAGAATATTTAGAGAAAAATATAATAGGATTTTTTTGCAGATTTTATGCAGATTAAATTGAAGAAAAAATGCAGATTTTTTCTGTCTCCAAAAACTCTGCAGAATATTTAGAGAAAAATATAATAAGAAAATTTTCTGCAGATTTTCAGAAAATTAATTTGAAGAAAAAATGCAGATTTTTTTTTGTCTTCAAAAAATCTGCAGAATATTTAGAGAAAAATATAAGAAGAAAATTTTCTGCAGATTTTCTGCAAATTAATTTGAAGAAAAAATGCAGATTTTTTTTTGTCTTCAAAAAATCTGCAGAATATCTAGAGAAAAATATAAGAAGAAAATTTTCTGCAGATTAATTTGAAGAAAAAATGCAGATTTTTTCTGTCTTCAAAAAATCTGCAGAAATCTTTAAGAAATCTTCAAAAAAAGAAATTTTCTGCAGATTTTTTTTAGCTGGGTGTGACTTGTAAAAAAATTAAATGCATGATCATGTATTGTATACTCACAACTGTTAAGGTTTTTGTTAAGGAATAAGTATTTGCAGTTTTTCATCATGAAGCTCTCAGAATTAAATGATTAATCTAAAACTGATTACCCTTAGGGTTTATGAGGTAAGCTTTCTTTTTATTCTAATTTCATACCAAAATTAATTATTTTTAAGATTAAATGGGCGAGTGATGAGGAATATTCTTTTATATGCATGGATTGCTCTAATTTTAAAAATGATTCTGATGAATTTGATTAATGTTGCAAATAAAAATACATGTTTTTGGATATTGTTAGTGAGTATAATAATGCAAATTCTTGATTTGTAAGATTTTTAAAATAATCCATGCTTTTGCAGTGCAAGTTTACTCCTCTCCCCATTTCTTGTTTCATATTTTATAAAAAAAATTATGTGAGTATATACAGTTTGTATTTTATCAACCAAATTAAATTATTGTCTTCTGCATTCCTGTTTCTATTTTTAAAAACTGAAATCTGAAGCTAAAATCACCTTAGGTAAATTTTATTACATATCTTTATAAATTCATCAAATGAATCACATTTAAAATAACAGAAAATAATGTACTAAAATATATGTTGCATAAAAATGATTTATTTTTACATAAAATTCATTATAATGTCTGTTAAAAATATAATATTAGTGTGGCCAAAACTGATGCAAATGGGGTTAATTTATTTAAAAATTCATAACTCTAAATCTATATTAACACTGTTTACTTATATCTTATATTAACACTGTTTACTTATATCTTATATTAACACTGTTTACATTACTGCATTTTGTGAAACAATTCTTCGTTGTCTGATAATTAAAATCACGATTAATAATTGATACCTGATAATTTACAGTTAGAATGTTTGATTTTTTTCTTTAAACATTAGACATTACTTTGAAACAATTAAATGAACTTACCCTACTGTACTTTGTGGGATAAAATCCTTCACGATGTATGGCATTTAGCCATTTTGATTTAAGTGTTTCATCTTTCGGGAAGGCGAAAACACTTACTTTTTTACCATTCCGATAATTTCCATTGCAGTTCGGTACACAACAAATTGAAGGCATTTTTATAAATTCCTTCAAATGAATTGAATCAAGCAATTTTCTTGTGCAAAACAAAACACGCTTCAACGTAGCTATTCAAATCAAAGCGGAACTTTCGTCAGTTGTGTTGTGATTCGTTCTACTGGTGTCACTTCTCGTCGTGACGTCACGAATTTCTGTGACGTAGGAGATCAGGCCTTGAAGTTCCGTCGGTTGTGAGGGAGTCTGAGGCCGAATCCGAACGGGGAGTTCAAGTCCTTAACGAGGAACGGATTCGTTCTTTTTGGTCGGACTCGAGTCCTGTCGTTCCTTTTGAGGATCCGGATATACGAATTCGTTCCAGAGCGAACGACCCATCACTATGTTACCGAATGTGTGTTCACAAAGTAGTCAAGTTTCGTCATGATAATCGTCCATTCATCCGGTGTCAGAGTGGAAACATGTGTTTTAAACGTATACGATACTGATAAGTTGATCGCACAATATCGTAAAAATACTTGTATAGATCTTATGAATAAATTAATTATTTTAACTTGCATAATTTTCGTCGTTTCTACATAACATATATATCATTCAAAATGTTTCGAAGTGCACCTTCCGGAAAAATGTCAGGATTTTTAATTAACTGGATAAGTTTTTTTCTATCATTCGATCGGGCTTGTCTCGTATTAGTCATGTGTTAAATTTCATTCCAAAACTCCTACTAGTTTTTGAGAAAACATTCAAAGAAGATTTAGTAAAAAGCAGGATCCGCGTTCGAATAAAATTTTACTTTAATGATTGACTTGTAGTAAAAAATTTTCTTCTTTTTCATGAAATTGCTAAAAATTTTCAAATTTGGAGGGTATTATCATGCGACACGCTCAATAAATAATGAAATTCAGATATTGCATCATCCCAGGCAAATATTTCGTTCTTTTACTGAATTTAATCCAAACGAAATTTCTGTGTAAAGTCATTGAAGAAGTTTAATCCAATAAAAAGAAATAATGTCGAACTATTATCTCTCCCTCAATTTTCAAAAGCCAATCAAAATGTACCACATACTTTTATTCCTTCCACAAAAAGAGAAAGGTTACTATTTGTAGACAAATGGAAATTTGAAACCAATGAATCTACACGACTAAAAACATTGTTGGAAAATTAGGGAAAATGTGTGAACGATTTATTGGGTTGGCGTATTTTTCTCCAGGGGAAACTGAAAGTGATTTAAATTGAAAGAAAATCGAAGGAAATTTTAAACAACTTAATTTAGTTATATTTTAAACATAAAATGCAAATATTTTCCTTCATATGATTAATTTTCATCGACTAAAGAATAAAACGATTAATAACTTTTTGTTTGCTTCAGTGTAGTACGAAACTTTTGATGATCTCGGTTTTGAGTACATAGCGTGATTTCGAGAAAGAAAATAATTTTAATTGAGAGATGAAACGCTTAGAAGAAAGTCGTTTGATTTAAGATGTAAATTAAATGTTATTTAATTAGTGATATGAGTTGTATAAAACAATAAAACACAAATACCTGCAAAACTTATCTGGATTCGAGAATTTTTGGGAAGATGTAAGTATACATTCAGTAATATTTGATTCTTGAATGTAGTGATCTGACCATAGCGACTTAAACCTCAGGTTTTTATACTCCAGCTCTAACAAACTTTCACCTATTTCGATGGATACAGTTCAAAGAATCCCTGAAGAAATATTTTATGTATTTAATTAAAATTTGGTAAATTTTTCAAAAATAAGACAAAATATATTTTCAAAATCATTATATTACAAGGATTTGTCTATTTTGCTATTATATTATTGCCTATTATTTAAATTATTATAAGTATATCTTCATAACTTATACTACTAGGGTCAGAAATTTAATAGTGACAACCATATAATTACAGCCGATGTAATATTAGTACTAGGTTAAAAAGTTTACAGTCCTTCTATGTAGTCTCCAGCGTTGTGTACAACTTGTTTCCAGAGAAGAGGAAATTGTAAATTGCGGTCTGTATATTCGAGTGTATATGAACCCGATAGTTCAAAAGCTCAACGACTTAGGTAAATGAAATTTAGTATGCGTACTTTTTACCAAGATTGTAAATCTGTATTAAATTTTGGTTCCAATCCGACGGAAGAAAGACATTCAAAATACATACTCGGTTTTCTTCATTATACTACGAAGCTCAAAACGAGACATATTGTGTCACTATACACGAATGTCGGAAGAAGGGGACACTCCTGCTTGTGTTGTCACCCTTCCGCCACGTCTTGGTCTCCGATTCCAAAGGCAATAAAAAAGTTAGTTTTGGCAGTCCCGGCCTTGCCCAAGGTCCGCAATTTCATGGGGGGGGGGGGGGGGGCGATATACCTTTATTAGGGAGTATACGAGAAAGTCTCGAGGAGACTACTCCCGCTGTTTTCTTTGTTTCTTTTTTCTGCTTGTTGGAGCTAAGAGTTACTCTGTTCGAATTTAAGTCCCTATGATTATGGTTTGATTCAGAATTAGAAGGAACCATTTTATGGCATTCGCTAGATTCCAGAGATTTTTAAAACTTTAGACTTCTCCATCCGAAACTTCAACAGATCTGGTGCTGCTTCAGGTATTCTACAACTTCTACATGGCTGGAAACAAGTTGTTCACAACGCTGGTGATTACATCGAAGAACTGAACTATAAACGTTGCAAGCTATTTCCAATCCTGTATCGGCTGTAATTATATGATTTACATAGTTAAATTTTGAACCCTTGCAATTTTGAAGAGAAATCAAAGTAAAGGATAAAATTAGTCGAGTTTGGACTCAACAACAACAAAGAATTATATGCCCGTATCTTACGTGTTGAGAATATAATTTATGTTTTATTTCAGTGCAACATAATAATATAGAATGTGTAGAATGTCTGCAAAATTGTCATTCGGTTCCAGGATTTCCAGAAATGTTAAAACGATTCGTCTGAAATTTCGTTGCAAGGGTAATCTTATGACAGCACAGGATAATTTATCTACTTTTGTTATATTTATACGGGGTTTTTACTTAATGAAATGCATTTTAAGGATTAAGTTAATTGTAAACAGTTCTTGGTATGAAAAGGTGTGGATTATATAAAAATAAAGAATGGAAAAAAAGTTTTGAATGAAAAGATACGGACGAATAAACAATGTAGTTATTATAAGAACGATTGAAAAGTTTTATTATCTGCAAATAACTGTAAAACAAATTTTTAATCTTTATCAATGAAAGCTAATAGATGTATTATAATGAATCGAAAGCTATTCGATGCATTATTTTTGTCATACTTATTTTAGTGGCGTAGCGAACGGGGGCAGTGGCGTAGTTAGGGTAAGGGACTAAGAGGTATGTACAGACATTAAATAAAAACACAGCTTTCCTCCTAACTCACGTAAAAAATTAAATGAACCAATTAACAAAAGTGGTGTCTTTGGAAATGACTTGAAAAGGACCCTTTTGTGGAATAACCGATTTGAATTATCGAATTAATCAACTTAGCAATTAATTAGTTCTAACTTAATTTTGATCCAAATTCATTCACTCTCCATTGCGCCCACCATTTTTGCCTTCATGGAATAGCTTTCTCTTAGTGAAATCAGCCAAAATTTATTTTTTCATAAAACTCGAAAGAAAATTTCTGGAGTTACAGGGTGTAAAATGAAAATTTTCAAGTTTAACAAAATCTCACTTTCTGTCTTTGGTATAAAAAATCATAGTTGCAATAATTTGTTGATTCAGAGAAAGTAGTAATATTTAAATATTTATTGTTTGTAATTAATTTTTAATTGAAAATATGAAAAATGGGAATTGTACAGTCTTCAATAAAAAAGGGACATCTCCATAACTCGAGTATTTAATGTCGCATCTTCATAAAACTAGTGTCGATGGAAATGATTCGAGGGGGCAGGTTTATTCAGATAAACGAACTGATTAACTGAGTTAATTAACATATTTAATTAACTGCTATCGCGAAATTTTTCCATTAAGGAAACCGAGATTTTTCAAAATTCGATCCGTCATGTCCTTTTCTATATGTGCATGAAATTTCGTTTCAAAATTTACAATAGCTCTTGGTATAAAATTGATTTTCTTTGCTAAAAACTCCGACTGAATAGAACCAACCCAATAAGCACCGTAAAAAGTGGAAACTCGGGGATCCGAACTAATTGGGGCTGATCTCTGATCGGATTCCGGAAAATTCGGGAAATTCAGTAAAATAATATTGACATACCAAATGCAGTAGAGTAGTGAGTTTGGCTGTTCTGTGAAAGAGTACGGAAAGAGCTAGCGCCGATTCGCACGGTACAGTGGAGCTGTTGGCAAACAAGTTGAGGGTAATGACCTTGAGCTGGAGTGATTTACGGTTACTATGACAACGCGCTCTAAAAATAGTCCTCTGGGTTAAAAGTGGCGGGGTTGGTTTTACCTATTGTCTAGTCCACCCGAGTCGAGCCAGTGTTCACTTCACTGATCTTGTATTTGTTGCCCTATCGAAGCCTGTAATTGTTACGTTGTGTCGAAGTGTTGATCACGTTGAAGTGTGTGTCGTGTGTATGAGTGTGTATGAATTAATTCTTGTTGAAGTAAAGTATCACTGTTTCCACACGACATTGTTTCCATGGTCAAGAATCAAGATCACGATATTCCCTAGGAAAGAGAAGAAGGGGTCTCGACAGATCTTGTATCACACACAGATGCTGCTAGTGCACTTGAACTGCTGCTCCACTATGTAGAACAGCACGCTGCCGCTACACCGACCGACATGATGTTTATGCGGCGCTGCACAACAACGCATCGTCAAGCAGGTTTAGTTCCTTAGTATGTATTCCTTGATATGTATTTTTTCTTGCGTCAGAAGAAGGTAACCTATTTTGTTTCTGCTAATTAAGGTGCTGTATTCATTCTTAAATACCAATTCAAATGTTTCTTTTAAGGTAGGAATAAACATTAGCTTTGTCTTTGATTCGTAATTGTTATTTTTCCTTCATATTTTAATAAAAGATTTTCAGAAAATTAAAAAAAAGGGATGTTCGGATTATTCGAAATTTCGGATTCCTGGAGTTCGGATTACCGAGGTTCCACTGTATTAAGTAAATCTCAGCTTGTTAATAGCAAAAAAGCTTTTTTTCACTAAAAAATACGAAAATTAAACACTCGTGATTCAGATTGTCGGAAAATTGATTAAACATGATTCAGATTGATCTTTAATATGAGCATTCTCTTCGAATTCTAAATATTTTACTATTTTTCGTTGAAAATTGGAGCATTTTCAATACTTTTCAAAATATATTAACAAGTTTTAGTTGATCCCGCCCTAAAGGCATTTCATTAACACACAGAAATATTTATTGGGAATGAAATGCATTAACACAGCTGTTTTTAAACAAGGTTTCAGTTCATTGGTGGGAAACGAATACTCGTAATGACATTTTAAGACAATGAATTTATCAGGCGGAGGAGGGGATTATCTTTTCAGGAAGAAACGATCGTCAATAGGAAAGGAAATTCATAAAGCTACAAGTTTTTTTCTTTATTGTCAATTACAAAGATATTACACGTTTGGTTTTTAAAAAGAGGTGAACAATAATTTAATCATATCAATAGAATAAATAAGTGTTAGGATTTGAAATTACTGATATAAAGGTTAATTTCCAGAAGAAAATTCAACTGACGTTATCTGGTTGAAGCAACTACATACGGTTGATATTTATGGTGATGAAACAATATTCGGAGCTAACGTTTTATAAAATTTATTTTCTCCTAAACGAAATTTACAAGACAAAGCAATGTAATATATAAATAATTTGACCACGATATTTTAGTGAATATTCATGTTTTAGACCTCCATGAAACCAAGAAAAAAAATCAGTTTTGGAATTATGTCCATCTGTCTGCGAGAGTGATAGATAAAAAAATAGAAAGAATTAGAGAAATGGAATTTGGCATGCGCTCTTTACACCAGAATTGCAGATTTGTATCAAATTTTGGACACAATCAGTCAAAGGGACGTCTGTCTGCCTGTTCGTTCACGTTTATGCGAACATGATAAATTTAAAAAAAGCTATATGGATGAAATTTAGTATATATTTTTATCCTTAGACTTGTTGACAATTAAATACACGCACAGTGGCGAACCTACATAAAATGGCACCCAGGTCAAATACCAAAACTGTGCCCCTCCCTTTTTTTTCTTTTGAAATGTGGTCCTCATTTTCTTTTTGGAAACTTTATGGCGGGGAGTGCAAAGATTAAAAGTGCAAATAAGCTTAAAAAATAACATATAAAACATTTTTAAGTTAATAGTATTTACACATTACAAATTTTTTAACAAAATTTCGCTAAATTTTCATTGAAAATTTGGTGCATTCTAACTTTAATCCCTTAAATATGGCTGCATTAAGAAAATCAAAGTTTTCTGTAAGAAACTTTTGATATATTAGAAAAATACAAATAAAAGGTGCATTCCATTTATCTCGTATTTCAAAAATAATATAAAATGTGTGCAAATCTCTTAATCAATCGAAAAAAACATCACATACGAATAAAAATGAAAAAAATATATACATTACTTTTTTGCCCATAGACAGTATATAAAAACTTTAAACATTGAAGTAAATCTTTTGCTAACACAGACAGAATCATACAAAAGCCTTAGTGACAAATATCTTTAATAAAATTCTTAATATAAATCGTCATATAATTTCATACATATCTTCAAACATATTAATCAAAATTTACAACTAAAAAAGTTTAATAATGTTTAATCTAGTTCCTTATGACAAAGTTAAAATTCATTGCATGTAATTAGGGGATACGCTATTGTAGGAGAAAAAAATGCTGATTCAAACATGAATTAAAATTAACGTTATTAATTTGTCTATGACATGTAAAATTGCACTTCCTTATTATTTTAGTTGACATTATTTATATGTATATAAAAACGATACATTACTTCTGAAATTATTTCTTTAGGGTATCCGAAATGTTATAAATTAATCTTTCTGGTTTTTAATGAAAAAAAAGTGTTTATAATTACAATACTTTAGTACTAAAATGTTTGTACATCTACTAAACATATAGATTACAAACAAAAAATGACTGCCATATTTACATATTTAAATAATTATTTTAGGTTGAGTATTGGTAGTTTAATGATTCGATAGTCAAGGCAAATTTGAATGTGTTGTTAACAGTAAAATTAATTTGTGACAATAACGTAATTCAGCGAGGAAAGATTACTCTTCACATTACGGCAGGAATTGAATTTCCCTTCTTTATGTATTTGTTCTCGTTAATTATTAAAGAAATCGCTTTCATTTATCTTAATTTAAACGTCAACACGGACTGATAATTTTTACCAGCAATTGAAAGACTTTATGCGGTCTTCTCTCTCTTTCAGGATTCTTTTGTTTGTTTGTTTGCGTTTGGCAGAACAGCTGCATCTAGGTTTTCCGAAATAAAATTAAAAAAACACTATCGCATTTTCATCATACAAATTATGCAAATATTCAGTACTAAAAGCAATGTAAAAATAGCGAACTTACGTCTTTTAAAGTTGCTGGAGTGTTCTTACACTACGCAAAAAATGGAGGTATATTTTCCGGTCTTCACTCTTTGCTGAATGCTGATTGAAAATAAGAATGACACTTTTGCTAACTATTTATCACCAGTTTCCGAAGAAACTGATATTCAGTCAGGTGAATCAGGCATACCGTGAAACACCATCAGAAATCCTGCAGAGATAATCATTCCTAACCATCTTCACTTATCTCCCAACCCACCGAGACTCAAATCTGTAGAAAGGACCTTCCTTTTAAACGAGCTTTTAATTTCATCGATGGGGGTTTGGGTCAACAAATCTCTGAAACATAATATCACTCGTTATTTTGTAGCATCTTGAGGTTTCCGGGTTCTAAAAATAGCTGTATGCAGGGCCAGCCCGAACAAAAGCGGGGCCTGGTGCAAGGTTGATTTGCGGGGCCTTGAAACTAATTTCCTAAAAAAATAATTTACTGCATTTTGTTATTCATTTTATCGCAAAAATTGGCATATTGAGGACTTAAGGAATACACGAAAATGTTAAATAATTAAGTTATGTGATTTATGAACGATTTTGAAAGTGATTAAAATGTTAATTTATAAAAATAATTCAAAATAATAAATTATTACTATTTTGAATCATAAGAAAGATTTTTCTGATGATACGATGGTCATTGATAAGGTCAATATATTTTTGAGAACAGTCACATAATTTGAATACAGTTCAGATAAATTAATTTTTAAATAAATATTATAATATTGTGACCCTGTTATGCAAAACTTAACGACAAATTTTTAATTTCATTAAATAAATCAATGCAATTCATTTTGTATTGCAAAGTCGAATTTAAGTCTCTACGTTTTTAGATAGTTAGTGAATATCATCCTAATTACATAAAAATTCCTATGATGTCCCATATTCGTGATAAATTTCCAATCTCTTCTTAAAAGAAAAAATGTCACTATAGATTATTACTAGAAAATATTGAATTTGGAAATATTCTTGGACAGATGAAATAGCTGATCAGTTCCTTAAAATAAAAACTGTTCATTTTTTTTCTCACCAAGTCCTTTTATTTTTAATTCAGGTGTTACTTTTAACTAACTCTTCCACTATTTCCATTGCATTGTTATTAAAAGAAGATATGAATCCCGATGCATGATACTTTTCAAAAAAATTTAAAAGGACTTTTAAATGTGAATTTGTGTACGGATATCTATATTCGAATTTGAAATACCTGGCTTTCAATATTTACTTCATTTAGTATGTCATAACAGATAACTAAAGTTAATAAAAATTTAAATGAAGTTTATTTCCGATCAATTGAATTTATGATTTCCTCTCCATGTCAATAATATATTCATAAGGAAAATTCGAAGCTATAGAAAATTGTGATACTTAAATACGATCTCACAGATTTAACACTTTTGAAGTGACATTCCCACTTCGTTCCTGACAGTGGTTTTGGAGTAAGATATACGAGAGGCTTTTTTAATATATCCCAGCACATTACTGAACTTCTAAAAATATTATATGTGCTTTCATAAGTCACAAAAAATGAATATACAGAAAAGAAGGTTTTGAAATGTCTCTAAGAACAAAATACAAATTAACACTGGTTAAAATCCAGACACGTCGGGGGGGGGGGAGGGAAAAGTATAATATAAAATTCTAAAAGCTGCCTGCCAGCGACCCCCTTTCATAACACTAGCACAGAGTTTGTAGAAGTGAAAAAAAAATTAAGACGTCAGAATGCAAAGAATATACAATTTTTATTAATGTTTGGTAATTCAAATTTATGGTAATAAAAAACAGAATTAAAACAAAACTGTCCAAACTTTTAATTTTCAGTTTGAACTGGTGCAGGTCCACTTTTTCATTAACAATGGATGTAAGTAATGAATTTTCTTTCATTGGCGGAATGACGTTGGCTTTTGTGAAAACGCTCTCTATTACAATCAAATTTTTCTTTTGCCGCATTCACTGGCATAAATCTAGACATTCTGAAGATCCGGACATTAGTCCGGACGTGAGCTTGAAATCCAGAGGTATAGAAATCCTAGTTATAGTACCAATGTCTATACAGTTCCACAAATATGCTTCCAATTTTTCTGATAGGCTTTCAATTTTGACTGATAACTCTTTTCTTGTCTTTAAAAACAAATAAATCGCTCTTATATACTCACATCACTTTCAGAATGAACTACATTTACATATCTTAAAATAACATACAATTGTTCTTGATGGCTCTGGAGTGCAATCTAATAAAGTTGTGAAATATTTAGCTTTTTTATTTAAATATATTATTTACTTTCTAACTTTTTTACCCAAAGTAGAAATCAGTTCGTCTTGTATTCTATGAGATAAATAGGAACGCGATGTTGATTTCACACAAAGATCCAAATATTGTTTTATGATTGGGTGAAATCTTGCAAGTGATTCTATGAGATCTAAGAAATTACCGTTGTGTGGTTTACATAAAGCATCGCTACTTCCCTTGAATGCCAAATTATGCTCGGATAAATAGAAAATTGAACTCAGTATTCGTTCATAAATACACTTTACACAGTGCGTTTCGGTTTTAGTTATTTTTTCATGTTCTCTGTCACAGTGTTTCCCAGTTTGAAATTCTTTTTAAATTGTAACAATTTATATATAGTTTGTAAATTATTTTACATGACTTTGCAATCACGAACATGAATGAAACTCAATCATTAAGTCAAACACAAAGAAGTGGTATTTGAGAGTGGCACAGGAGAGTAACCATCCCATCTTCGTTCTTGATGTTCCTCATTCTTTAATTTTCTTAAATAATTTCAGAAAAACTTCTGCCATTTTTATCAATCGGAAAACAGTACATTATGCCACACCATTTTGCATGAAAGTCGTTCTAAATTTATCAGTTATAATTTCAGGAAAATTACTAGGATCATCGATATCGACATTTCGTTTCCAACTCTTTGTTGATCTTGTGGAAGATGGGATCCTTTGACTAATTCATCTTGTTATTCTTGTTCGTTAGTCGACGCTGACAAAAAAAATCCATCGTCTATAGGTTTCCCTCTGCAACATAATTATGTTTCCTTTTTTCAGTTTTCTTATAATGGCTTTGCTCTTCATTAACACGAAAGTTGTCTTTATGATGATTAGGGTTGTTTTTGAGGATGACATACGGCGTAATTTGATTTTCGGGATTTTAATTTTTCAATAATTGTTAATAATATGTTTCGTCAGTTTGTTGCAGATTTTCGGTTTTTAAAAATTGTACAAGGGACTTCCTCCCGTTTTCAGCAAATTTCTTTCTTTTTCTATGTTTTTCTTAAATTTATCAGATCCATACATTCATTTTCTTCCCGCATCTCTGTCTAGTCAATCTATCTCTATCTCTAGCCCCCCAACCTTGATCTTGTTTGGTCGACTTGAAATGTGCACATATCGCGTGATTATATTCAAATGTATGTATATTTGGATTAAAATAAAAAAAATAGAAGGCATTTTTAATTTGCAAAATCAGTCAGCTGCACGGGGCCTTTAGAAAACGCGGTGCCTAGTGCGGTCGCACCGCCCTCCGGCCGGTCCCGGCTGTATGCTTAAGATTTTCTCACACTTTGTAAAAACAATTTTAATTTTTAAGAATCTTAGGAATAAGAGCTACAGAAAACCTACTTTTCTTTTAAATACAACCAATTGATTCCTTAATTTTGCGCCCCCTGACAATTGCGCCCAGGGCACGTGCCCTACCTGCCCCACTCTAGTTACGTCACTGTACACGCACACAAAACAATCAGGAAAAAGATCAAGCGGCATTCATTTGCATATGAACTTTGGCGCACTCGAGTTTTCCTTTCGAACCCAAAGCATATAATTAGAAGCTTTGCATCAGATGTGAACTAAGAGTATATCGTCTGTTTTTTAACCCTACTTGTATTAAGGCTATAACTTTTGCCTTTTTGAAATGTTATTTTAGTTATCTTTATTCAATAATGTCATATGATGAGAAAAAGTGATTCATTGTCAAATTTGAATGAGAATGATAATGATTGACAATTAGGTAATTCATTTCTAAGGCTTCAGGTTTTGTTATTCGAAAAATTACAATAAAATAACAATTGTTATTTCAACCCCCAAATTTCGCAAAGAAATTCAGCTTTCATTAAATATTAATGTTTTTACCTCTTTAAAAAGCATTAAAAGAAACTGAAAATTGCTATGGAAAAATTACAAATTTAAATCGCACTAAAATTAAAGAATATTCTTTTGGAGAGATATTTTTGTTGTTAATAGAGTAAGACAATGCATTAAATATATAATAGAAGAGAACAAATTAAATGTAAAACTATGCGAAACTATATCCTGATATAATATTTAGCAAAAGTTCGACACATTTGGAAAAGATTGATTTTCTTCAAAAGAATTCTATGTCAAATACAGTGCCTTTATATTTAGGGGTTGTTGCGCTAAAATACAGCGATTATAGGGGAATGCTTTTTGTTCATGCTGAATTGTTTTTTTCTTAAAAAATGTTCCATGCTAAAATATCTAAATCTGTCATTTTTCAATAAGCGTTCCATTTCTCGTTGCTATTGTTAATTACATTTAATCAACATAGCTTGAATGAATAAAGGATAGTTTTTTTTAGTCGCATAAAACGTGAGATACAAAAAGAATAGATAAGGAGAAGAGGAGTCCACATTCGCGTTACAAGAGAGGATAATTTATCATGCAAGTTGGTCCATAGCGGCTTTGGTGAACACCACATTTGGTTTCTATATTCCAATTTTCTAAACTCAAGCTTCCTATCAATGTGGTGCAGTTCGAACACGCAACTTTTATTACTGGAACACACACAAAAAAAACTTACTCGCTTTAATCCATGTTGTAATTTTTCACATTACAATATGGATATAAGCGAGTATTATTAGTTCTATTTAATTTAGATTCAATGACTAAAAGTTTCTTCGGATTACACCATTTTAATTTACATATTTCAGAAAAACTTAAATCATGTTTAAAGAACAGGTAAGACAACAATTGAAAACAACGTGGGTATTTAAAATGAATATAAATCAGTATTATTTTTAATTCCATATTCAAAAAATTACTTTATAAAATGCGAGACAAAAATTTGCAAACTGGCCTTTACTTTCATTTATAAATAGAGCAGTGTTCATCACCTTTATTTGAACTCTCAAACGAATTCTCAAATATTTTAACCTTATGATTGATGCTTAAATTTTATTTTAAAAATTCATGTATATGTATTATTTGCACAACTGGCCTTTGATAATAAAATCTTGACATGAAAAAGAAAGTGAGGTAACAAAATATAACTGATTTGTTAAAAATCGTAATTCAGAAATATTATTATTTCTTCTTTTAATAAGAAATTAAAGTTCTATCAATTTTATATCAACTGAATAGAAAGCATCGAATTTTTTCAAAAGAACGAAAAATTCATTTTATATTAAAATCGCCTGATCTGAAAATAAAAAAAATATATTTATCCAACCGGGATTTTATAATGGACATTAAAGCTCGTGTTTCAGAAAAAAATCAATAAATAAAAATGAATATAATATACGGACCCTCAACAAGTGGGCGTGACAAGGCGTTACCGGTCGATTGTGGGAATTTTGCTTTTTTTTGTAAACATTTCGAAATATATTACAAATGGGCACACAATTTTTTGGATTCCAACGTTTTAGTATCTCAACTTTGCTCCCGTATAAAAATTTTACTGTTACAATTTACTTTTTTCACATTCAAGTTTAAAAATTTGTAAAAAATATTAAATTGATTTTATTTATGAATTTATTTCACCATTTTATGTAGTAAGCTTATGTTCTGTTTGAGAACATAAATTTTTTTTAGAAATATATAATAGTTTCCGAGATATCAAAAGTTTATATAGGGGCCATTCTTATGAAAAAGGTACAAATAGCTAAAAAAAATTCATTTTACAAAAGTACGTAAAAAATCTTAAAAATTGCATGAATGTTTCCATTTAAGCTTAACAAATAACTTTATATTAGTGGTTAAGTTTTCTATTTTATTTTTCACTGGTTTTTTTTTTGGGGGGGGGTTAAAATTTTTGACCTGTCTACGAAGGAGACATGATAATCAACCGAAATATTACATTTTAAACGAAAGCATAATTGACTGATTATTGGGCAGATTTGGCACAGATTTATTTCTTATAATTAAACAATAAAATTAGTTATTAAAAACCAGTGTAAGAAAACTTAACATTTTAAAACAAATAGCACTTTTTAAATAATGGCACTGACTGTGCATTAGTTAAATAATATTTACAAACAATTTCAAATAAATGAAAGTCAACATTTTGCAGGAAAGTAATCAATTATATACTAGATTAAGGAATATCATATATTTATTTATTAATAAACAATCTAGAAAGTCTCGTATTAAGTTTTTTTCTACTCTCTTCTCTTCTGAATTTGAGCATCTGACTGCTTTGTCTTTTTGTTTTTTGATATTCCCATTTTTTAAAAAATAAATTTAGCTATTAAAAAGGTTTTTTAAGCATTATTGAAGCTTTAATATTATAAATATTCTATATAAATAGTTTACCTTAATTTTTTTCGAGAATATAATTTCAATTTTAATTTTTAAAAAAATACAAAAGAAAATCACTAAATTTCATAAAAAAATATACCAAAGAACTTTTAATTGATATTATTTTAATTTATCTAACTGTATCATGATTTTTGAGATTTTGTCTCTTTCATTGACAATGCCATCCTCTCTGTGGGGATGCTGTGTCCAGGCAGGAGACAAAAAGTTTCATTGACAAGAAGTTTTGAATTTTTAAGTGCTTTGGATTTTACGTGGCTAAAGTGGTACACTTATTTTTATTAAATTCTATACTAAACCTATCAAAATTTTGTATTTTAATTATAAATTAGATTTTTCTTAACTTATTTATGATGTCCACGGAGTGGACGTTGAGAACTTTACCAAGCTCTAAATGGAACTAATAAATTGGAATATATTCAATAAATTTGCAATAGAGCGAAAATTTTTCCTTAAAGAACAAATTGTCTGCCTCTCTTATAAACTCTTTCATGATGATTTGATATGAGGTGCCATTTATGATATTTTTCGTATTTGACTGGGGACAAAGTGTAAAAATTAATTACTAAGTAAAAATATTTTAAAAAAATATTAGGTTAGACCTTAACTAGAGACTTTAAATTAGGTAATATTTCAAAAAAAAAATACAAATTTTTAAAAAATTGCTTGAATTTCAGTAAATATTATTTTAAATTTTATGTGTAGGGACGTACACATAGGGGAGTTTTGTCTTATATTCATTAAAAAATGAGAGTTAAATAGTAAAACAATTTCTGTAGAAACGGATTGAATAGCTTTCTTAAAACTTAAATTATACATATGAACAAAAATATTAGGACATTTGTTGCACTTTCTAATTTTTATCACCTTGGAACTGTAAAAAGTACCTTTTCGTGAGAATGATCCATAGCATTATTTAGCATTGGTAGCTCCATTTTTCAAAACCCTGTAACTGTCGAAATTTTCAGCAGAACTCTATAAAAATTTTTTGGGGGCTAATTTCGTGACGAGGAATCCATTTCGAATCCGAAAAAAATCTGTAGGCGTAATGGAAAAATTTAAGAGGTAACAGCAAATTAACTATGTTATTTAACTGGATGAATCAGTTTGTCAATTTGAATAAACTTATGCCCTCGAATAATTTTCATCGACACCAGTTTTGTGAAGATGCAATGATAAGAAATCGTGTTATAGAATTATCCTTTTTTATTTTTATTTATTTATTTTATTCATTTATTTATTTTTGCTGTTGTTGTTGAGGGCTATATCCTGTGTCCTCAATGGTCATAATTTTTTAAGAGTCTTAATTCATTGTACTAAATGAAAAAAGTAATTAAAAATTTCTCACTTTCTCTAAAACTTTGAAAAATTTAAATGTGAATTCTATCGTTTATTTTGAAGTTTCTGTATACTTTTCGTTTATCAAAATTACTGACTTATTAATTGAAATAATTATTTTCAAAAATTAATAATAATTATTATTGCTTTATTTATTAAAATTACAAACTGTTTATTTATTAATTAGGAATTATTTATTAAAATTTTTACATTTTAAAAATAAAATTTTACTGTCATTTAATTATAAAATTTTCGTTTTCTCTTTGTATTCCTTTTTAGACTCAGTTTTTCTTACTCTGATTTCTTTAAAAAACCGAATTTTTATTGCAATCCTTCACCTTCGAATTAGTCATGTTCCACTGCAGTATCACTAAAATGTTTTGGAGATATCAAATTTAGCGAATTGGTTTGTTTAATAAATTTGCTTCAAAGTTTTTTCGTACAGAAGTAATGACTTTTCGATCATCCGATCATCAGCATGCTTTAAATTAGGCAGGACGCAAATTTCATTCAGAAATTTTAATTACTTCTTGAATTGAGATCAATTTTGAACAGACCATGTATTAATTTGGAAAAAGAACATTTTTTGTGTGTATTTTACAATAAAAATTCTAAAGATTTCGTTAACTAGTTAATTGATTATCATGCAGTGCAAGTATAATTTACGCATTTTCATGAAATAATTTTATTTATTTAAATACTTTTAATAAAAATGGTATTTCTGTGATTTCTAGATGAAGTCCTTGAAGAAATTTAACGCAATCGAAACAAACAGAAAATCTCATTTCACAGATTCTAACAGCCAATGAAATGAAACTACGTATTTTAATTTCTCTCAACAAAAAAAGCATGTTTTTGGTAAAAATAAAAAGGGGAAATCTAGATATACGAATTTCTGCAATCTGAAAAATTCTTGGTATTGGTTGAAAAACAAAGAAGTCATAATTATATTTTAGAATTATAGTCGGAAATGGAAGAAAGTTAATAAATGTGAACAATGGAGACATTTCTTCCTTACATTTTAAATAAACTCTTAAAACGCAGTCCATTTCTAGAGACTATTATTTTTCGTTGATGGGAAAAAAATGCTCATAGCAATTTAATTTTTTGTTCGCTTCAGTACAGAAATGTATAAATTATTTTGAGTTGTCAAGATCTAATCCGAGAAAGAAGATTCGAATTGCCAAACTGAACATATCGAAAATCCTTTTTCACTTGGAGGAAGAAAAAATTAATTATTGCCGAAGCCGATGTGCTGTGGGTAATAGAGTTCTTGAACTCAAGGTTCTTCACCTAAGGAAAAGGCTATAGCTGGAAAAAAGTGGTATTGGAAATACAATTATCTAACAAAACTTGGAAATCCCATATTAATTTGCTAAGTCCTGATAATTTACAGTTGTTTAATGGCTGCTAAAATCATTATGAATTCTATTTTATCCTTAACAGTGATCATGAGATAATGCACTTCTTTGCTTGTTTATATGATCTTTCATATGAATGCTCTCAAATAGAAATTTTGCTCGAAAAAGTGTGAAAGATTTTTATCTGACCGAACGACTTTCTACTACAGTTCTGTGGAAGTGGGGCATATATGGGCAATCGTGCTCCTCTCTCTAATGTTTGAACTTGTCATTACTTTCTCGTATACGAAGTATACAAAGTATTGTAATCGTCAAAAAATTCAAACTCGAGATTTTGATGAATCTCCATGTTTTAGACCTCCCCGAGTTCGAAAAACACAATTTTGGAATTATGTCTGTCTGTCTGTGAACACGATGACTCGAAAACTATTAGAGCTACGGGGATGAAATTTGGTATGTGATCTTTACATATCATTTGTAGGTTTCTGTCAAATTTTGGACAAAATCCGTCTGAGGGAAGTCTGTCTGTCTGTCCGCGTTCATGTGAACTCTATAACTCAAAAACTTAAATAGCTAGATAGATAAAATTTGGTACACAGTTTTTTTATCAGAAATGTAGGTCCGTATAAAATTTTGGGCCAAATCTGTCGAAGGGTTGACTGTCTGTCGGTCTGTATAATCTCATACTTGTGAACACAATAACTACTTAACATAATGACTTAGATAAATGAAATTCGGTATATGGCCTTCTAACCTTAATCTTTAGATTTGTGTCCAATTTTTGTTTCAATCGGTTAAAAAAATGCGTTCAAATTGCAAATTCGGTTTTCTTTATTTTATGCAGCCCTGTTGCGTAATCGCGCCGGCTTCTTGATTTTACTTCCGCCTTTCTGCATGAAACTCGTGGTATGCCGTTTCGCTTATTTTTCTCCACCTGCGTTAGGGACGCTTGGTGCGTTTTACTACCTTTTAGCATATTTTTCTCTACATGTGTTAGGGAGTATGCGAGAAAGTTTAGGGGAGACCACTCCCGCTGGTTATAAAAGAAAAATACTGGTTTTGAGTTATATTAATTTTCTATGAGATCAAATTTTAACTAAAATAACCGTTTCATTACATACTAATCAAGGAAAAAATAGTTAAAAACGTTTAATTAATTAGTCTCCAACCCTAAATTTCCTAAAAATAAAAATGTATTGAACTTTTGTTATAATTTTCATCTTGCCCCGTGGCCAAAGACATCTTGCCGCGGTACTGGGACAAGTTGGCACTTTTACTTTGCTTATTTTAAATGGCAAAATAACTTTGATAATATTAAAATAAAAATTTCTCAATTTAAGTACAACACAACAAAAGATCAATCTAATAATATATACAAAGAAAAAAAAAATTACCTCAAAAACTGAATTTATAAAAAATGGTTAAATGTATCATCGCCATCGTGCCCTGACTTCCACAAATTATTCAAACTCGTCAAGCAGTAGTCAGAAATTTAATTTACAACAACAATAACTACAAATATATTTATACAAATATATTTTTTATATATTTAAACTTAGGCTTAAAGCTTCATTTATAGCTTCAGAAACAACGTTTCAAAGATGTTGTCTTCATTTGACTCCAAAGTAAAACTTTTGAATTAAAAAATTGAATTATTATTTTTTATTATTATTCAGAGCATATAATAATAATTTAAATATGTTTTTTAATTCTGAAATGTTCTTTTCCCTCTGATTATGAAAAATGACGATTTAATTCTTTTAATTTTAATAATCTACACATATATACAGAGAGAATGCAGCACAAGAGAAATAAGTCACAACATACATGAAGGGCCGGCCTTAAGCCGATTGGACCGATTGCTCCAAATAGGGCCCCGCGCTAGCGTGCTACAAAGAATGCAATCGAATTTATTCAAATTAAAATCAATTAATTATTGTTTTTAACAAATTCTTTCTAAAAACATGTTTTTGTTTCATTACAAAAACATGATTTGTTTGAATAGATCTAAGAAAGTTTTGCAAATATATGCAAATATAAATTACTAGCGGATGTTCACGATAAAATAAAATAAGTTTTTTCAAATGTTCAGATGCGAAATAAGAGTATATACTTCCATTTGAATGTCGTGGACATAATAATAATTACTGGAAATTCAGTTTGAGTTGAATTTACAAGCAATTTTTTTGAACATCGAGAAGATTTTTTGTCTCTTATTTTGATTGTCTGAATAATTAATTTATTTTGATTGTCTGATATAAAAAGATTTATCTCTTTTCTACACAATCATTAAAATGATGATGAAAATGTTGATTTAAATCTGGTTATTATTTTTTTTTATAAAACATGCCATTTGAAACCATTGCATATTTCTTTCTATTGCAGTCAGTCTTTTAAGATGAGTGTTTTATAAAAATTACAAGTAATTTGCTTACTGACGAAAAGTTCATTTTTGTAGAATAAATTATTAGTACTTTAATTATAACCTTAATCAGAAATAAATAATGTTTTTAATTATGTTTATTAAAATTTTGCAAGTGAAAGCTTAATTAGCTGATCTTAAATTTGTTGTAGTCTTGAACTGTATGCTTTATATTACAATTATAAATATAGCTAGAGATATTTTGAAAGAATTAGTAGGGGAAAAAAAGGAAAGGTAGTTTTTTTTTTTTCTGAAACCTTCGTCTTCGTGATTTTTTCTAATAACCTTTTTGTAGTTTTATGTCATGTTATTCTATAATTTAAAAATTCGATCCTATAAATAAATAATATTGAGATTGATTGACAGAAAAAGTTTTGTAAATTGTTAACCGTTTTGTCTGAAATCAATTGTCAATTATAATTTTGTATTTTTTTATAATCAAACTACTGAAACGATTATTCTTGAATGATCCGTTATCTCAGTTTCGTAATAATGTTTTTTTTGTTTCAGTTTATCATAATATTTGTTGCCCCCAAAACTCCTTATATACAAGCCGGATTATCAAATAGCCAATATAGGCAACTGCCTATGGACTCCGTAACTTTTGGGGGCCCGTGGAATTTTTTCAGGCATTTCTTGGGTAATTTAATTTTGTGCTGTCATTTGATTCACAATTACATTGTACACGAACATATTCTAATTAAAATCAAGTATCGTTTAAATTTCAGAATATTGTTCTTAGGATTTATTTCGTCCTTTGAAATCTACTTGCAGAACAGTGTGGTCCAATTTTTTTACAGTACTCACAAGTCAACAACACAGCTATCATAAATACTAGAGAAAAGGGAGTGCCTTTGAAACTGTAGCAAAGGGGGTGGTCGAGAACTCTGCGTATTTCGTTGGAGCAGGAATGAGACATTATACTACCGGAGGGGCCCTGGAAAGTGAGGAATTCTTGCATAAAATCGCTAGTATTACAACAAACTGATGCCGCTAACATTTTATTGTTCCCGCAGGCTCCCAGCATGCCCGAAGAATCTCTATTTGCAAGAAGTATGGGGTTCTTGCTAGAGAGGGCACAATAACATATTTTTTCTTTTCTTTCTTTCTTTTTCTGCAGCTCATTTTATTACTGTCTTCTTCGAACAGCCCTGACAAGGGAGGTAAAGAGATATTGCAATTTGGAGTCCAAAGACACGAAGGAAAAGGAATGTTATGTGTTTCGGGGGGGGGATGAGCTACCACCCGTTTTGGACACCGCCCACTTCTTTAGTTGCAAATAATTGAGAGGAAATTGTAACATTTCAGTTTAAGCGGCCACCCGAGAGAAACAGGAAGCACAAAGGAATAAGGAATTCTTACACATTTTCGTACTTTTAAAAGGTGAGCTCAGATTAATTTATTATTTGGGTTCCTTTATTTTTAAATTGCTTTTGTCGTATTAAATACTAGCTGTATTCATCGACCGAATGATTAGCCCATTTTATTAACTGAATATTAATTATGCCAACTTACTTTAAATGCGTCAAATTATTTAATTTTTGGTAAGCTGAAAGCATTAATTGTTTCAAAAGAATGAATTAGTAATGCAAGGAAAAGAAAAAACAGTAAACAGGAAATGTATCAATACTTGAAATTAAATTTTGAGGCAGTGTGTTTTGCATCTTATCAAATTAAAGATTTAGATCTTTACATTCAATTGTTAAAAAAGTATTAGGTTCGCTCTTTAAAATCATGAAATTGAATGAAGATTAATTTTAGTTTTGATCATGCAAGAGATGGTTTGTTCAGATTGAAATTACAATTATTACACATCATTTAAGGTATCCGCATACGTTCGAAAACCCATTTTTGAGCGAAAATCATAATTTGTTTTTAATGTCTTATCTAAAAGCCTATTGTTTTTACTTTTCAAAACAATTTTTATTTTACATCTATGATGATCAGAAGTGAAATTAGAGACATTTTAGTAGAGCTTGACAGTTGAAAATGGAGTGGTAAATAATACGATAAAGAAGCATTTTTCATTGTTTTTACTTAAGATATTTAAATTTTGTTGTTTATTTTTGTTTTATACTATTTCACATATACCAGGTATTATTTTGAAAGATTTTCAGTGTGAATTTCTTTGTTTTCTATGACATTGTTGCAAATTTAGGTAATTTTGATTCATTGCAGTATCTTGATTCTCCGTTAATGATGTAATTTTTGATAATAAACGTAGGAAAAATACATAAATTGTACTTATGATCAATATCAATTACTAAAAGTATCTCTAGATCAACTAATAGGCATTATAAAGTTATTTGACTGAAAAACAATATTCAAATCTATCGATGGCGGCTGAATGATAGAAAACGATAATGACATATAAGGCTCAAGAAAACGACTAAAAAAAATTTCCAATCTGAAAATTTTAAAAACTGTGCTATGCTAGTAAAAACTAAGGGAGTATTGAAAACTGGGGAGTATTGAAGAAAAATTCTTTTTTCTTCTCATTGTAAATTAAAAACATAAACTTTAAACTCATTTTTCTCGAAATGTGATTTTTTGCAAAATTTTCATTTTTCAAACACGATAACTAAAATTCAACTTAAAATAACCGCCTCAAATTTGGCAGACATATTATTTATTATATTGTCTAGGTAATGAACCAAAATATAAATGAAATAATGCTCCATTAAAAAGTTATGTCGCTTTTAAGGTTTGAAAAAAGGCCAAAATTCTTGAAAAATTCATGATTTCACACTAAAACTCTTATAATTTACATGTTTTTAGAGATATTGCAAAACTTTTGCTTCAGGACCTATCCAATAGTTGAAGGATTGCATATACTAGAGGATTTATCATTCTGATTATTTCTTTTTGAACGAGAGTGTTTAAAAAAAGGTCAAATTTAGTGCAAAAAAATCAAAGTTTTTCCAAATATTTAAAAATATATTTAATTCATTAAACTTTTTTCTATGATTTATTAAGTTTTAACATAATTGTCATATAAAAATACAAAAATATTGCTTAAAATATCATTATTTAAAAAAAGGCCTCCGAACGTAGTCGGATACCTTAACTAATTATAACGTGATTGTTTAACCTAATTATAAGAAATAAACAAATGTCATAATTTCCAGAGAGGATTATCCTGCCTTAAGTAAAAAAATAGGTTTAAGTTCATAGCTAAAATTTAAATTTATCAAAATAATAAAGTAAATCTATCCAAAAAGTAAATTTAGTTGATATAACAAGAAATTAATTTTTAAAAAAAACTAGCAGAGCAAGGAAAATGGACTGTATTCTGTTATAACAAATGAAGGTGTTACATTACTATAATCAAAACAAAATAAATTTTATATCTCGTTTTTTAACGCGAGAGAAACATTAGATTTAAAGATTTGATGAATCAATGAAATTGATTCGACTTTCATTACAACATTGCAAACTATTGTTGAAAATTAAGCATATTTTTTTTAATTTAAGAAGAAAAATTGTCCGGCAAATAAACTTGTAAATTAGATTTGAAAGGTATATTTTTGAATTCAAGAAAGTGTATAAAAGTTTTTAGTGTCATAATATTTTTTGCATTTAATGTTGAAACATACCATATTCTTGCTTAATTTTTAAGTAATTAAAATTTTAAAAAGGCTCTCTGAGGCGCACATTCCCATCCTTCATAGTGTATTTGTACCAAATTTGGTAAGTCTAGGTTCAGCGATGTTGTCTTCTGGAACACAAAAAGACAGTCACATAGTCATAAATGCGCTTTTCTTGACTGAACCAAGCGAACTCTGTTTTAAATTGAGTTTTCAACATTGCGTTTATCTGTAAATTCGTTTGTTATCCAGTCACGCCAAAAGCGTTGTTCGACTTGCTTCGAAGTCGGCATGAAAGCTCATTGAAATCATAAAAAGTGACGCATATAGAGAAATTTTATTTTGTTTAAACCAGTTTTTGGGGGTGAGTACAAATTAGTACTTTAAAATTTCGTTGTTTTCCTTCCATTGATTCATATCTTAATGTAATTATTTTAATGTAATCTCTGCTGAGCTTATTTAAAATAATAACTAAATTTTTTAGCTACTGCAAAAAATCTGCGGCCCTTCTTTTTAATTATTTTACTTGATAGTCTAAACAAACCAGCTTAATTTTTTTAATATTTTCAGAATTATGAAATGATCTATTAATTTAATTAAAATTTTATTCCATATGAGGGGTGCCACCTGGTTGTGAATTTGAGGAAAATTGATTTTAAGATTCCTTAATATGTGTAATAATAATTACAGTAGAACCCCGGTAATCCGGACACACGCTAATCCGGAACCCTCGGTAATCCGGACGCATATTTACAAACCCTACCCTGATAGAACTGAGGCAGGAAATCGGGACAATACGTGCTACAAGAATACAATCAATT